>CM031611.1:76321374-76333874 GCA_018398815.1 Conus ventricosus
TCGTCCAGGCCGGTTTTCTTGGCGGCTTTCGGTCTCCCTGCAGGGCGCCGCAGCCTCTCCGTTTCCGTCAGTTTGTGCGCAGTCTCCCTCTGCTTGCTCTCCTCCTCCCCCAGCCGTTGTTTGACCTCCCCTTGTCGGTCTTCCTCCTGCTCCAGGTTCCTCCTCCACTTCTTCTGTCGCTGCTCCTCCTCCCCCAGCCGTTGTTTGACCTCCCCTTGTCGGTCTTCCTCCTGCTCCAGGTTCCTCCTCCACTTCTTCTGTCGCTGCTCCTCTTCCTCCAGCCGTTGGGCGTAGGCCTTCTGTCTTTTGCCCTCTTCTTGCAGGTTCTGTCTCCACCCTTCTTGCCGCCTCTCTTCTTCTTCGATGGATCTCTCTCTTTCCTGCAGTCGTTCTTCCTCCGACTTGATCCTGCGCTCCTCGGCTTTGAGCTTCTCCTCCTCTTCCTGGGAACGCCTCTCCCAGTCCTTGAGCATCACCTCCAGCTCTTGCAGCGCGCGCTGTCTCTCGGCTATCACCTCCTTCTCCTCCCTGGACCGAATCTCCCACTGGCGGTGCCTCTCCTCGCACTCGTCCAGCTCCTGGGCCCGCACGGCCAGCCTTTCCTCGGTGTCCCGGTTCCTGGCCTCCCTGTCCCTCTGCTTCTCTTCCAGCTCTTGCAGGTGGGTTTCCCGCGCTTTCAGCCGTTCTTCTGCCTCTTCCAGCTGCGCCTTCCTCTGGTTCAGACTCTCCTCCAGCTCGTTCAGAGACTTCTCCTTCTCGGCCAGCCGTTTCTCTTCCCCTGAAGCTCCTCTGATTTGTTCTGAAGCCTCTCGTTTTCTTCCGCCAGTGTCTTTTCTTTCTCTGTCTGCGCCTTTTCCTTGTCATCCAGCATCCGTTCCTCTCGGTGAGTGCCGCCTCCGACTCGCTCAGAGCTTTTCCTCGCTCGTTCAGTCGTTCTTCTTCGTCTGCCAGCGTGCAGCGGAATTCCTCCAGCTGCTGGTCTGTTCGTTTCAGCGTTTCTTCCTTCTCCTGGGTTCGCTGCTCCCATTCCTGGAGTCTTTGTTCTTCCTCCCCCACCTTCTGCTCTCGTTCTCTGACCACTTCCGTTTCCTGTTGGAGCGTCTGTTCTCTTTGGTCCAGCGCTTCCTCGTGCTGTCGGCGTTGTTCCTGTTTTTCTTCCAGGACAGCCTGTTCTTCGTTGATTCGTTCCTCTCTCCCCGACAGCTCCGAGTCTTTCTCTACGAGTTGTTGCTCTTTGTCGTTCAGCGCCTTTTCTCTATCGTCCAAATGCTCCTGTTTCTCTTCCAGGACTTTCTGTTCTTCACCGAGCCTGGCTTCTCTCTCTTCCTGTTGCTGTTCAGTTTCTTTCTGTCGCTGTTCAGTTTCTTCCAGCAGTTTGTTCTGCTGCGAGAGTTGTTCTTCCTTCTCCTGCAAGGCCGCCACGTCTGCCTGGTGCTGTTTGTCTCTCTCGTTCAGCTCTTCCTCTCGCACTTGCTGCTGATGCTCCTTTTCTTCCATCAGTCGCTGGGTCTCAGCCTGTTCCTCCTCTCTCGCATTCTGCTCTGTCTCCCTCGTCCTCTGCTCTTCCTCTCTCGCCGTCTGCTGCTCCTCTCTGACTTGCTGCTGCTCCGCCACGGCGTTGAGGTCCCTTCTCTGACGTTCAGCGCCTCCTCCTTGGCCACCAGCTGCCTAGTCTGCTGCTGCTCCACCTCCTCCTTCCTCTCCGTCAATCTGACCGAGTCCTCTTCTGTCCCTTGCAGGGCAATGAAGGCCTCTTCCTGCTCCTCCGTGACAGGAACGAACACTCTGTTAAAAAAAAAAAAAGTTGGTTCATGACGTAGCTGTAACCCCCCAAAATGAACAGAGTGAGCAAGTCATCCACTTAACACATTGTTTACAGAATAGCAGAAAGGTATTGTGCACAGAAGTATACTGATCAAATTGTATTCTTTTTTCGTTATATCTGTCCAACTGGAAGTGATATTCACAAGTCCACTGAAGAAAAGACGCTGTATATGCCTCGTGTCGCTCATTAAATGGCGTGGTCAACCATGTTCTACTGTGCAAGATGACAATTCCAAAATGCTGCATTTTCTAGCTGGCATTGTGAGATTTCAAACCGTCACATTCACTACTCAGTGTTGCGAGATGCACCCTGCAATGCAAGCTACACTCAATGCAATACACTTTATACTGATACGATGTTGCGCTCAACATTTACTACGAAATTCCCATGAAACGTTGCTTTATTCGTTCGCATACCCCTCTCTGTGGATCGAGCCCACGCCGCTCATCATGACTCCTGCGTACACAACCACACCCAATTCGTTCTCAGTGCCATAAATCCATAAAGAAAATTCGTTTAGACCACAAAACACTTAAACATATAGTGAAACTTAACAGCGCAAACTATAGGGTCACGAGGCATTTTCTTCCATGAATGTACTGAGTGAAATGTCACTGGTATGCACTGTGTTTACAAACATCTTTAAAGCTACAACAGTTATGTGCTGATTTGAAGGTACTAGGTGAAGTGATTCAAAATGCATGCTCACAGTGCTGACAAACAAACAGGTGCCGGTGGGGGGGGGGGGGGGGGGGATGCCAGTTCGCTGATATTGCTAAAATCACGCTGAATTTTCACGTGAAAAACCAACTAAATGCAGTTTTCTAGGCCAAGGAAGAAGTATGCCTGAATGTGCAAAGCAACATCTTCGGTCCAAATTCACGGCTAGTGATTTTGAATTTACAGTGTGTAGTTGTGGACTGATCGAGCAATTCAGGGCGAAAATGCGGCGAAGTTTGGCCAATTGCGGCGAAGTTTGGCCAATTTCCCGTAGTACTAGCGCTCCTCAGGCACCTGAATTTTCCCGTGACAAACGTGACGACAAAACTACGGCTGCGAGATCAGCTTTCTTAACTCACATGTATAACACAACACACACACACACACACTGACACACACATGCACACACACACACACACACACACACACACACACAACACACACACACAACACAACACACACACACACACACACACACACACACACACACACACACTTGTAAGCAACATGAACAAACTCTATCTATCTCCCTCTATTTGCTGTCTATCTCTCCTTTCTTGTCTAATATCACATAGTTTGTGGAAAAGACGTAAAAATTAAAGTACTACTACTACTACCACACACACACACACACACACACACACACACACAACACAACACACACACACACACACACACACACACACACACACACACACACACACACACACACACAACAATCTAGGGGTCAGCGGAACTGGCAACTGCCCTATCACACACACCAGCAGAGGCACTGACTTGGAGGTGAGGTCACTGAGGGTGCAGGCTGTGTCGGGCAGCGTGAAGAAGCTGGACATGGGCATGAAGACGAAGATGAGCGAGGTGTCCTGCGTGACGCTGCTGGTGCTGAGGCCGGTGATCCTCAGGGCCGGCTGGTTGTCCCCGGACCCCAACATCATCCTGGCCTCCACGGGCTCCGCCACCCCCAGCGGGTGGGACCTCGGGGTCAGGAAGCTGAAGACAAACAGACATCGTCAGCTTGGACTGGCTGGTCCTTTCAGCTGTCTGGGGTGTCTGCTTACAGAGAGAGAGAGAGAGAGAGAGAGAGAGAGAGGAGAGAGAGAGAGAGAGAGAGAGAGAGAGAGAGAGAGAGAGAGTGTGTGTGTGTGTGCGTGCGTGCGTGCGTGCGTGCGTGCGTGCGTGCGTGCGTGCGTGTGTGTGTGTCTGTGTGTGTGTGTGTGTGTGTGTGTGTGTGTGTGTGTGTGTGTGTGTGTGTTTGGGGGTGGGGGGCGTTGGAGGGGGTGGGGAAGGGGGTGGGGGGAGGAGGGGGGATAAAACGAGCTTTTCAATCCGTAATAACTTCGACTCCACAAGTGATTTGAACTCACGACAGAACTCTGTAACCATTTGATTTCGGGCCCTGGTTATAATGATAATAATAACAATAATTAATAACAACGACAGTAGCAACAACAACAACAGTAATAATTATGTTCATGATGACATTCATCATCATCATCAGCAGCAGCAGCAGCAGCAGCATTATACTGAAAACTAAATTTATAATGACATTTCTTCTTCTTCTTCTTTGCGAACGCCTTGGTCTATACGAGCAGTCCGACCCTGGAGATGAACAGTGCCGTTTTCTCCAGCTCTTGTAAATTGCCGTAGAGCTTCGTCATTAGAGCTGTCTCTGTTGGCCCCACCTCTCTCCTTGGCTGTTCACGTCATGGGCATTTTTGGAGCACATGCTCCGCTGTCTGTTCTTCCTGCCCACAAGGACAGACTGGAGAAGGCACCACCTTGAACTTTCGGCACAAGTGACTGTTAAGTCTGTTGTGCCGGTGCGGAGCCTCACCAGGACACTTTGTTGCTCTCTGGACAACAGATGATCATCATCCATGGGTGTCCCTGGGCGTTGTGATAGTCCGGATGATGTTTCGTACCTCGCTGCAGGTAATGCTGTTATTATATTGCTTCCCTTGAACACCCTCCCTCGCCAGGGGATCAGCCAACTCGTATCCCACAGTGGGCTGGAATCCACTGGAGCCCCATTCTTCTGTTTGTAGCAACTTTCTGCAGCGCTTCGCTGAGGCCTGTGAGTTTGCTGCTCTGGAATGCCTGCAGGACCGAGAGGGCGTCAGATAGGAAGACAGCCTGACAGCTATCACCGTCTGTGTTCTGCATGATGGAGGCATCCTGCTTGGGGGCTTGTTCTTCAGCTCTCTAGTTGGTGCGTATGATAATGACGACGACGACGACAACAACAGCAACGGAAATAATGATAATAACAACAAGAATGATAATGATCTTTATTTGAATGTCGTCCTTTTAATACCGTCTCTTCCGTGTCCCTCCTCCTCCCTTCCCGACCCCTATCTCAATAAAATCATTTTCATTGTGTTCACAAGAAGAGTACCTGTTTTTGCCTCTCTATATTATATTTATTTCCAGAAGAGTACCTGTTTTTGCCTCTATATTATATTTATTTCCATGGTTTGTTTATTCTTCTCCTGCCAAAAGAAGACCAACAGATCGAGGCGCGTCACTTCAGTGACTGTTGTGTTCGTTTGGCAGCTCAGTATCAACATTTATTTTACGTTTATGCGTCCGCCTCCAATCGTTAGCCTTTTAAACTTCAAATATGCCAGTCCAATTTTTCAGGATCATTTACACAATGGGGATTTCTGACAAAAAGAAACTAAATTGGAAATGAAATGAGGCAGGGAACAGGAAACAATAAACAGTAAACAAGTGGGGTAACGTTTGCTCCCATAAGGAAACCTAACACAGAGAAACTTTTATTCAAGACTGGCACAGCCTTTTAAACTTGAATAAAGTCAGACAGATACATAGACGAACAATCTAATAGTGGGGGAAAAAAACAAGCGCAGGCCAACAACTGAACTGTCTTCATAGTAATGACTTGGCAAAGATTTGGACTTAAGGAGGAGGAGGGGGGGGGGGGGAGTTTGAAGATGGAGAAACTGGGAACATGAAATATAGAAAATATATTACAGATATGAAAACTCCTCACTAGCTGAATAAGGGAACCATCGCAATCCCCACTGAAGTCAGACATATTTGTATTGCCTGCTCCGAGGCCTTTCGTCCGCTGGGTCGGAACTCATCAGGGAGACACGGCTGGTTGTGTCTGCGCTCCTGGCGTCAAATAGAGACACACCATAGTCCATAATACTGTGGTGTTCTCACCGCCAAGGGTGCAAAAAAGAATCCAATAGCACCCCCAAAAGCTACTAAATAACAACGCAGTCAAGAAGACTACAAAAACCTTTCAACTCAAGAAACACAACAATGTTATGGCGTGAAGAAACTAGACAAGACATGCTCCTTAATTTCTGACGATAATAAATGAACATCACTAGCTCTTTTTTTTTTCCAGCCTTTATATGACTTGGTACATAGTAGGATAATAAAAGTCTGTAGTCGACAAAACATGCTGTCATTTTATCAATCAGATTTAGGCAGGAATACTACACGTTTAACGGAAGAAAGAATGGAAAGACAGAGAGATAGAGAAAAAAGTTAATGATGGAAGAGAGAGAAGAGCTAGAGAGGGGGGGGAGGGAGGGAGGGAGGGAGGAGGGAGAGAGAAGAGGAGAGAGAGAGGGAGAGAGAGAGAGAGAGAAGAGAGAGAGAGAGAGAGAGAGAAGAGAGAGAGAGAGAGAGAAGAGAGAGAGAGAAGAGAGAGAGAGAGAGAGAGAAGACAGACAGACAGACAGACAGACAGACAGACAGACGGACAGACGGACGAATGGACAGAGGGAGACAGAGAGACACAGAGACACGGACAGAACAGAGAGAGACAGAAAAAGACTGCGAGAGAGAGACAGAGAGAGACAGAGAGAGAAGCAGAGACAGAGAGAGACATAACGATAACGACACAATTTATTTAAGAAAAGGCCACAGCCCCATTTGAAGGGGATGAATAATAAAGAACATAATAAAACAAGGTATTTTATCACAAAAATATAAACATTCTCAACATATGCAATTTACTTAGGTCAAATCACTCCTTCTTTTAAATGACTTGTACAGATATAAAGCAAGATTCCTTGCAACGTTCACGGACAGATAAGCTTCTGCTTCTACTAAATGATTATTTTCAGCAGTCTGAATACTGAAAATCGTTCGCTTCTTTGAATATGGCTACCCAGTCATGCCAACTGCAATCTATTACTCGTTGCTTGAAACAAGCCAAGAAACTGCTGACACAGCCAACCCCTCGTTCTAACCATGCAAACGAAAAACCATAATTACATGAACATTTACGAATGCCTGATGCCCATGCAGTTTTCCCTCTCATATCCAGGTCAAACAATGTTTTATAAGCTTTGGCTGGTAGTCTATGTTCCCTCATACGTTAACAGTATCTTACACATTTTATATATGAATTCAAATAAATACCAAGTTATCCATACGTCAAGTCATTTGGGGTACGCCTATCGACATTCAAAAACCGTTTCACAGCAAATAAGTGCAATTTCTCTATGTCGTGTCCTTTTTCCAAAACCCACATCTCAGCGCCATACTGGACTATAGGCTGACCTTGGTATCAAACATCCTGAAAAACGGTTTCACTGACTTGTTTTCAAACTTGTACAAGAAACTTAAAATAGCCAGAACAGCTCACTTCCCTTCGCCCACAAGATCTTGGCAGGCAAACGAAAAACTTCGTTTTGTAGAAAAATGTAAACCCAGATATTGTAGGCGTTCACAATCACAATTTTAGAATTTCCATAAAACCATTTTTTTACATGACGACAAATATCTATCCTTTCGAAAAACTATAATGTTTGATTTGTCCATGTTTACTTTAAGATGTAATCTGTGCGCCGTTGAGTACAAATGTTCAACTGGTTTTGAAGCCCTATAACAATTTCAGACAGTAAAATAATATCATCTGCAAAAATTAGAATGAATATTTCACTCAAATCAAATGAACACCATGTTTTCCCTTCTCGATAATCTCCAAACCTAATTCATTAATAAACAACGAGAATAAAACAAGACTACAAACATCACCCTGCTTTTCACCTGTGTGCATCTAATGTACTCACTAAATTTTGGCACAACACCTTATGTTAGCTTCAACATCTTCATACAATGCCTTTAACACATTTAAGTAGTTTGCCTTTTATACAAGTTTTTGCCAGTATTGGCCACAGAAGCTTTCTAGAATAGAATGAATTAAAGGCCTTTTCGGAGTCTATAAGTGCAACATATAACTTACGAGTATTTGGAAATTGCTTCTGAACAGTAGCCAGTAAAGTGAACAAGTGATCGATTGTACTACAACCCTTCTTAAAACCTGCTTGGTGTTCACTATACAGAGACAGAGACAGAGAGAGTCTGTCTCATCGTCTCACGCTATGAATTATTTCAGCTATCGTTGTGATAACCGTGATAACACAACATGCCCCAGTTTGGTAATGATTACACTTTACTGTGTGATTTTTTAAAGAGACTGTTGTCATTACAGATCATTTCTCATTTCATTCAAGTTACAACGATTAGCATGTATTTGAAGATGTGTGATCGTGCATAAACACGTGCATGCATGCAGGCTTGCTTGTGTTGTGTGTGTGTGTGTGTGTGTGTGTGTGTGTGTGTGTGTGTGTGTGTGTGTGTGTGTGTGTGTGTGTGTGTGTGCGTGCGTGTGCGTGTATATATATATATATATATGTGTTGTGTGTGTGTGTGGTGTGTGTGTGTGTGTGTGTGTGTGGGGTGTTGTGTGTGTGTGTGTGTTTGCATGCGTTTGTGTGTGCATGCGCGCGTGCGTGCATGCGGTGTGTGTGTGTGTGTGTGTGTGTGTGTGTGTGTGTGTGTTGTTGTGTGTGTATGTGGTGTGTGTGTGTGTGTGTGTGTGTGTGTGTGTGTGTGTGTGTTGTGTCTGTGTGTGTGTGTGTGTGTGTTGTGTTGTGTGTGTGTGTGTGTGTGTGTGTGTGTGTGTGTGTGTGTGTGTGTGTGTGTTGTGCTGCTTGGAGAGAGAGTAGTGAGAGTGTGGTGACAGCGAGACAAGAGAGAGACAAAGAGAGAGAGAGAGAGACAGATGACAGAGAGAGAGGAGAGAGAAAAGAGAAGAGAACATGATGTCAGAGAGAGAAGACGACAGACAGTTAGAGAAAAGAGAAGAGAACATTGTGTGTGAGGTGGTGAGTGTGGTGTGGATGTGAGTGTGTGTGTGTGTGTGTGTGTGTGTTTGTGTTGTCAGTCAACCGTGGTTATCTGACATAAATGGTTCAGTCAGTAGTGTGTGTGTGTGTGTGTGTGTGTGTGTGAGTGTGTGTGTGGAGAGAGAAGAGGAGAGAGAGAGAGAGAGAGAGAGAGAGAGAGAGAGGTGTGTGTGTGTGTGTGTGTGTGTGTGTGTGTGTGTGTGTGTGTGTGTGTGTGTGTGTGTGTGTGTGTGTGCGTGCTTGCGTGTGTGCGTGCTTATGTGCGTGCGAGCGTGCGCGAGCGAGCCTGTGTTTGTGTGTGTACTGTTACGCCATATATCAAAGTGTGAATCGTCGCACACAGTCTGGGACCGTTACTTCTGAACCGAGTGAGCTTCTTCACATACCGGTCTCTGGCTCCAAAGATGCTCCAGGCATCAGGAATGGGTCGTCGTTGCTGCTTGGCCAGGGTTTCCAGCTGCAACGCTGTCGCCTGCAACCAAAGAACGACGAAACATTGTAAGCCTCCAAACACAGAGCACACATTACAAACCTCCAAACACACAGTACACATCACAAACCTCCAACACAGAGCACACATTACAAACCTCCAAACACACAGCATACATAACAAACCTCCAAACACAGAGCACATATTACAAACCTCCAAACACAAGCATACATACAAACCTCCAAACACAGAGCACACATTACAAACTCCAAATACAGAGCACACATTACAAACCTCCAAACACACAGTACACATTACAAACCTCCAAACACACAGTACACATTACAAACCTCCAAACACACAGTACACATTACAAACCTCCAAACACACAGTATATATAACAAACCTCCAAATACAGAGCACACATAACAAACCTCCAAATACAGAGCACACATAACAAACCTCCAAATACACAGCACACATTACAGACCTCCAAACACACAGTACAAATCACAAACCTCCAAACACAGAGCAATACATTACAAACCTCCAAACACAGAGCACACATTACAAACCTCCAAACACAGAGCATTTATTACAAACCTCAAAACACACAGAACATACATTACAAACTCCCAACACACAGCATACATTACAAACCTCCAAACACACAGCATACATTACAAACCTCCAAACACAGAGCATACATTACAAACCTCCAAACTCAGAGCACACATTACAAACCTCCAAACACAGAGCATTTATTACAAACCTCAAAACACACAGAACATACATTACAAACTCCCAAACACAGCATACATTACAAACCTCCAAACACACAGCATACATTACAAACCTCCAAACACAGAGCATACATTACAAACCTCCAAACACAGAGCATACATTACAAACCTCCAAACTCAGCATACATTACAACCTCCAAACACACAGCATACATTACAAACCTCCAAACACACACCATACATTACAAACTGCAAACACACAGCATACATTACAAACCTCCAAACACACAGCATACATTACAAACCTCCAAAACACACAGTACACATTACAAACCTCCGAACACACAGTACACATTACAAACCCCCAAAACACACAGCACACATTACAAGCCTCAAAACACACACCACACACTACAAACCTGACCTCACCTCACACCAGTCTTTCACCACGAACTAAGCTAAGGGCGCACGTTACAAACTTTAAAATACACAGCACACACGTTACCAATCTATCACCACCAACAACACATAAGAGCGCGTGTTACAAAATGTAAAACACATAGCACACGTGACCAATTTGTCACCACCACTAAGGGCACGCATTGCGTGCATTCACCACCCGGATATCTGCGACTAAACAAACGGTATACATTACAAACCTCAAAATAAACAGCGCGCGCGCACACACACACGCACGCACGCACGAACGCACGCACGCACGCACACTCACACACACACACACACACACACACACACACACACACACACACACACAGAACCATTTTATCATCTACGACAAAACTAAGGGCGCACATTGTCGATTTTAAAACACACAGCATCTATTCATCACCTGTACACCTGGAACAAAACAAACAAAATACATTACATATATACTAAATCACACAGCACACTTGCTAGCCTGTTACCTGCAACGTAACAAAGGACTTACTTTACAAACCATAAAACAAACACCTCAGATTACTATACAATAAAAGAGAGAGAGAAAAAAATATGAATACTGCACACATTGCATGCAGTCTGTCGTCTGCAACGACACAAAGGCATACATCACAAACCTAGAAACACACAGCACAATTTTCAAACACGCAGCTTTCAACAAAACCAACAAACATTCCAAATCCGTAGCGTGGAAAAAGAACCAAAAAAAAAAAAAAAAAAAGAAAAGAAAAGAAAAGAAAAGAATCCTCATACATTTCAACTCCGTCGCCTGCAAACAAAATCTACACGATACATTTCAACCTCCTCCCTTCTTAATAAACTCCCTTTCTCCCTTCTTCCTTTAAACGGCCCCTTTTCAGAACGAGTAAAATCTTTTCCTTCGAGAATCAAGTTGTAACTTGTTCACCGGCCTGCTTCTGTTTCTTCAGACATCGCTGTCGTTTCCTTGCGACACAGCAGGCTGCACACCAACAATTACTGCGGCAAGGCCTTGCTTAAGAAGTCGAGTAATAATAGACTGGCGCGATCAGATTGTTTTGAGATCTTTTCTTGTATCTGGAAGTTGAGTCGCCTCATTTTCTTTCATATGGCCCTCAAGGTACAAGCCAGGTGGTTCCAAGCAGACAGATTAAAATCAAAAGGGGCGCGGGGGGGGGGGGGGGGGGGGGGGTTTCCAAGTGGCGCAAAGACAGGATCACGGGTGAGTGCAAAGGCCTGAAATGTGACGTCAACAAAGGGGACGGCCATGTATTTGGAGATTTTATCGGTGAAAATCCCTCCCCCCGCCCACCCCCCCCCCCCCCCCCCCCCCCCAAAAAAAAAAAAAAAAAAAAAAAAAAAAAAAACAACAACAACAACAAAACAACAACAACAACAACAACAACAAACAAGGGAAACAATTGGTGGTGGCGAGTTGTTGTTCTGAATCAATTATCGGTTTAAATGCTGGGTCAAACGTACGTATGGGCAGACCTGAACACGCTTGCGTGGCTATTAATTATATCGTGTTTTTAGTGCCAAATCCTCATGATGGCATGCGGTTACAGATGCCTGATCTGGTCCCCCTCTTTGCCTTAAACTGGCACAGTATTGCCACTGACGCGGCAGCTGCTGTGCACAGGGATCTCACAGAAGGCGTTACTTCTGTGCTCCACGGCAAGGGCACAGCAGTTCACCAGTGTACCCATCGTGCCCTACCTGACCCGGCGTGGACTGATTGAAAAACAATACAGAATAGTAAAATCGGTTCACTGAATACTTCAGTTTGTAACTCCTTTGGCAGTGGTGGACATTGTTGTGTGAGCTGCTCCATAGATGAAAAGAACAACAACAAAAAAAAGGGGGGGGGGGGAGGAGGGATATATTAATACGTGTAAATCATGTTTTCACTGAAGGGACCGAGTTAGCATAAGATACATATCATAATCTCAAGAAGAGAAATTGTGCCAAGTTCAACAATTATACCAACAGAAAAAAAATGAGCAGGCCATTGAACCGAGTATGAAAGGAGTGATAAACACGTGTCTTACGATATCAAAGATAAAACAGGAGGTTTGATAGTAGATGTACACTTTGTATTTCAAACCCACTCTAAGATACACGCAGTATATGATTATAACAATTAATACCAAGATCTGAAATGA
>CM031611.1:76338874-76358874 GCA_018398815.1 Conus ventricosus
GTCACAAGAAGCCCGGCTTATCTCGTTCCAGATCGTGTTTTGGACGGAGTGTATTTGCGGCGTTTTCGAACGATTTGCATACCTGTTCGTTTGCTTTTTAGCTTTGGCTGATTTTCTTTTGTTTTTTTTTTTCTTCTTTTTTTTTTTCTAACGTTACTAAACACAATTTCGAGGGAATGTTTCTTTTCTTTGCTTTAGAGAATAAACGTTATACGATAATTATTATGTAATAACCTTTTAGGGGTAATTATATAACGTACAAAACAAAACTTCCCTTCTAGAAGAGATGAGTGACTATCTGTTTGTTCATATGTTCATTGTTTTCATTTTTTTGATTGCGATCTGTTGCCTGAAGAAGACCCAGTTGGTCGAAACGAGCTGTCTTTGTTGTGTTGTTCGTCTGGCGGTCCACTAATCTTTTTTTCTTTTTTTTTCTTCACCCAAACGTTATCTGGTCGCAGGCCACTTAAAAGATTTTACCAATGCGGCGTAACTATACTGTCATCCTGGAAGCATTTTTTGTGCATTTTGGGTCGTTTTTGAAGACAGAAGAAGACATATTGTCGACCATTGTCGAAGGTGAATAGCCCTCAAACACCTCACGTTCAAGTTCAAATACTTTGTTTAATGTATTAAATGTGCGCATGTTGTTGTTTGTTCTTAGGCGCTTACGACGTTGACATTGCTGGGGAAGTAGGTAGGACGGGGTTACATGTGTGTGTGTGTGTGTGCGCGCGCGCGCGCGCGCGCGCGTGTGTGTGTGTGTGTGTGTGTGTGTGTGTGTGTGCGCGCGCGCGCGTATACACGTCTTTGCGCGAAGCGTTAAAGATAAAAGTACGGACTTTCTTCGTAAATGCAAAAACAAGTAATTTTTTTTTTTTTTATCACATGAAATAACTATAATACGTTTTACTCATATATAGGCGAATTCAAGGACGTTCTACAATACTGGTGGTATGCTCTTTTTGAATTTATGACCTCAGTTGTTTTTTTAATTCAACTTTGAACATAAAACAACAGATCTAGTTGCAAAGTGAGACGACTGCAGGCGGAAATCTAAACAAATCTTAAATAAATGTTAGCGATCCGCCCAGAGAAACGTGGACAAACGAGTCACAAGACAAAACACAACGCGTTTCGACCTCTTAGGTCTTCTTCAGGTGAGACACAAACGAATAAAACAACGAAAAATTCACTTAGCTTTGATCGCTTCAGATCGCTTCAGATCGCTTCAGAGTTCAGCGCAAGGAAGAAGGCGCTGAATGAGAACGAGGCTTTTGGAAGGGAAATAGTGTGTGAGTCAAAATCGTAATGATGATGATAATATTACTGATAGGAATACTCGCCTCTGGGACTGTTGCCACGGCAACCGTGCTGTTTAAGAATCCTCTAACCCACTCTCCTTTCTCCCATACCCATACTTATTGACACCAAGATTGGTAGTAATCTTGTCTCTCTTTTTTTTCTCTCTCAATATTTTGACCATTATTAGTATTCCTATCAGTGATATTATTATCATCATTATGACTTTGACTCACACATTATTTCCCTTCCAACAGCCTCGTTCTCATTCAGCGCCTCCTTCCTTGCGCTGAACTCTGAAGCGATCTGAAGCGATCAAAGCTAAGTGAATTTTCGTTATTTTATTCGTTTCTTTCTCACCTGATGAAGACCTAAGAGGTCGAAACGGGTTGTGTTTTGTCTTGTGACTCGTTTGTCCACGTTTCTCTGGGCGGTTCATAAAAACAAAAACAACAGCTAGCATGTTTTCGTCAGCTCTGTAATTCATCATAATCTATTTTCAGATCGTCCTTCACCGGTCTTCGCACACACACACACACACACACACACACAAATGTCCCAGCAAAAGCAACCATGGAACAACGAGGTGCAAGGGTCTGACGTCAGCTTGGACTTATGACATCACGGTGTTTTGAAATGTATGGCTGTCATCGCAAATCCGGGTCGAACAAAAATAGTTACTTTGAAGGCTTGTGAACTAACCTACGCCACAAACAAACAGTGCGCCGAAGGTGAGTGAACGGGTAGGAGAGGATTTGTGAGACCCCATCTGGAGTATGCTAAAGCGATTTGGTGCCTATACTTGAAAAGACAGTCTTCACAAATAGAAAGAGTTCAAAGACGTGCTACAAAGCTATTAAAAGAATGCAAAGATAAATCTTATGCAGAAAGATTACAATATTTGAATCGTGATCTTATACAGACTTATCAAATATTTCATGGATTTGACAATGTTTGTGTTGACTCACTCTTTTCTCTTTCACAACATAACATCACAAGATATGCAGAAGGAAAATATTCAGCACTGCCGTACTAACAGAAGAAAATGTTCCTTTTCACACAGAGTAAGCCCCTTTATGGAATGAACTCCCAACTAACATAAATTTTGCAGAAGACACTAACAAGTTCAAGAATCTCTTGGATGTAATTCCAAAGTATAAGGAACTTTTCAACCAATTTGATGATTAAAATGCCATATTAGGCATTGTGTAACAAAATGACAATTGCGTTTCAACACCTATACTTTTAACAAAAAGTATTGACAAAGAGGGGACGTACATAGGCCGCGAGGTCTAGGCTTTTGAGCCAGTCCCAACTACTACTACTACTACTACTACTTGTAGGCCCATCAGCCTATGACCTCATAAAACAGCTCTGGTACTACTACTACTACTACTTGTAGGCTCATCAGCCTATGACCTCATAAAACAGCTCTGGTACGGAGAGGACCAGAACCCTGAAGGCAATGGCAGAGGCGGCCGAAAAGAGTTCCAGTTGGATCTGGTCGATGAGAAACAAAAGTGAACGTCCTACGGCTGAAATGTTTCAACATAGAACAGGTGTCCCGTTAGCAGTGGGGTAAAACATCCGTCTAAAAAGACACGCCTTGAGACGCTTGCCGGGGTTCGAACCCGAAAAAAGTTGCGGATTGGAATCCCGGCAAGCGCCAGGTTAAAAAAAAAAGGTTGGCAGTAGAAGGGCATCTGGGAATCATGACCTGGGAGTTCAGGGCGGAAACAGTTGTCTGAGGGGGGTTCTTCTCTGAAGACCTTCTCCTGTCACGCTCACTCCTATTACTGTTCTGTTTATTATATCCAACCCCGGACGACATAGGATCGTGTGAACAGACCTTCATAGATCTAGACAGACCTAGATCTACCATGATTCTACTGTGCGGTGTATGTTACTGGGATTTGAAATATAGGCCAGGTTGTTCGTAGATTTCCGTTCGAATTATGTCCAGATTTTTTCCCCGACAAAAGCATTCCATGATCATGATGATGATCTGACCATCTGGGTTTAACTAAACAAACGAACAAATAAACATGTTCTTAATGTCTTGGCAACCATCGGAATGCCTCACAGGTAAACATAAGCTTAAATTTTAGGCCCTGGGGAAGCAACTACAGACTGAACTCTGACTCGACAAGCTAGGTCTAACACGCCGCGTTAGGTAGGCCTAACTGTAAGTTATAGAGTTCTAAGGTGGAGTTCCTCGCGGGAAAATCCTGCGACCGGTTCTTCTCTTTTAATTAAAAAAATAATAATGGATGACTATCAAATATATGCATCGTTAGCCAATTTCATTTGTGAATGTTTTACAGATGATCATAAAATGTGTCAAGAAGGGTGACAGTCAGCTTATTATCTCAAATGACCATCATGAAATAAAACAGCGTACGCCTTGGCTTAAGGCTGTGTCAGACCAATTGACAGGCCAGAACACCAAGGCTACATCAAAATGTTGTTATGCTCTGCATAGTTATGTGGGGATTGTCTTCAGTCGTGACAAGCTCCTAGCATAACATTATCAGTCTCCAAATCCCCCGAAGTCGGAGTGTGGCTGCCCATGTGGCGGGGTAATCAAAAACGGTCACACACGTAATGTTCTCATCCCCAGCTGATGCATTTGTGCCATAGTGTTCAAATACTTCGGCTGTTCGGATGATCCCTGGAGTCTTTTAGCCAGGGTACGACAACAACAACAACAAATAAAACAGCTTTATTTCTTTTTCTTTCTTTCTGCGTACGCAGGCTGATACTCCTGCGGACACTCCCTGTATAGCCAGGCAGTGGAGTTTTGTGTGTATGACCCTTTTTTATCCCGCCATTAAGGCAGCCATACTCCATCTTCGGGGAAGGTGCATGCTATGTGTCACGTGTCATCCATACCAACGGCCAAACTGGCCTTCTCTTCCGAAAGTTGGTGATGGGATTTTACGTGTGTGCAAGATGTTATGCGTGCGTTCACACACGGAACCTCGGTTTATAGTCTCATTCGAAGGACTATATGGGGAATGGAGTCAGAACCAATGTTAACTCCGAGGGAAAAATCCCCCTATACCGAAATTCGAACCCGCAACCCCAGGATCACGAGTCCGGCGCTCTACCAACTGAGCTATCCGGCCCCCAAACAGCTTTATTAGCCCTACTATTTATTTGGCCTTGTTCACATATCTTATCAACATGAGGGTGAAAACTTGAATTCATCAAATTTGGTGCATACGTTTTTCTCATTCACAGACTAATATAGACTATATCCTTTCGTATTTGTCATTCAAAAATGATACCATGATCATTTTGTGAATCGTTTTTTTTTTTTTGCCAATGTGCAAGTCATTATGTTTACCATACACCGGGATAAACATTTCCATTTTCCTGACAAGTTTCCTGAGAAAAATGATAATGGCTGGGCATACTTGGACAAGATTCCCCTTTCCATAAGTGACAACAAATTATCTTGTTTATATTGTAACCGTATTGTTGTTACAACGTCTCATGTTTCGTGTGTATATTCAGTCACACCTTCTGTTAGATTTTCGGCATTTTAATTTTGCTGGGTTAGCATTATTTTTGAGCCGGAAGTTATGAGAAAGTTAAGTTGGGACGGCCACGAAAAAAACTGCAAAACGTGTTTCTTTTCTTCAATCTGCTTTGATTAAAATAAAACACACACACAAAAAAACAATGATTCATTAATCAAACATTTCGCGTGTTGCTTCACAAATATGACGTGAAAGCGGAATTGAAAGACGCTGAACCAGAGACTATGATGTGTACTCTTCGTCAAAGTTTGTCACAACTAATTCGCAGAATAAACTTAACTGCTATTTGGTAGGCGTAGCTTTCAAGGTATCAGTTGCCCTCTAAATAACGTTCCTCATCAGTTAGATCTAGCACACGCATCACAACAAAAGTAAAAACAGCGTATAACAAAAACTAGAAGTAGAACTTCTTCATTTTGGGATGTGACCTTTCTTTTTTTAACTTCTCTCCTCTTCTTCTTCTTCTTCTTCTTCTTCTTCTTTCTTTCTTTCTTTCTTTCTTTCTTTCTTCTTCTTCTTTCTTTCTTTCTTTCTTTCTATTCCAGGGGTGCAACAATGAATAACAGCACCAGTCCAGAAGAAGACGCTGCACTGCGGAAGGTACCCCTGAGTGAGCGGGTGGTGGAGGGGGTGCTGATGTCGGGGATGGCAGTGGTGACGGCGGGGGGTCACGTGTGTCTGGTGGCCACGCTGGTCAGCTCTAGCCGGCTGAGCAGCTACTGCAACCACCTGATCCTGGTGCTGGCCCTCACTGACCTCCTGCTGGCCCTGCACATGCCCTACATGGCTTCCTGCTTCTTTGTTGGCGGGTGAGGCCCCGCTGACTGAAGTGTTCTGTGTTAGAGTTCCTTGTGCTGTGGTCTGTTCGTCTGTCTTCTGTATGCTTGTCTGTCTGTGTGTCTGTCTGTCTGGTTGGCTGGTTCTGTCTGTGTGTCTGTCTGTGTGTCCGTCTTCTGTCTGTCTGTCTCTCTGTCTCTGTGTGTGTGTGTGTGTGTGTGTGTGTGTGTGTGTGTGTCTGCTAAGCAGATTGGCTGACTGGCGCTCCTCTATCTCCCTCCCTCCCTCCCTCCCTCCCTCTCTCTCTCTCTCTCTCTCTCTTCTCTTTCTCTCTCTCTCTCTCTCTCTCTCTCTCTCTCTCTCTCTCTCTCTCTCTCTCTCTCTCTCTCGCTTTCTGTTCACGTACTCTTTATGTGCGCGTGCGCACGTGTGTCTGTGTCTGTGTCTGTGTCCCTCTGTGTGTGAGCTTGCTCGTGTACTGTATGTCTCTATGATGACTACTAGGGTTATACTGATCACTGTCACGTGATTATGATGATCAGTTTGCGTGGTTATGTCCAGGTGGTTATTGTGTCCCTCGTGAAAAAATTGTTTAATATCCCGGTGGTTTCACTGATCACCTTGTCATTGTGCAGGTAGTTAGAGTGATCATTGTGTAAATATCCATATAGTACTAGGTCAATGTCCAGGTGGTCACAGTGATCATTCTGTAGATATTCTAGTCGTTCAACTAGTCACTGGGTAAAATGTCCAGGTGGTCACAGTGATCATTGTGTGCACATTCTAGTGGTTCAACTGGTCACTGGGGTAAAATATGCAGGTCGTGAAAGGCATTCTTAAAGGTGAATGTTCAGGCGGTTATGAATATCGTTAGAGGCTAAAGGTCTACGTGGTTACGAGGATCGTTCTGCGTAAATGCCCGACCAGTTGTGAATAAAGCTCTGGTTAAATGTTACTGAGATGAATACTAGGGTAACAGCTCTCTGCTGCTTAGGTTCTAATGTGTAAAGGCTCACCGTGACAACGTATGTAAACCACGTCAGATGTAACCCCCACTCTCTTCTCCCTCTTCTTCTTCTTCCCTCCACTCCTACTCGTTCCCCTCCCTTCCCTTCACCCTGTGTGTTAACTTCTTCCTCTTTTGCGTACGCAGGCTGATACTCCTGCGGACACTCCCTAGATGGACGGACAAATATTAAACCCATCTACCCTACAAAGGGAATGGAGTTTTGTGTGCATGACCGTTTTTTTTTTATCCCGCCATTAAGGCAGCCATACTCCATCTTCGGGAAAGGTGCATGCTATGTGTAACCGTGTCATCCATACCAACGGCCAAACTGGCCTTCTCTTCCGAAAGTTGGTGATGGGATTTGACGCGTGTGCAAGATGTTATGCGTGCGTTCACACACGGAACCTCGGTTTATAGTCTCATTCGAAGGACTGAATGGGAAATGGCGTCAGAACCAAATGTTAACTCCGAGGGCAAAAACTCCCCCTGTACCGAAACAGCCCGGCAGAGATTCGAACCCGCAACCCTTGGATTACGAGTCTGGCGCTGTACCAACTGAGCTATTCTGGCCCCCTGCTTTGTTAACAGGTGGGAGGTGTCTGTAGACCTGTGCTTGGCCGAGGGCTTTGTGGTGTGCTTTCTGATGTCGGCGCATGTCTTCACGCTGTGCAGTATCGCCTACGTGCGCTACCTGCGCTACTGCCGCCACGCTGTCTACTGCCTGATCCTCTACCGCTTCTGGGTGCCCATCAACGTCGTGGGTCAGGGTGCTTGCTCTTTGGTCGTCCTCTCTCTCTCTCTCTCTTCTCTCTCTCTCTCTCTCTCTCTCTCTCTCTCTCTCTCTCTCTCTCTCTCTCTCTCTCTCTGTCTCTCTGTCTCTCTCTCTCTCTCTCTCTCTCTCTTCTCTCTCTCTCTCTGTCTGTTTCTCTCTCTTCTCTCTCTCTCTCTCTCTCTCTCTCTCTCTCTCTCTCTCTCTCTGTCTCTCTGTGTCTCTCTCTCACTCTCTCCTCTCTCTCTGTCTCTGTCTGTTATCTCTCTCTCTGTCTGTCTGTCTCTCTCTCTGTCTGTCTCTCTCTGTCTGTCTGTCTCTCTCTCTCTCTCTCTCTCTCTCTCTCTCTCTCTCTTTCTCTCTCTCTCTCTTTCTCTCTCTCTCTCTCTCTCTCTCTCTCTCTCTCTCTCTCTCTCTCTCTCTCTCTCTCTCTCTCTCTCTCTCTCTCTCTCTCTCTCTCTGACCTCGCTGCGTCTGCCCGTCTGTCGCTGTCAGTGCGCTGTCATTGTTTCTGTGTTTCTGTTCTGTGCTGTGTCCTTCTGGATACTTTCTGTCTCCTGTCTTGTCATGTGTGCTGTCTTCTTCTGTCTCACTTTCTCGTCTCTTCTCATCTTCCTCTCTCTCTCTTGTCTGTGATTGTCATGTGTCATCGAGTGCTGTGATCGTTACTTCTGTAATGTGTGTGCTCTGATGTCTGTGTCTGTGGTGTGCAGTGATGTGTTACTGTGTCTGTGGTGTGCAGTGATTGTACCTGTGTCTGTGGTGTGCAGTGATGTGTACCGTGTCTGTGGTGTGTCAGTGATGTGAGCCGTGTCTTGCGTGCTGATGTGTTACTGTGTCTGTGGTGTGCAGTGATGTGATGTAGTTTGTGGTGTGCAGTGATGTGAGCCGTGTCTGTGGTGTGCAGTGATGTGTTACTGTGTCTGTGGTGTGCAGTGATGTGTCCGTGTCTGTGGTGTGCAGTGATGTGTTACTGTGTCTGTGGTGTGCAGTGATGTGAGCTGTGTCTGTGGTGTGCAGTGATGTGTTACTGTGTCTGTGGTGTGCAGTGATGTGAGCCGTGTCTGTGGTGCATGATGTGTTACCGTGTCTGTGGTGTGCAGTGATGTGAGCCGTGTCTATGGTGGCAGTGATGTGGTATGTGTCTGTGGTGTGCAGTGATGTGTTACGTGTCTGTGGTGTGCAGTGATGTGTTACGTGTCTGTGGTGTGCAATGATGTGTTACTGTGTCTGTGGTGTGCAGTGATGTGTACCGTGTCTGTGGTGTGCAGTGATGTGTTCCTGTGTCTGTGGTGTGCAGTGATGTGTTACGTGTCTGTGGTGTGCAGTGATGTGTTACTGTGTCTGTGGTGTGCAGTGATGTGAGCCGTGTCTGTGGTGTGCAGTGATGTGTTACCGTGTCTGTGGTGTGCAGTGATGTGAAGTCGTGTCTGTGGTGTGCAGTGATGTGAGCCGTGTCTGTGGTGTGCAGTGATGTGTTACTGTGTCTGTGGTGTGCAGTGATGTGTTACTGTGTCTGTGGTGTGCAGTGATGTGTACGTGTGTCTGTGGTGTGCAGTGATGTGACCGTGTCTGTGGTGTGCAGTGTGTTACTGTGTCTGTGGTGTGCAGTGATGTGTACCGTGTCTGTGGTGTGCAGTGATGTGTTACTGTGTCTGTGGTGTGCAGTGATGTGTACTGTGTCTGTGGTGTGCAGTGATGTGTTACAGTGTCTGTGTGTGCAGTGATGTGAGCCGTGTCTGTGGTGTGCAGTGATGTGACGTGTCTGTGGTGTGCAGTGATGTGTTACCGTGTCTGTGGTGTGCAGTGATGTGTTACGTGTCTGTGGTGTGCAGTGATGTGACCGTGTCTGTGGTGTGCAGTGATGTGCACGTGTCTGTGGTGTGCAGTGATGTGAGCCGTGTCTGTGGTTTCAGTGATGTGACCGTGTCTGTGTGTGCAGTGAGTGGTCGTGTCTGTGGTGCAGTGATGGCCGTGTCTGTGGTGTGCAGTGATGTGTTACTGTGTCTGTGGTGTGCAGTGATGTGTTACTGTGTCTGTGGTGTGCAGTGATGTGTTACTGTGTCTGTGGTGTGCAGTGATGTGATCACGTGTCTGTGGTGTGCAGTGATGTGTTACTGTGTCTGTGGTGTGCAGTGATGTGTTACTGTGTCTGTGGTGTGCAGTGATGTGTACCGTGTCTGTGGTGTGCAGTGATGTGAGCCGTGTCTTGGTGTGCAGTGATGTGTTACTGTGTCTGTGGTGTGCAGTGATGTAGTCACTGTGTCTGTGGTGTGCAGTGATGTGAGCCGTGTCTGTGGTGTGCAGTGATGTGTTACCTGTGTCTGTGGTGTGCAGTGATGTGTACTGTGTCTGTGGTGTGCAGTGATGTGTTACTGTGTCTGTGGTGTGCAGTGATGTGTTACTGTGTCTGTGGTGTGCAGTGATGTGTTACCGTGTCTATGTGTGTAGTGATGTGACCCGTGTCTTGGTGCATGATGTGTTACTGTGTCTGTGGTGTGCAGTGATGTGACGGTCCTGTGGTGTGCAGTGATGTGACGTGTCTGTGGTGTGCAGTGATGTGTTACTGTGTCTGTGGTGTGCAGTGATGTGTTACCGTGTCTGTGGTGGTGTGAGCAGTGTCGTGGTGTGCAGTGATGGCCGTGTCGTGTTGCAGTGATGTGTTACTGTGTCTGTGGTGTGCAGTGATGTGTTACCGTGTCTGTGGTGTGCAGTGATGTGTTACTGTGTCTGTGGTGTGCATGATGTGTTCTGTGTCTGTGTGTCAGTGATGTGTTCGTGTCTGTGGTGTACAGTGATGTGATCGTGTCTGTGGTGTGCAGTGATGTGTTACCGTGTCTGTGGTGTGCAGTGATGTGTTACGTGTCTGTGGTGTGCAGTGATGTGTTACTGTGTCTGTGGTGTGCAGTGATGTGTGTACCGTGTCTGTGGTGTGCAGTGATGTGTACCGTGTCTGTGTGTGCAGTGATGTGTTACGTGTCTGTGGTGTGCAGTGATGTGTTACCGTGTCTGTGGTGTGCAGTGATGTGTTACTGTCTGTGTGTGCAGTGTGTGTACTGTGCTGTGGTGTGCAGTGATGTTACTGTGTCTGTGGTGTGTAGTGATGTGAGCCGTGTCTGTGGTGTGCAGTGATGTGAGCCGTGTCTGTGGTGTGCAGTGATTGTGAGCCGTGTCTGTGGTGTGCAGTGATGTGTTACCGTGTCTGTGGTGTGCAGTGATGTGACTGTGTCTGTGGTGTGCAGTGATTGAGCCGTGTCTGTGGTGTACAGTGATGTGAGCCGTGTCTGTGGTGTGCATGTGGTGTGTTACTGTGTCTGTGAGTGGCAGTGATGTGAGCGTGTCTGTGGTGTGCAGTATGTGTTACTGTGTCTGTGGTGTGCAGTGATATGTTACTGTGTCTGTGGTGTGCAGTGATGTGTTACTGTGTCTGTGGTGTGCAGTGAGTGACCGTGTCTGTGGTGTGCATGATGTGTACTGTGTCTGTGTGTGCAGTGATGTGTTACTATGTCTGTGGTGTGCAGTGATGTGAGCGTGTCTGTGGTGTCAGTAATGTGAGCGTGTCTGTGGTGTGCAGTGATGTGTTACTGGGTCTGTGTGTGCGTGATGTGTACGTGTCTTGGTGTGCATGATGGAGCCGTGTCTGTGGTGTGCAGTTTGTGAGCCGTGTCTGTGGTGTGTAGTGATGTGTTACTGTGTCTGTGGTATGCAGTGATGTGAGCGTGTCTGTGTGTGCTGTGAGTGTACTGTGTCTGGTGTGCAGTGATTGTACTGTGTCTGTGGTGTGCAGTGATGTGTTACTGTGTCTGTGGTGTGCAGTGATGTGAACCGTGTCTGTGGTGTGCAGTGATGTGTTACTGTGTCTGTGGTGTGCAGTGATGTGTTACTGTGTCTGTGGTGTGCAGTGATGTGAGCCGTGTCTGTGGTGTGCAGTGATGTGTTACTGTGCTGTGGTGTGCAGTGATGTGAGCCGTGTTTGTGGTGTGCAGTGATGTGTTACTGTGTCTGTGGTGTGCAGTGATGTGTTACTGGTTTGTGGTGTGCAGTGATGTGTTACTGTGTCTGTGGTGTGCTGATGTGTTACCGTGTCTGTGGTGTGCAGTGATGTGTTACCGTGTCTGTGGTGTGCAGTGATGTGTTACTGTGTCTGTGGTGTGCAGTGATGTGAGCCGTGTCTGTGGTGTGCAGTGATGTGAGCCGTGTCTGTGGTGTGCAGTGATGTGTTACGTGTCTGTGGTGTGCAGTGATGTGAGCCGTGTCTGTGGTGTGCAGTGATTTGTTACTGTGTCTGTGGTGTGCAGTGATGTGTTATACTGTGTCTGTGGTGTGATGTGAGTGTGTCTGTGGTGTGCAGAATGTGAGCCGTGTCTGTGGTGTGCAGTGATGTGTTACCGTGTCTGTGGTGTGCCGTGATGTGTTACCGTGTCTGTGGTGTGCAGTGATGTGTACTGTGTCTGTGGTGTGCAGTGATGTGAGCCGTGTCTGTGGGTGTAGTGATGTGAGCCGTGTCTGTGGTGTGCAGTAATGTGAGCCGTGTCTGTGGTGTGCAGTGATGTGTTACCGTGTCTGTGGTGTGCAGTGATGTGTTACGTGTCTGTGGTGTGCAAGTGATGTGGTACGTGTCTGTGGTGTGCAGTGATGTGTGTCTGTGTCTGTGGTTTGCAGTGATGTGTTACGTGTCTATGGTGTGCAGTGATGTGTTACCGTGTCTGTGGTGTGCAGTGATGTGTACTGTGTCTGTGGTTGCAGTGATGTGAGCCGTGTCTGTGGTGTGCAGTGATGTGAGCCGTGTCTGTGGTGTCAGTGATGTGTACCGTGTCTGTGGTGTGTAGTGATGTGTTACTGTGTCTGTGGTGTGCAGTGATGTGTTACTGTGTCTGTGGTGTGCAGTGATGTGTTACCGTGTCTGTGGTGTGCAGTGATGTGAGCCGTGTCTGTGGTTTGCAGTGATGTGTTACCTGTGTCTGTGGTGTGCAGTGATGTGTTATTGTGTGTCTGTGGTGTACAGTGATGTGACCCGTGTCTGTGGTGTGCAGTGATGTGAGCCGTGTCTGTGGTGTGCAGTGATTGTTACTGTGTCTGTGGTGTGCAGTGATGTGTTACTGTGCTGTGGTGTGCAGTGATGTGTACCGTGTCTGTGGTGTGCAGTGATGTGAGCGTGTTGTGGTGTGCAGTGATGTGTTACTGTGTTGTGGTGTGCTGTGATGTGTTACTGTGTCTGTGGTGTGCAGTGATGTGTTACCTGTCTGTGGTGTGCAGTGATGTGAGCCGTTCTGTGGTGTACAGTGATGTGTTACTGTGTCGTGTGTGCAGTGATGTGAGCGTGATCTTGGTGTGCAGTGAGTGTGTTACTGTGTCTGTGGTACGCGTGATGTGTTACGTGTCTGTGGTGTGCAGTGATGTGTTACTGTGTCTGTGGTGTGCAGTGATGTGATACTGTGTCTGTGGTGTGCAGTGATGTGTACCGTGTCTGTGTGGCAGTGATGTGAGCCGTTGTGTGGCAGTGATGTGAGCCGTGTCTGTGGTGTGCAGTGATGTGAGCCGTGTCTGTGGTGTACAGTGATGTGTTACTGTGTCTATGTGTGCAGTGATGTGGCGTGTCTGGGGTGTGCAGTGATGTGTACAGTGTCTGTGGTGTGCAAGATGTGAGCCGTGTCTGTGGTGTGCAGTGATCTGAGCCGTGTCTGTGGTGTGCAGTGATGTGTTACTGTGTCTGTGGTGTGCAGTGATGTCAGCGTGTCTGTGGTGTGCAGTGTGAGCCGTGTCAGTGGTATGCAGTGATGTGAGCGGTCTGTGGTGTGCATGATGTGAGCGTGTCTGTGTGTACAGTGTTTGTAGCCGTGTCTGTGGTGTGCAGTGATTTACTGTGTATGTGGTGTGCAGTGATGTGTGTACTGTGTCTGTGGTGTGCAGTGATGTGTTACTGTGTCTGTGGTGTGCGTACTGTGAGCCGATGTCTGTGGTGTGCAGTGATGTGAGCCGTGTCTGTGGTGTGCAGTGATGTGAGCCGTGTCGTGGTGTGCAGTGATGTGAGCTAGTGTCTGTGGTGTGCAGTGTGTGTACTGTGTCTGTGGTGTGCAGTAATGTGAGCGTGTCTATGGTGTGCAGTGACGTGTTGCTGTGTCTGTGGTGTGCAGTGATGTGTTACTGTCTGTGGTGGCAGTAATGTGAGCCGTGTGTGTGTGGCAGTGATGTGTTACTGTGTCTGTGGTGTGCAGTAATGTGCACTGTCTGTATTATAAAGTGACCTGTGCATGCGTTGTCATCAGTCAATGTCTGTGATGTACAGTGATTGTACAGTGTCAGTGATGTACAGTGATCTGTCAGTGTCTGTGATGTACAGTGATCTGTACAGTGTCTGTGATGAAAGTACAGTGTCAGTGATGTACAGTGATCTGTACAGTTCAGTGCTGTACAGTGATTGTACAGTGTCTGTGATGTACAGTGATCTGTACAGTGTCTGATGAACAGTGATCTGTACAGTGTCTGTGATGAACAGTGATCTGTACAGTGTCAGTGATGTACAGTGATCTGTACAGTGTCTGTGATGAACAGTGATCTGTACAGTGTCAGTGATGTACAGTAATATGTACAGTGTCTGTGATGTACAGTGTCAGTGATGTACAGTGATCTGTACAGTGTCTGTGATGAACAGTGATCTGTACAGTGTCAGTGATGTACAGTATCAGTGATGTGCAGTGATCTGTACAGTGTCTGTGATGAACAGTGATCTGTACAGTGTCAATGATGTACAGTGTCAGCGATGTACAATGATCTGTACAGTGTCTGTGACGTACAGTGATCTGTACAGTGTCTGTGATGTACACTGTCAGTGATGTACAGTGTCAGTGATGTACAGTGTCAGTGATTTACAGTGATCTGTACAGTGTCTGTGATGTACAGTGATCCGTACAGTGTCAGTGATGCACAGTGTCAGTGATGTACAATGATCTGTACAGTGTCAGTGATGTACAATGTCAGTGATGTACAGTGATCTGTACAGTGTCTGTGATGAACAGTGATCTGTACAGTGTCAGTGATGTACAGTGTCAGTGATGTACAGTGATCTGTACAGTGTCTGTGATGAACAGTGATCTGTACAGTGTCAGTGATGTACAGTGTCAGTGATGTACAATGATCTGTACAGTGTCAGTGATGTACAGTGTCAGTGATGTACAGTGATCTGTACAGTGTCTGTGATGTACAATGATCTGTACAGTGTTTGTGATGTACAGTGTCAGTGATGTACAGTGATCTGTACAGTGTCTGTGATGAACAATGATCTGTACAGTGTCAGTGGTGTACAGTGTCAGTGATGTACAATGATCTGTACAGTGTCTGTGATGTACAGTGTCAGTGATGTACAGTGATCTGTACAGTGTCTGTGATGTACAATGATCTGTACAGTGTTTGTGATGTACAGTGTCAGTGATGTACAGTGATATGTACAGTGTCTGTGATGTGCAGTTATATAGACTGTGTCTGTGATGTACAGTAACCTGTACAGTAACTGTGATGTACAATGATCTGTACAGTGTTTGTGATGTACAGTGTCAGTGATGTACAGTGATCTGTACAGTGTCTGTGATTTGCAGTTATATATACAGTGTCTGTGATGAACAGTGATCTGTACAGTGTCTGTGATTTGCAGTTATATATGCAGTGTCTGTGATGTACATTACCCTGCACAGTAACTGCGATGTACAATTATCTGTACAGTGTCTGCGATGTACAGTAACCTGTACAGTAATTGTGATGTACAGTGACCTGTGCAGTGTCTGTAATGTGCAGTTACATGCACTGTGTCGGTGTTGTACAGTAACCTCTACAGTAACTGTGATGTACAGAGACCTGTACAGTGTCTGTGACGTCACGTCACGTGTGCAGTGTTTCCGGTGTGCAGTGATCTGGTTGATGTCCGCCTTACTGGCCAGTGTGCCGTTTTACGCCAACGTGCACGTCAGCTATGTGCCAGAGCTGTGTTTCTGCTTCCCCGGTTCCTGCCGATTCCGCCTGGCACTACTTCTGGTCCTCTACGTCCAGGCCGCCTTCCTGCTCCTTTTCTTCTACATGAAGGTCAGCTCCCACGTTCTTTGTGACCTTTTATTTCTATTTCTACTGTCTGACATTCTGTGACCATTCGGTGACATAACTTAAACTCTACTGATTTCACTCCTCCTTCTACAGTCAAACCCTGGCTCGTAGCCGGCACCCGCGCTAACAGTCCACAAGAAGCAGACCACGAGACAACCTACCATCGGAGACATTGCACTGCCACTGGATACTTGAGCGTTCTTCTCCCTAAGACGCCACCACATCACTGTAAGACGATCTCCGTGGCTTTGAAGATTTCGAGAACCTCGAGAAGAACTCGCCAACGGCAGAGACGGGGAGAGGACATACAATTCTGAGGTGTGCACGAGACACTGGGATGATGGACCACATAATTTGAGACGATTTTTTTAAGCTGATCGATGAGGATTAGGGTGATGAAAATGAAGTTACTGATGGATGGCACGTTCCACATAGCATGCACCCTGCGTGAGAAATGGAAAGAATGAAGGAAGTAAGGAAATTGAGTGAACGATATGGACTGGATGACACGGGAAACGACTGAATGAAGCGCTAGCTGGCAACACTTCAGCCGGCACTACCCAGGCAGGCAGCCCGTTGGGTAAACGAGTGTGGATTGTAAAGCGCTTAGAGCTTGGTCTCTAGTCGAGAACAGGCGCTATATAAGTATTCATTATTATTATTAATATTATTTCTTGAGAGTTGAAAATACGTCCATTCCTCATCCTGAAGTTGGCAGACACAAAGAGCTTGTGAGGATGGGGCACTATCTTGTGGTGACTAGAATCGCTTTTCAAGATGAACTGGTTGATGAATGTCTCAGAGTAAGGAAAGTCCAGGACAGATACTTCGAAGAACTGAACTGGCTGCAGAACCGTCCTCCTGCTAGCTGTGACTGAGAAGAGAGAGGTCCGGAGGTCCCTGGACGCCTGATCATCTGTAAGGACAACTCTACGACTTGCTTTCACTGGACAGTGATCATGGCGTCGGTTCTTTAATGTTTCAATGTTTGAGCTGTCCGTAAGCTTTCTCATTACAACCAGCTTAGCAAGACAGGGAGTCGAATTATTCGCTTTGGTTGCTAATGATGCTTGGCAGTGCCTTCAGCAAAGTATGTTGTTGCTATGTTTTCATGATCAGTGTCGTCAGGAAAACATGTCGTTGTGTTGACTCTGAGCTCCATTGGTGTGTACACTTCCGAGTCAAGGGAACCTCTTCGAATAATTAAAATGAAGTTACAGTTTTTGCACTTGGACACAAGACAAATCAATCCCCTCATCTTTATATTCCAATGCGTTGTATGTACCCCGAAAGTATATTTAAGGCAGTTGTTCTTTGACGCGTGCAATATTTATAATGACGGCAATCATTGTACATGTAATTGTTTTGATAGTCTGAAAAAAAGTGAAAGGACAAAAAGCAGAGTTGTGTCACAGATACATTACACTTTTTTTTATTGTCTTGTAGAACTGCTGAGTGTAATGCGAGAGTTTGGTGTAGTATGACAGCTATCATGCAACATAAAGACAGTGCATATTCCTGCTTGTACTGGTGACTGCATTACACTGGGTAACTGTTGAACAATGAATGTTATCAATCATACAGGACCTAGCTTCTCCGTTTGTGCTACAAGCCATTCACATGGTAAAAAAAGGGCATTGTGTGTGTAGTACAGGTATGATGTGGCGTAAACATTGCCTGATTGCATCATAGGGGCCTACATTATTTACTTACTTAGGCCCATAGCTCAAGGTGTGAAGCATAGGCCATCGACAACACTCCGCCATCGCACTCGGTTCTGGGCTGCTCGCTGAACGCCTGTCCAGTTGGTCCCCTGCCTCTTTATCTCTGCCTCAGAGTCTCGCCTCCAGCTGCTGCGAGGTCGGCCTCTCTTCCTTATAGGGGCCTACGTGGTGCGACAAAAGTATCGATGTGGGGCGGATTGCTAGGAAGGTATTACGAAATGGATAACTAGATAAAGAAAAGCGAGGTGGCGAGAATTGTTGCAGGCAAGCCGAGTGTAAGTGCTTCATAGCACACCCTAACGGCAAACGGGGTTAGGGATTGGCAAGAATTCGCTACATTGTCTTAGGACTCTCGCATGCAAGACCAAATAGCCGACAGTTTCAAGGCCCTGTGATTGGTGCACGGAAAGTACTACCGTTCTCTGATTGGTGCAGAAAACGACCAAGACGCTGACAAAAGAGCGTGAAAAAGTTGTCACAATCGTGGATCTGACTTTGTCTTGCGCCCGTTTCTTTACTCCTCTTCGACTGTCAGCTTCTTTGTTGCTGGGATAAGCTAACCAACCACCTCGCCAGTTCTCGCGTCTTTGAAACTCGTTTCAGTTGACGGACGTCTGAAAATGCCGTTAGACAGCATGCTGACCATGTGATCATTCACAGAGAGATGTGTGCGGATATGGAACTAGCGGACCATGTCACCACCTGGTTGCTCAATAAAACAAAAAAAAAGTTTCTCTTAAAATAAAACTAGCAGAGACTGAGGCAGTTTGGATTGAAGTATATGTTTAGAATAGCATATTGCACAAGAGTTGTTTTTAGACGTTTAACGAGCGAGATATGTTGCTAATGTGTCTTGAAATAGCCACCAGCAAAACATGTTACTGTTTTGGGAAGTATTGTCAACAAAACGATGTGTTGTCTTTGGAATAATTATCAGCAAAACATGTTCTTGTTGTTGCGTTGTATTTGGAAGTATCATCGGCAAAACATGGCGTGTTCTCTTTGAAAGTGTCATCAACAAAACATGTTGTGATTGAATTGTCTTGAAAAATGGTCAATAGCAAAACATGTCATTGTGTTGTCTTTGCAAATGTGATCAACAAAACATGTTGCTGTCGTGTTCTGTCGTTTTTTGGCAAAGTCATCAACAGGGCAGGTTGTTGCTTTGTTGTCTTTGATAGTGTCATCAGCAGGGCATCTCGTTGTTGTTGTGTTGTCTTTGGTAGTGTCATCAACAAAACGTGCTGTTGTGTTGTCTTTGGAAGTGTCATAAACAGGGCATGTTGTTGTTGTGCTGTTGTCTTTGACAGTATCATCAACAGGGCATGTAATTAGTGTGCTGTTATCTTTGACTGTGTCATCAGCGGGGCATGTTGTTCTGTTGTCCTTGGCGATGTCATCAGCAGAGAGCATGTTACAGGTGTTGCAGGGCATGCTACAGGTGTCACAGGGCATGTTACAGGTGTCACAGGGCATGCTACAGGTGTCACAGGGCATGCTACAGGTGTCACAGGGCCTGCTACAGGTGTCACAGGGCATGTTACAGGTGTCACAGGGCATGTTACAGGTGTTGCAGGGCATGCTACAGGTGTCGCAGTGCATGCTACAGGTATCACAGGGCATGCTACAGGTGTCACAGGGCATGCTAAAGGTGTCACAGGGCATGTTACAGGTGTCACAGGGCATGCTACAGGTGTCGCAGGGCATGCTACAGGTGTCGCAGGGCATGTTACAGGTGGCCCGCACAGTGAAGCAACGCCTTCCTCTGGTACTGAACAGTGTCCCAGACTCCTTCGACCCTGAACTGGAGTCCACATGTTTCGCTCAACTTTTGCCGTACCCCCAAGGCAAGAGCATCGCCAGCTGGAGGATCAGCTGCATCAACACCTGCATGTGGAAGTACGTCATGCAGCGACGGGACAGCATGATGCACGAGGCCTTTGTCAGCGCCTTGGAGCAGCTGCTCAGCCCCTCGGAGCAAGGGATGTCGGAAACCCTGGTGGAGTTCCTGGAGATGTTCTCCCATAGGAAATACGCCCACATCATCAGGCCGCGGAGGAACGTCATGTCAACTACAGACAACACTCAGCCGATCAGTTCACAGACTGACGTCAGCAGTGAAGACAGAAGAAGGCACTCAAGTTTGATCCCAACATCAACGACAGACGTCCGCGACAAGAACACGGACGGCGAGCCGGGGACCGACTCAAAGGCGGATACAAACTTCGGCAAGAAGAGGAGAAGATCTCGTGTGCATGCAGCTCTTAGGACGGACAATCCCGAGCTGAGTATGGACACCGGGGACGAGCAGGAGACCAGTGGTACGGCCGGGTATCGCAGAACGTCTTTTGGTCTCACAGAGGACTCGACAAAGACATCTCCAATGTCCATGTCGCTTTCCACGTTAAAGGCTTATCCGGCTCTGAGGTCACACCCACCGTCCAAGTCTCCCCCAGCTTTCAGCTCCATGGCGGTCCCGGCGCCTCCCACCACCTTGTCTTACAGGGACGAAGACGAGTCGGGTCGGAGGTCCAGGAAGAGGCTGCCGGTGCTGGTCCACAAGCTGGGAGACGGGGTGTCCCGCCGCTCCCAGACCTCCCCCACCTTCCAGTCCTCGGGGGCGTCCTTCCTGGGCGGCTTCAGCGTCACCACGCGCATCTTCGACTTCAAGGCCCAGGCCTACCGCACGCGGAACATGAGCGAGTCCATGGGTTCGGTGCGGAAAGAGGAGATGGACATCGGCAGGACTGTGGTGGCCATCCTCCTCTCCTTCCTGCTGCCCA
>CM031611.1:76363874-76368874 GCA_018398815.1 Conus ventricosus
GCTGAAAGCAAAATCTCAGAATGTTTAATATTGCATTGAACAATTCTTACCTACCAATGCAGACAAAAAATAAAAAATGCTCTTTAAAATCTGAATCGGAATACTAGCGTCTTTTTTTTTTTTTTGCTGTTTTTTTGTTTTGTTTGTTTGTTTGTTTGTTTTTTTCGTTTTGTTTTCTTGTTGACAACTTTTTTTTTCTGACAGAAGACATTGAAAAATCAGTCTCATTCAACCACTGAGTCGCCAGTCTCAAGTTAGCGCCCCTTTGCTTCTGTGCATCCGTAAACTGAGTGTTCTGTTTACCTCCCTTAGCATTACATGCACGAGGAAACACTAACCCGATCCTGATCCAAAGCCTGATCAAACCCTAATTTAGCCCTGAAGTTTGGGGTTATTGTGTGTGCGTAGACATGTGTATGGAATGGAGATTCAGAGAATGCAACGTATTGTACATCCTAACTGATTTATAAAGTGTATAAATGAGAAAGTATACAAAAGACAAAATAAATGAATGAACAAATCAAATCAAACAAAAATCAGGGCATATACACACAAAATGCCGCACCTGCACAATATCCGAAGAAACAGAAAGTAATGACGTCACAACACACATTGAAGATGACGTTGTTGCTCTCGGTGGGTTTTCCTGCACAGGGTCCCAACGACAGAAAGTAATGACGTCACAACATACACTGCCGTTGACAATGTGCTGCTGGTGGAGTCACCGGTGACGCAACAGGTAAACGCCGGCAAATCTTCCTACCAATCGCATGGATCCTTACAGCGAATCACGTAACCGGAGGAACACATTATTCTAAATAAAAGAAAACTGAAAAGAAAAAAAAAAAGAAGAAGAAGAGCCTAACTTTTAATTCGGCTTTTTTTTTTCTTTTACTTATAAATACGCTTCATCTTCAAGACGTGAATGAACACGTGATATTTGGTAGAGAAAGAAAGGGAACTTTTCTGTGATGTTCAGTCAAAATTTTTTTCTGATTGGTAGAACAAAATCGTCGGAGTATTTACTCCCGACTATGGAAGGGAACGCCCGGAACCTGTTCTCTCACTGACCAAAGTCAGCTCTTTGAGTACACCTCATGGGGCGGTGGGATAGCCGCGGGGGCCATCACTGATCACCACGTCTGTAAGGTACCCAGCCACCGTCTTCAGAGGACGACATCGACTCATGTTAACAAGTGGCCCAGCTTGTGTGTATATATGTGTGGGTGTGTGTGTGTGTGTGTGGGTGTGTGTGTGTGTGTGGTGTGTGTGGTGTGTGTGTGTGTAGTGGTGTGTGTGTGTTGTGTGTGTGTGTGTGTGTGTGTGTGTGTGTGTGTGTGTGTGTGTCACCCCAGCAGTGCTATGATTGTCTTAGAGGTGGATTGTAGACATCTGAAGGGTCACCCCAGCAGTGCTATGATTGTCCTAGGGGTGGATTGTAGACATCTGGAGTGTCACCCCAGCAGTGCTATGATTGTCCTAGGAGTAGATTGTAGACATCTGGAGTGTAACACCAGCAGTTCTATGATTGTCCTAGGGGTGGATTGTAGACATCTGGAGTGTCACCCCAGCAGTTCTATGATTGTCCTACGAGTGGATTGTAGACATCTGGAGTGTCACCCCATGCAGTGCTATGATTGTCCTAGGAGTGGATGTAGACATCTGGAGTGTCACCCCCCGCAGTGCTATGATTGTCGTAAGGGTGGATTGTAGATATCTGGAGTGTAAACACCAGCAGTGCTATGATTGTCCTAGGGGTGGATTGTAGACATCTGGAGTGTCACCCCAGCAGTGCTATGATTGTCCTAAGGTGGATTACATACATCTGATGTGTCACCCCAGCAGTGCTATGATTGTCCTAGGGGTGGCTTGTAGACATCTGGAGTCACCCCGGCAGTGCTATGATTGTCCTAGGAGTGGATTGTAGACATCTGGAGTGTCACCCCAGCAGTGCTATGATTGTCCTAGGAGTGGATTGTAGACATATGGAGTGTCACCCCAGCAGTGCTATGATTGTCCTAGGAGTGGATTGTAGACATCTGGAGTGTCACCCCAGCAGTGCTATGATTGTCGTAAGGGTGGATTGTAGATATCTGGAGTGTAACACCAGCAGTGCTATGATTGTCCTAGGGGTGGATTGTAGACATCTGGAGTGTCACCCCAGCAGTGCTATGATTGTCCTAAGGGTGGATTTACAGACATCTGAAGTGTATGTAACACCAGCAGTGCTATGATTGTCCTATGAATGCATTATAGATATCTGCAGTGCACGCCAGCAGTGCTATGATTGTCCTAGGAGTGGATTGTAGACATCTGGAGTGTAACCCCAGCATGTGCTATGATTGTCCTAGGAGTGGATTGTAGACATCTGGAGTGTCACCCCAGCAGTGCTATGATTGTTCTAGGAGTGGATTGTAGACATCTGGAGTGTCACCCCAGCAGTGCTATGATTGTCCTAGGAATGAATTGTAGACATCTGGAGTCACCCCAGCAGTGCTATGATTGTCCTAGGAGTGGATTGTAGACATCTGGAGTGTCACCCCAGCAGTGCTATGATTGTCCTAGGGGTGGATTGTAGACATCTGGAGTGTCACCCCAGCAGTGCTATGATTGTCCTAGGGGTGGATTGTAGACATCTGGGTGTCACCCCAGCAGTGCTATGATTGTCCTACGAGTGGATTGTAGACATCTGGAGTGTCACCCCAGCAGTGCTATAATTGTCCTAAGCGTGGATTGTACACATCTGGAGTGTCACCCAAGCAGTGCTATGATTGTCCTAGGATTGGACTATAGAAGTCTGGAGTGTGATCCCAGCGGTGCTATGATTGTACTAAGGCTGGATTGTAGATATCTGGAGTGTCACCCCAGCAGTGCTATGATTGTCCTAGGAGTGGACTATAGAAGTCTGGAGTGTCATCCCAGCGGTGCTATGATTGTCCAAAGGGTGGATTGTAGATATCTGGAGTGTCACCCCAGCAGTGCTATGATTGTCCTAGGAGTGGACTATAGAAGTCTGGAGTGTCATCCCAGCGGTGTTGTGATTGTATTAAGGGTGGACTATAGACGTCTGGATTGTCACCCCAGCAGTGCTATGATTGTCCTAAGGGTGGATTGTAGATATCTGGAGTGTCACCCCAGCAGTGCTATAATTGTCCTAGGAGTACATTGTAGACATCTGGAGTACCAGCAGTTCCATGATTGTCCTAGGGGTGGATTGTAGACATCTGGAGTGTCACCCCAGCAGTTCTATGATTGCCCTATGAGTGGATTGTAGACATCTGGAGTGTCACCCCAGCAGTGCTATGATTGTCCTAGGAGTGGATTGTAGACATCTGGAGTGTCACCCCAGCAGTGCTATAATTGTCGTAAGGGTGGATTGTAGATATCTGGAGTGTAACACCAGCAGTGCTATGATTGTCCTATGGGTGGATTGTAGACATCTGGAGTGTCACCCCAGCAGTGCTATGATTGTCCTAAGGGTGGATTACATACATCTGATGTGTCACCTCAGCAGTGCTATGATTGTCCTAGGGGTGGATTGTAGACACCTGGAGTCACCCCGGCAGTGCTATGATTGTCCTAGGAGTGGATTGTAGACATCTGGAGTGTCACCCCAGCAGTGCTATGATTGTCCTAGGAGTGGATTGTACACATCTGGAGTGTCACCCCAGCAGTGCTATGATTGTCCTAGGAGTGGATTGTAGACATCTGGAGTGTCACCCCAGCAGTGCTATGATTGTCGTAAGGGTGGATTGTAGATATCTGGAGTGTAACACCAGCAGTGCTATGATTGTCCTAGGGGTGGATTGTAGACATCTGGAGTGTCACCCCAGCAGTGCTATGATTGTCCTAAGGGTGGATTACAGACATCTGAAGTGTAAACACCAGCAGCGCTATGATTGTCCTATGAATGCATTATAGATATCTGCAGTGCACACCAGCAGTGCTATGATTGTCCTAGGAGTGGATTGTAGACATCTGGAGTGTCACCCCAGCAGTGCTATGATTGTCCTAGGAGTGGATTGTAGACATCTGGAGTGTCACCCCAGCAGTGCTATGATTGTCCTAGGAGTGGATTGTAGACATCTGGAGTGTCACCCCAGCAGTGCTATGATTGTCCTAGGAGTGGATTGTAGACATCTGGAGTGTCACCCAGCAGTGCTATGATTGTCCTAGGGGTGGATTGTAGACATCTGGAGTGTCACCCCAGCAGTGCTATGATTGTCCTAGGAGTGGATTGTAGACATCTGGAGTGTCACCCCAGCAGTGCTATGATTGTCCTAGGAGTGGATTGTATACATCTGGAGTGTCACCCCAGCAGTGCTATGATTGTCCTAGGATTGGACTACAGAAGTCTGGAGTGTCATCCCAGCGGTGCTATGATTGTACTAAGGGTGGATTGTAGTTTATCTGGAGTGTCACCCCAGCAGTGCTATGATTGTCCTAGGAGTGGACTATAGAAGTCTGGAGTGTCATCCCAGCGGTGCTATGATTGTCCTAAGGGTGGACTATAGACGTCTGGATTGTCACCCCAGCAGTGCTATGATTGTCCTAAGCGTGGATTGTAGACATCTGGAGTGTCACCCCGACAGTGCTGGTTTCCTGAGGTGCCGATCGACCGGCCCGGCACAGGATGACCCTGACCCGACGGTTCCAGAGGAGGACGGCGGCGATGAAGAACCCTAGGGAGGCGTTGACGACGGTGAAGAGGATCCACATCACGTCCGTGTTCAGGACAGCCGCCAGCAGGCCCAGCAGCCAGGTGATGCCCACCAGCAGCATGATCTGCAGCAGCAACACAGCAGGTGCCTGTGACACTCGGCACGATCCCCTTCAAACAGTGGGAATGTATCTTCAATCATTGTTTGACTTACAAGAAAGCCAGTCCGTGCCTATGACTGTAGTGTGACTGAGAAAACAGATTGTTTTCTTCAGTAGACTTCCCCAGTTTTTTTTTTGTACTCAGAGTTCTTATAGAACAGGGAGTACTTTAGAATGGG
>CM031611.1:76381374-76389191 GCA_018398815.1 Conus ventricosus
GTCGCTGAAGCTGGTGCACTGGCATTGGTGCCAGAGCCCAAAGCAGAGCCATTTTCCTTCAGCTTTGAAGAAGTGGCTGCCTTCTTCTGCCTTCCTTTCCTGGGTGTTTCCCTGCATGTGTGGTACGTTGGTAAAGTCTTTCAAATCCTGCGCCATGGTGACTCGTTCTTCGTGCGGTGTTGCGGTGATTATTCCGAGGTCTGACGCCTTGTTGATGAGTGCCAAGTCCGTCACGTCCAGAAGCTGTCCCCTGTGGACTGTTGTGATGTTTCCCGACAAGCCCGATGATCTGGCGCTCCCTTCTATGTCTGCTCTGATGATGGCGGTCTGCGAATCTGGCACCGTGGTGCTGCTATCAGGCGAGCTAGATACGCTACCTTCTCTCCTGCGGAACTGGTGCGCTGATGTTATCATACAAAACTGGTGCACTGGTGCTTTTAGACGAAACCGGTGTGCTGATTTTATCCCGAAACCTTGCTGTGCTGGTATGATCGTGGAAGTCTGGTGTGAAGGTATTTACAGAGGAATCTTCCGAATTCAACACCGCCGTGGTCATTATTCCGTCCCTTATATCCTTAGGCGCTGGTGAAGAAAGATGAGAACTGTGTGTTACCAGCATGCCCTCAGCCCAGAGGGGACGTTTGGAGGGGGGAGACACCTCCCTGATGCACCTCTTCAAGGGTCGTCGCCAGGAGACCTGACACTGAGGAGAGGTGGTTCTGAGCACGTGCAGAGGCCGTTTCTGGAGACGTTTGCATCTCAGCACCAAGGTCAGAGGTTCTACGTCCTGACATCCCGAACACACGGCACAGAACATGTTCCTGTAGTCCAGGCTGAAGCCTGAAGGTCGGGTACCCCGCGTGAGGATGAGATCCAGCATGGACGCCTGCCCTGCGTTCAAACGCCGTTCTGTTTCGTCGTGTCCAGTCAGGTTCAGGCCAAACGGCTGGAGAAAGGTGGTGTCGATGTCCAGTCAGGTTCAGGCCAAACGGCTGAGAAAGGTGGTGTCGATGTCCAGTCAGGTTCAGGCCAAACGGCTGGAGAAAGGTGGTGTCGATGTCCAGTCAGGTTCAGGCCAAACGGCTGGAGAAAGGTGGTGTCGATGTCCAGTCAGGTTCAGGCCAAACGGCTGGAGAAAGGTGGTGTCGATGTCCAGTCAGGTTCAGGCCAAACGGCTGGAGAAAGGTGGTGTCGATGTCCAGTCAGGTTCAGGCCAAACGGCTGGAGAAAGGTGGTGTCGATGTCCAGTCAGTTCAGGCCAAACGGCTGGAGAAAGGTGTGTCGATGTCCAGTCAGGTTCAGGCCAAACGGCTGGAGAAAGGTGGTGTCGATGTCCAGTCAGGTTCAGGCCAAACGGCTGGAGAAAGGTGGTGTCGATGTCCAGTCAAGTTCAGGCCAAACGGCTGGAGAAAGGTGTGTCGATGTCCAGTCAGGTTCAGGCCAAACGGCTGGAGAAAGGTGGTGTCGATGTCTTCAGGGGATGTGTGCACCCCTGGAACACCAGCACGTTGTGGATGCATCGCTGCTCTAAACGTCTGACTCAGCATGATCATGTCCATGTGTGGGTCCTCATGGTTGGGGCCGTGGAGACGAAGTGGTGTTGATTTGGAGGTGTCAGTGGAGCCGCAAAAGAGAACTGTTGAGTGAGTCCCCGGGTCTGTGACCCCCGCCCTCAGCCTTCCTCTGCTTACCTGGACTAGCTGTCGTCATGCTGACGTCACTCTGTCCGTGTGCAGAATGGACAGGTGAACAGACAGACACGTAGTCGGCACAGCAGTCTCTGTACAGCAGACACAGGTCATCACAGGAACAGGCGATCCCCCCTCTCCGTCCGCATCGCCTTTCACAGGAAGTGCCTGGACTCTTGCAGAACAGCTCCTGGAGATCAGTCAGGTCTCGGCTGAAATTCCTCTGGCGTGTTGCTTTATCTCCGGCAGTCGCATCTGCTGTATCTCTGTTAACGAGGCCGTTATCTGTGTCATTTCCGTCTGCTGACCGTTTTGGCTCGTGTTATTTCTTCATTATCAGTTTGGTTTGTGTGTCTGTCCAGTGTCATGTTCTGTGCCAGACTTTGTCTTACCAAGAATGTTCCAGTGCAATGTTTCCTGACGTAAGTTCAGACATGATGCTGCTTCCTTTAAATGCTACAGCAGGCATCAAGGACTCATCACGGTTATGTCCCTTTGGTTCAGTAATGTCCAGGGACGTCTTTCCTGTCTGTTTCGATGACTTCAGAACAGAATTAAGCTTGATGGAGCCATCAGTTTGTCTCTTTGCGGATCGTCCACTTTCAGTATTGTGAACTGTGCCAGTGCGTGCTGTGACAAAACGGACATGTTGTGGATGCTCTACAGTTCCATACAACGGTTGGACATTCTGGATCTTAACGTTCGCGACATGCCGGTTTCCAAAAGGATTGTTAAAACTATTGCTTGTAATCATAGTTCTACACCCTCTTCTTCCCCTCTGCTTCTCCATGGAAGTCTTGGTTATCGGGTGCAGACAAGGAAGTCTCTTTGTAAGTGATGGTAGACTTTTTCCTGATGGACGCCAATGGCTTGTGAGTCTTTCCCCAAAAGTCTTGGGTAACTGTAGAACGGGAACTCCAAGAGAGTTCCTTCGCTGCTTGAAACATGGGCAGATCTCCCGTCTTCTGTAGTTTATCATCAACGTATCGCATGGTGCTGTCGGCTGGAACTGGCAACCAGTTCCCTACAACAACCTGGAACTCAGAGTACTCCATTCTGAATATTGCTCAGCGTTTGCGGAGTTGTTGCAGAACTGATGTCATTGATTGTAAGCTGTTAACATCAATAGCCTTTGTGGAACTCGCTGGGTTTTCACTTTGATTTCGTAGCTTTGAGCCACGATTGTCATTGTTAACGTAGGATACAATAGGAGTTGTGACAAACGTGCCGTCCTTTAATATGAGACGCTCACCCATGCCGTCTGTGTTTTTGTCCAGCGAATCCTGATTCATTTTGTCGCTAGGAATTCCGCGAGATTTTGCCATCTTGATGTGGTCTGCGTACGTCAGTTCAGCTGATTTTCGTCCGTACCTTGCTTGCGTGACAGAGGTTTGGGAATAGATCATTTCCGCCACAGTGTCTTGCTCTTCAAGGTGGTGGTCACGTAGAACATCGCTTTCTCTTCGTCCTGTCTTTTCTTTCCTTTGTTTTCTAGCCCATGGGCAGTGGTCCTGTCTTTTCTTTCCTTTGTTTTCCAGCCCATGGCAGTGGTTGGTGTTTTCCCCGCCCTCCGATTTGGCTTGGGGTTTGTGGATGATTCCATGTTGAAAGTTGACATTTGTTTCCTTTGATCTTGGTTGATGGTCCTGGAAGCCATCACCGGTTAGGCCCTTGGTTGTGGGACTCCTCGTGCGTCAGGCGTGTTGATCCCGTGGGGTGACAGGTGTCAGAAGGCACAGGATGATCAGGGTGACAGTCATGGCGGATTTCTAGATTGGCTAGACTCACAACGACGGCTACTGAGCCACCCTGCAAGAGATGCAAATCATTTTGTAATAAAATCAAAGTGAGACAACAACAGCAAAAAATGAAAATGTTATGCAGAAAAGAAATCAAACGAAAAGTTAAAAAAAAAATCATTCCAATTTTGTAACGTGCGCGATTAGATACAAACTCTGCAGACGTGACGCAATCCTCTCGACAAAAAAAAAGACGTCACCACAGTTACAGTTTTTAATCCTGTTTGTTGCCCAACTTTTCTGTGAGCATTTCGTTGGTGTTTCATCAATAAACCTGAGAACAGAGTCCTTTACGTCAGACAACCATGTCACATTGCGCGAAAATAGTCCCAACAACTGAGTCCTTTACGTCAGACAACCCTGTCACATTGCGCGAAAATAGTCCCATCAACTGAGTCCTTTACGACAGACAATCCTGTTACATTGCGCGAAAATAGTCCCAACACCTGAGTCCTATACGACAGACAACCCTGTCACATTGCGCGAAAATAGTCCCAACAACTGAGTCCTTTACGACAGACAACCCTGTCACATTGCGCGAAAATAGTCCCATCAACTGAGTCCTTTAACGACAGACAACCCTGTTATGTCACATTGCGCGAAAATAGTCCCAACCGATCCGAGAGATCTTTGGAGAGACAGACTGTATGAGTTTGTGGCGGGAATTCAAAAGTTTTCTGCTTTCGACATTTCCCTCAACCTGTCCATTATTTCTGTTCAAGCATCCTACAGACAAACCTGTGAAAAAGGAATAGGTATAGCTGAACGTCTAACAAACCTGTGAAATAGGAATTGGTATAGCTGAACGTCTGACAAACCTGTGATATAGATTAGGTATAGCTGAACGTCTGTCTGAGCCATCCTACAGATGGACACAGTACATGCAGACAGATGATATTGACCCATAGGCCGGGAGAACCAAATAGAAACCCCTGCTCCATAGCGCCTTGCATATGCGCAGGTAACCAGACAATGGTTAATAAGCATGAGTTGATAGAAAAGCACCAGAACTGGAAATAACATACCTGCATATAGGCTCAAAGATAATGAACTATGTCAGAGTGAGAGAGAGAGAGAGAGAGAGAGAGAGAGAGAGAGAGAGAGAGAGAGAGAGAGAGAGAGAGAGAGACAGAGAGAGACAGAGAGAAGAAGAAGAAGGAGGAGGAAGTGGAGGAGGAGAAGAAGTGTAAAGAACCGCATTATGTTGTGTTGTATTTTGATTCCTTGCATTATGGGATTTATGGACGTCAAGCTGTGTAAGGAACTGAACAGTTTTGTAAGATAATGTTTTGTATCGTGGTCCATTGCCTGAAGTGATTCACTGACAAACGTAACACCGTGGAAAGAAGTGTAATGTTTTGTAAGATAATGTTTGTATCGTGGTCCCTTGCTTTGTGTGATTCATTGGCTCTAGGTTGTGGAAGGAATTGTGCTGTTTTGTAAGATAATGGTTTGTATCCTGGTCCTTTGCTTTGTGTGATTCATTAGCTCTAAGTTGTCGAAAGAATTGTACTGTTTTGTAAGATAATGCTTTGTATCGTGGTCCCTTGCATTGTTTAATTCATTGGCTCGAAGTTGTGGCAGGAACTGTACTGTTTTGTAAGATAATGTTTTGTATTGTGGTCCATTGTTTTGTGGGATTCATTGGCTCTAGGTTGTGGAAGGAATTGTAGAGCATTGCATTAGGGTGTTTTTTTTTGTCGTATTGTTTGGACTGATTCATTGACTGTATGTTGTGGAAGAAATTGTCTTGAATGCTTCATTCTGCTGTCATCGTGTCGCATTGCATCGTGTGATTTATATGGTACAATCAATTGAAGACATTGCATTGTGTGGATTTATATGGTACAATCAATTGAAGACATTGCATCGTGTGATTTATATGGTACAATCAATTGAAGACATTGCATCGTGTGATTTATATGGTACAATCAATTGAAGACATTGCATTGCATCGTGAGATTTATTTGCCACAGTCAATTGAAGACACTGCATTGCATTGTGTGATTTATTTGCCACAATCAATTGAAGACACTGCATTGCATTGTGTGATTTATTTGCCACAATCAATTGAAGACATTGCATTGCAATTGTGCCTCTTCTGATAGAGAAAGTATTGTAACCATTAAGGGGCCTGTTTGTTTAAAGCAAGGCTGTTGAGTCCTTTGCCGGCGTTTTATAGTGATCATAATCATGTGCACGTATCTGTTTAATTTGTTTTGATTATATATTTTCCTGATGTTCAGTATGTTATTGTCGTGCATTTCAAACATGTGTTCGCACCATCCGCTTGCAAAGGGATGTTAGTGAATATTTTGTTGGACTTCTCTCTCTCTCTCTCACTCTCTCTCCTCTCTCTCTCTCTCTCTCTCTCTCTCTCTCTCTCTCTCTCTCTCTCTCTCTTGTGTTTTTCTTTTCAAGTAAATACACTTAAAACCTCCCACCCATATCCATCGCCCTCCTCCTCCCTCTCTGCCTCCCATCCTCCTTGTCTGCCATCAGACCCAGACCCTCCTCCTCCCCCCCCCCCCCCCCCCCATCTTAAGCACTCCCTTCCTTCGAACTTTTCTTTTGGTCACCTGCGTAATAATTGTGCTAGAATTATTTGCACTGGTCCCAGTCGTGGTGCATTGATCGTTGTTTTCTTAGTCTGTCAATCGGGTTTTTTTTGTCTGTGTGTTACCCCCCCCCCTTTCTCTCTCTCTCTCTCTCTCTCTCTCTCTCCTCTCTCCTCTCTCTCTCTCTCTCTCTCTCTCTCTCTCTCTCTCCCAGTTCACCAGAACAGAAATGGATCCCATGTATTCCGCGTGGACTGCGACTGACCTCACAAACACTCCCATACTCCGGGTAATTAAAACGACGGTTTTTTCAGCGCACACAATAAACAAGTGGCTTCACCAAATCAAACGCGCGTCAATGCCTCTCTTTGTCCAAAACAAACCTGGAGGTTCAACGCTCTCCTCCCCACCCCCCACCCCTCCCACCTCCACCCCTTTTCCCCCCAAACTCCTATTCTCACTCCCCTTCCCCCAGCCCGCCGCTACCCCTACATCTCTTTCTCTCGCTTTTTACTCGCTTGCTCTTTCACTGTCTCAGTCCCGTCCCCCCACCCCCAACCCCCACCCCCATCCCCCTTCCGTCTATGATCAGAATTAAACGTAGGGCCTCACGAATTCTGTGCCTTTAACCGTCCACTTCGCTCTTTCTTCGTGCACAGAATAATTCCTGGGTCTCACGAATATCCACAACGCACCACTGAGCTACAAATTTCTTTTCTTTCGTATAGATTAAATCCTGGGCCGACGAATGTTTCGTCTGTGCCATCTCTGTATAAAGAAAAAAACGTAGCGCTTCATGAAATGTACTGTCTGCTTCAAAAGAGTGTCTCGTACGCAGCCTTGGCCTTGTCAATGTCGTGCGTATTCCATGGAGTTAGAGACGGTTTTTCTTCCTTCATAATCCCAGTGCCTTAACGATTACCTCGTCTATGCCTAACTGCTTGTGTGTGTGTGTGTGTGTGTGTGTGTGTGTGTGTGTGTGTGTGTGTGTGTGCGTGCGTGCGTGCGTGCGTGCGTGCGTGCGTGCGTGGTGCGTGCGTGCGCGTGCGTGCGTGCGTGCGTGCGTGCGTGTTGTGTGTGTGTGTGCGCGCGCGCGTGTGTGTGTGTATAAACTATAGATCTGAGGTTCTGCGAATATATACCAACAGATGAACTGCGACAGTTCTTGCTACCAATCGTAAGAAACTCTGAAAGAAATGGCAAGTCCCACAGCGCGACATATGTCTTCTGTCTAATCTTCAGATCCACCACAGTGGCACTGCACCCACGTCACTCATTCCGGCCGCCCCCCCCCCCCCCCCCCCCCCCCCCCCCCCCCCCCCGTCCACAGCCACAGTCTGCTTTGTCCCGCCACAGCCAGGAGCAGCTGATCTTGTCAAGTCGTCATGAGGGAACCCACAGGAGGAGACACTGCAGTGCTGCCCAGTCACTTTGCTGGTGTTCAGTGGTGCCTGTTCTGATCCAGAAGTACGCAGGACACCACCTAGTTAGCCGCCCCCCCCCCCCCCCCCCCCTGCTGATGATACTGACTGCTTTTTTTTTTTTTTTTTTTTTTTTAAAGTCGAGAAGCAAGCGTGGGTGAGCTCTCACTTCAGAGGCGCCACCACGTCCGTCACAACGACATGAATTTGCCGATACTCTTGACCTGCCACATTGTCTCCCCAAGGCATAGACATGAGAGAAATGTATTGTATGTATTGATTGTTATACATTGTATGCACAGTATGTATTATATCGCATTGTCTTATGAACGTAAATATGCGTATTATCGT
>CM031611.1:76392691-76400191 GCA_018398815.1 Conus ventricosus
TCTCACGCAGGGTGCATGCTGTGTGCAAGATCTTATGCGTGCGTTCACACACGGAAACCTCGGTTTTAGTCTCATTCGAAAGACTGTATGGGAAATGGGTCAGAACCAATGTTAACTCCGAGGGAAAAATCCCTTGTACCGAAACGGCCGGCGGAGGTTCGAACCCCCAACCCCAGGATCACCAAGATTACGAGTCCGGCGCTCTACCAACTGAGCTATTCCGGCTCCCGATGTCTTGCAGGCTCATCACTCAGTGCCAGAGATGCTGTGGTCTGACTGAAGCAGCCAACAGATCATGCGTAGGATTTGCTGTCTTTTGTTTCACTCTCGCCTCTTTTTTTGTTAAAAAAAATAAAAATAAAAATAAACTGAGGTTCCGTGTGTGAACGCACGCATTACATCTTGCGCGCACTTAGTATTCTTTCACTTTCTTAAGACAAGGCCAGTTTGACCAGGTAGTATGGAAGACACGTGCACACATAGCATGCATCCTCCGAAAACACACACACACACACACACACACATACACACACACACACACATGCGCGCGCTTGCGCGCTTAGGGTTCATAATGTTGCCTTTGACAGTAATACTACTACATCTGCTGCCGCCGCCGCTGCCTGCTACTGCTACTACAACTACTGCTGCTCCTACTACTACTAAAACGTCCACACCAAAATACAGGCACATTTCACCACTCAACCCCCCCCTCCCCCCCCCCCCCCCCCCCCCCCCCACACACACACCTATCCATACGCTCACACTCGTGTACATTCCAACATGAATTTAGGACATGCACACGCGTGTGATTGTGTGTTCTGGTGTTGAAGACGGTACTCTGTGCTTTTTCACTGCTCTTGATTCTCATTTCTTGTTTGAGTGAGTGCATAACACAATCACTTCGTAGTGTCCGTGTGACCGTGAGATTAGTCAAGTCCTCTGAGGAAGGCGAGGTGTGCCGCCAAAAAATTTAGGATAAATACAACCTAGCTTGTTGTTCTTTTTGTGATTTGTTCTCTCTCTCTCTCTCTCTCTCTCTTCTCTCTCTCTCTCCTCTCTCTCTCTCTCTCTCTCTCTCTCTCTCTCTCCCTCCCTCTCTCTCTCTCCCTCTCTCTCTGTGTGTGCGTGTGTGTGTGTGTGTGTGTGTGTGTGTGTGTGTGTGTGTGTGTGTGTGTGTGTGCTACATTCCGTCTTTTCACCCACAATTGTTCAAATCAGCCCTTCTTTTAGCGATATTCGGTTATTTCTAAAAAATGTTTTGAGCACAGTGGAGATATTACAGTCTCTCAAGTTGACATTTACTTTCTGTACAATGAGTACAACGCTTTAGTACATCGTCTCTATTTGTGTGCACGCCAAAAGAAGAGAAAACATGCTCAGGTCATGATGTTAATGTCATTAACTCTCAATTAAGTTCATACAGGCAAGCCATTTTCCACAAAAGTCAGCGTGCATCATGTCAAGCGAATATGTCAGTTCTGAAGACGTAAGTTTCCTATAAAATGATAATGTTCTTGGTTTAATGTTATCTAACCTGCATTTGAAAAAAAAAAATGTTTGGCACGCAAAATAACTAGGTCAAAGACTTCATCTGCATTAAAAGTCAAGTCATGCCCCCCCCCCCCCCCCTCCCCCCAAAACAACAACAACACAAAGCAACAAACAAAGAAACAAACAAACCACGATTCGATATTTAAGCTGGTTCTTAAACAGCTTTCACATACTTCCTTCGTAATATTTATTAAGTCTCACCGAAAACATTAGATAACTGACAGTGCCACAGATGGTTCTGAACTGTGTTTTTCCCAGATAGGCATTGTTCAAATTTTTTCTATACCCTTGTTGGATAGATACTGTATTTACCATTTTTTCCCGGAACTACGTCACCGTGTGACCCGGATATACTTCGCGGATCTGCATGGAAAAAGTGAGTGGGTTACGCCTTAGGCCAGATTCCATGATCCTGCCAAGTTCGCTTGAAACATGCTCCGTGGGTTTTGCGTTTTCTTGCTGAGAGACAGACAGACAGACAGACAGACAGACACACCGGCAAAGAAACAAGACGGTGAGGAATGTAACCTCTGGAAGCGGATGTAATGAAAGACATGATCGCTGCGTGTTGTTTTCCTGCCGGATCTCGTTGGTGTCAAAATGTATTAAATGTAAATCAGAAGGGTGCAGTTTAATTGTAAAGTATTATTATGTGAAGGTTTCGCCTGTGACAAGCTTCCTCGGTTTGACGAGCTGTTGGCAGTGCGTGCAAGGGTATCCAATACCCAAACTGCAGTATTTAGGAAAAAACGTGGCAAAATGCTGTGTCATATATTTCATGCATACGGCCACACACAGGGAGCACTTGCACACACACACACACACACACACACACACACACACACCACACACACACACACACACACACACACATACGCACACGCGCGCGCACACACACACACACACACACGCACACAGCATGCACATGCACATACACGTGCACACACACATACGCACATACAAACACACACATACACACACACGCAGACGCGCGCGCGGCGCGCAAGTACACACACACACCACACACACACACACACAACACACACACACACACACACACACACACACACTCACTCACTCACTCACACACTATCTATTATATGTTGAAAGTATGATGAGTGCAGCTTTTATTTGTAGGGCAAGAAAAAATTTGGGGGGCGGGGGGGGGGGGTTTAACTTTGGGGAAAACCCACCAACACACCACAAACCACACCACACACACAAAAAAAAACACTCCACAAAACAAACACTAAAAACACCAAACACACACACACACACAAAACACAACACACACACACAACACAATTTCACTCTACGACACCCCACAAACACACCCATCCCACCCTTTTGGGTTTCGGTTGTCAAAATGTTTTCCCCTGTTTTTCGGGGGAAAAACTGTTGGGGGGTTTAATCTTTGTTTTGTTTTTCCCGAGGGTTGAGAATTTCGCGCACCCCAAAAATATTCATCTTAGAGCATGGCGTTTGATTTTAAAATTTGGTTTACCCCTCCCTTTCCCTTTAAACAGAAAAATGGGTTTCCGCCAATGACCCACTGGGTTTAGGGACCATGTCCCAAAATACTTTTTTCTTTTAAAGAATCCTTTGGATCTGAATTTTTGTGGTTTTAGTTTGTTTTCCCCAAATTTTTTTTTACTTAAAGGCAGGGGGGGAAATTCTTTTAAAAATTTTCCTCACTGAAAAATGGGTGAGGGGGGAAGGGTTATTTGTGGGGGTTTTTTAACATTTTTTTTTGTTTAACTTTCAGAATGCATTTTCTTGGGGGCTGCTGTTTTAGTATTCCCAAAAAAGGACCAAAAAGGGTAAAACATTCTGGGGAAAATGTTGGTGGAATCAGGCTTGCGAGGAGGGACCTTTTTTTAAAACCCAAAAACATTGCTTATTTAAATTTGGGTTTTAAAGTTAAAAAAATTTTCCCTGGGAAAGGAAAAAGTGCAGTCTTTAAAGAAATTGCGTCAAAAATAAAAAGCAAACAGAGTTACAGCCCCAAAAAAAAAAGAAAATTTATGGTAACAGTTCTGTCTAAAGGGGAAGTATCGCTGTAAAGATTTAAAAAAGGGGTTTTGTGGGAAAGGTGAAAAAAATAAAATTGGGTTTAAAAACCCCAAAAGATTCCCCCAATCAAAACAACAAATTTAAAAAATTTCTTTTCTCCAAAAAAAAAAAAAAACGGGAGGATTTTGCATTATGTACGAAAAAAAACATGTTGTATGGAATTTTTTTGCCTTTTGAGCAAAAAAGGCCCGTTTAGTTTGGGAAAGAAAAAAATTCTGTTAACTATAGAAAAAATCCTGTACCAAACAACTTTAGTACTATAAATTTTACAATATTTTACAGGAAGTCGGGATTGCTGTCCGTCTTTTGGGAAAAATTAAAGGTTTGGGTTTGGTTTGGAGGGGATTTCTTAAACTATTTTAAAACCATTTCCCAAAAAAAACTGGTTAGTAAATTTTTAAATAAATTTTTTTAAAAAATTTGGGGTTTGGGGAAAAAATTTCCCCCGAATAGGGAAGACGTTTTATTGTGACTCCTTTTTAAGAGGGCAACCCTGGGTTGGGACGTTTTGTTTTAGGCCCTTTTTCAGTCACGTCTATTACGGGAAAAAAGTCATGGAAAAATAATAAAAATTTTTAAAAGGGCCCCTATTATTTGTAAAAAAAAATGTTTTGTATTTTCTCACTAAAATCGGGGATTAGAAAAGGACGAAGTTAAAATTTTGATCCCCTGACACGACTAACTATCAAAATTAAAAAAAAACAGTTTCCCTTAAACCCGTAAAATTTGTCCTTGTTCCTTCTTTGATCTTACAAAAGTTTTACGATGGGAGTGTGGCCCCAGCCGATTTTTATATAAATTAAAAAAAAAATTGGTCTTTTTGGTCACGCCTAAAATTTTTAGGGTGAAATCTTTTTTTTTAAGTGGGAGACACAAATTGCCCAAGAGGGGGGTTTTGTGACTTTATCTTTCTCAAGTTCTAAAATTTTTATGGGAATTCACAAAGGTTTATAATCCCCCCCTTTGGGTTTTCTTGAAAATGCATATGAATTAATAAAATTTTTTTTTTCATAAATTTTTCCCAAAGGGTTTTGTCAATATGCTGATGACTTTGGCAATTTGGTTTTTTTGGGATCTTTAAAGAAAAGAAAAAATTTTTAGTAACTTAAATTATATTCAAAAGTTTTTTAAGCACGAGTGGTTTAAATTTAAAATTTGTTATATTTTTTTTGTTTGGCTTTAAAATTCTCTTTGGAAAGACCTTTTTGGTTCTCTTTAAAAAATTTTTTTAAAACCCCAAAGAAAACCTGCCTATTTTTTTTGGGGAAGGACGGGAAATTTTTTATAAAACGGGAAGTAAAAATTTTTTTTTTGTCCTCGCCCCAAAAAACAAAACGGGAAAAAAAAATATTGACCTTTTGTTTTTTAAAAAGCATTTAAAATTTTGATTTTTTTTTTAAAAATTTTGTCAGTCATTCTCCTTTGGGGCCCAGGCCCTTTAAAAAGGTTTTGTTGCTTTTTGCATCCGTCTTGTACGATCAAGATTAAATTAAAGGACAGGAAGAAATTTCTTTTCGGGCCTTCGCGTTTCGCTTTTTAAAAAAAAACTTCAAAAAATTTGGGACATTTAAAAGCGGGTTAAATTTGGGCCCCTGGGTGTACCTGTGATTTTTTGCCCTTTAAAGCTTAAAGGGTTAGCGGGCCCCTTTTGCCATTTTAAATAAAGGAAAGGAAAAAAATTTTAAAAAAATATTGTGTAAAGACGGATTGCGGGGGACGACCTTGAAGATTTTTAAATTCACGATCCGGGTTTTTGATTTTTCGAAAAAATCACAGAAAAATTAAAATTTTTGGGGAGGTTTCGTTCTTAGGTTTCAGGGTTTTTAAAATCATAAAAGTTTGACCCAAGGAGGGTAGGGGCCCTGCGTCGGGTTCCGCCGGCCCCCCTTTGGGGAAACTTAGGGAAAAGTAAATTTTAACATTTTTTTTTTGATCTAAAAAAAGCGATTTCCCCCGCATTTTAAAGGGGTTTATCAAAATTGCAGGGAAAGGGAAAATTTTTAAATAACTATTTAAAAGTATACAATGCGCTCAGTTCGTGATGTTGGTTGTGCGGGATCTGGCTTTTTTTAATTCCAGATTAAAAAGTGTTTAAAAATTTCTTTTTTTTTAGGTATGGGCTTCACTTTTACGCTGAATTTTGGGTTGCTGTTGTTGGATTTTTTGTTTTTTTTCCCTTTGGCCGGGCTTTTTTTTAATTACCCTTTTTTGGGGTGTTGTTTAAAGTCAGTTTTTAAAATTTGTATTGTTTTAAAAATTCAAAAAAGAGGGGAAAATTTTTTTTTTGGTTTTTAAGTACATGTTGCACTGTCTTTAATGAATGGTACTAATTTTGGGATTTTCTTGGGTTCCATCGCCCCACACCCTTCGTTTTTTTTATCAAAACGATAGAGCAGCAAAAAAAAAGGGGCAAAGGGTTTTTTTTGGTAGTATTAAGGTTGATTGTATTTTCATACAAGGAAATTAGTATTTAATCGGAGGGTTTCTGGAGTCAATTTTTCAGTTCCCCATCAAAAACCCCCGTCAGCAAATTTTGGGCAAAATTGTGTCGTTTTTGGGCCGGTTTCTTGCCTATTTTAGGGCTTTTATGTTTTTTTTCCCCACGAAAACCAAGTATTGCCCGACGTTAAGTGCGTTTGTCGTGGGGAGCCTTTTTGTTCAAATGTGATTTTTTTTTGTGAACTAAACGAACCCCTTTTTGGGAAAGGTTTTTTTCCAAATGCTGACACTGGGCAAAGTTAATGTTTTTTGATTTTAATTTGTTTTTTCCCGTTTTTTTCTCTTTTTTAAAAATTTAAAGGTAACCTTTTGGGAAGTCCATTAAGGGAAAATTTTATTTTAATCGGAAGTTTAAAATTTTTTTTAGTTTTTTTATCTAATTTTTCATAGTTACTGTCCCACAATTTTATCTATCCTTTATTTTTGTTCCATGAACCAAAAATTTCCTCTTTTCTTTTATGATAATAGTTTAAAATTGTAAACAATATGTTATTTGCGATGCAAACCCAAATTTTTTGTGGGCGAGGGGTAAAACGAATTCCTTCCTACACACCCCACACAACACCCCACACACACACACACACACAACACACAACGGCGGCGCGCGCGCCCGAAATACACGCACCGCACGTTTCGTTTTCTTCCCTTCATAATTTTTCCCCCTCAAATTAGATCATTTGTTTTTTTCCCCCCCACCCCTCTTCCCCCCCTCCGTTTTTAAACCCCTACCTCCACCCCCTCCCCCCAAACCCCGAGGGGAGCCCCGGAAAAAAACAGTTGCAAAATAATTCCTTTCGATTGTAAAATATGTTTTTTGACTTTTTTTGTCAGTGTGTATAACAAGTTAAAAAGGTAATCAACCCAGTTTTTTTTGGGTTTTTTGTATTTTGTGGGGGAGAGGGGAGTGATGTGAGAGAGAAGAAAAGGGGAGGGAGAGAGGGGAGAAGGAGAAGAGGGGAAGAGGAGAGGAGAGAGAGAGGGGAAGGGTTGATTGATTTTATGATTGATTGATTATTTAATACACAAAGGGTGGAGATTTTAGGGGCCCCAAAACCCCAGGGTTTTCAAACTGTCCTTGTCATAAAAACTTTTTTTCAGCACACATTTATTAAAGGCTGAAAGTTTTTAACATAGCGACATGGGGTTTTAATTTACAAAGATGAGCAAACTATTCTTAAAAGCACTAATGAGAAGGGGGGGTGGTAAAACAGAAGGAAAAATTTCAAAAAAAACAAACAAAACCCAAAGAGAGGGAGAGAGAGAGGTCAGAAGGGGGAGAGGGGGAGGGGGAGGGGGGAAGAGAGAATGGGGTTGGGGGGGGGAGGGAAAAGGGATGGTAGACAAGGGGGTGGGAAATGGGGGTATGCAGGGGTGATT
>CM031611.1:76404948-76407448 GCA_018398815.1 Conus ventricosus
GAGAGAGAGAAGAGAGAAGAGACAGACAGACAGACCGAAACGAGAGAGAGAGAGAGAGAGAGAGAGAGACGACAGACAACAGACAGACAGACCGAAACGAAAGAGAGAGAAGAGAGAAGAGGAGAGAGAGAGAGAAGACCGAAACGAGAGAAGAGAGGAGACAGACAGACAGACAGACAGACAGACCGAAACGAGAGAGATAGAGAGAGAGAGACGACAGACAGACCGAAACGAGAGAGAGAGAGAGAGAGAGAGACCGACAGACAGACCGAAACGTGAGAGAGATAAAGAGAGAGAGACAGACAGACAGACCGAAACGAGAGAGAGAGAGAGAGAGAGAGAGAGAGAGAGAGACAGACAGACAGACAGACAGACAGACCGAAACGAGAAGGAGAGAGAGAGAGAGAGAGAGAGAGAGAGAGAGAGAGAGAGTGTGTGTGTTATTGTGAGAGCATTGTCTCTGACAAACAATGCATACAAATGTACGCTACTGATGCAAACGTGAATTCAGCGAATAACCGAAAACACCATGATGTAAACGCAACTGAGTTGCTTTGTAAAAAAAAATGAATGGACAAGTTGCTGTCACTGGTTGTTGTTTTTTTCACTCGAAACCAGTGACATCCTCAGATAACGATTGGTACGGATATTTGTAAATGTCTGAGTGGGATGCAGCTTTCTCTTAAACCACGTAACACGTACAGATTAGCACAGAACAAAATGTATTTGCTCTTCACGATTGTGTGTGCAGAGATGACCAATGAAGTCTGACTGACTGTGTCTGTTGTAGCGGTGGCGATGAACAGCAGTTTCCGAATCAGCACAACTGAATCTAGTCATAGTGAACTTCAGATGTTTGTCCAAATTTGTTTTCGCTTATGTTTTGACATACTCTCTTGTACAAAAGATGCTTTATCTATCTGTCCAACCATCCATTCATCTCTCTCTCTCTCTCTCTCTCTCTCTCTCTCTCTCATCTCTCTCTCTCTCTCTCTCTCTCTCTCTATCTATCTAATCTATCTATCTATCTATCTATCTCATTGGTTTTAGTATGGAAATCCTATTTGTGCCATCTACATAGGATTTTTGCCATTCTCAATAATTCAGACAGCCAGCTTGCATATAAACAGAGAAAACAAAACAGGGCGACATAATCGCCATGCTTTACACCATTTGTGCATCAGTTTCAGATGCATCATCAGTTTAGACCCACAGTTTAACCTGACTTAAGCATTATCGTACATACTTTAGATACAGTTATATGACTTGCTCTCATGTCATTTCTTACCAGCATAGGAAATAAGATTTTTTTTAACAATTCACAGAAGCAAAGGCCTTTTCAAAATCTATGAAAACCACATAGAATCCATCAAGAGAGTTTTTAGACCAGCAAAGTAGACACAAGGTCAACTATTGAATAAATTCCTCTTGAAACCCAGCTTGATGCTCACCAGTCATATTCAGTTACTTATAGTCCTTTCTGGCAAACGATTATTCATAATAGAGCTGTGAACTTCGCGACTAACATCACGTAGAATGATGACTCAGGAGACATTTAGATTGTTGACATCGCCTTTATTGTACAAGGGAAGAACAGCCTTTGATTCTCGAGGAAAATAACGAAGAGATAAAACAGACGTCCAGTGGATCACAAGTAATGTCCCATGTATTACAACGGTTTGGCAAGGTTTCTTGAGGATAATAACCGTTCTTCCACTATTTTCCCACGGACAAGAGCTATTACCCCTGTTTTTCTTAGGATAGAATAAGCCTTCCCTATCTTTCTGAGGATATTAACTGTTTTTTTTTTTTTTTCCCCAGTTCATCCTTTTCCTGAACGGAACAGGCATTATCGCGAAAAAAAAAAAAAAAAAAAACATTGACAGGAAAACCCAGCGGTAATCGCCGTTTACCGTTACAAGCGCACGTGCATTGGTATCATTGGTAGGTAACGAAATGAAAGGAAACGTTTCTATACTGGGGATAATTTCCCTGTTTTTCTTCTTTTCCTGAAAGATAATAACTTTTTTTTTTCAGTCCCCTTTCTCTCATCTCTCTCTCCCTTCCCTCTCTCTTTCTCCGTTTCTTTCTCTGCCCTTGTCTTTCTCTCCGCCACCCTCCCCCTACCCCATCTCTTATTCTTTTCCTTCTCTCTTTCTTTTCATTCTTCACTCTCTCTCTTCTCTCTCTCTCTCTCTCCTCTCTCTCTCTCTCCTCCTCTCTCTCTCTCTCTCTCTCTCCTTCGTCCTGGTTTTCAATTTTCAATCCTGCTTCTGTCTCTCCCTCTGCCTCTCCTCTCTTCTCTCTCTCTCTCTCTCTCTCTCTCTCTCTCTCTCTCTCTCTCTCTCCTCCCTCTCTCCTTAGTTTTCTCATCGTTTCCATTTTTCAGTTCTCTATCTTTTCTCCCCTCCGTCCTCCCTCTCTTTGTTACTCTCTCTTTCTCTGTCTCCCTCATTCTCTTTATCTCTGTCCCTCCCTCCCCCCCTCCCTCCTCTCTGTG
>CM031611.1:76409948-76419948 GCA_018398815.1 Conus ventricosus
CGCCAGTTCACAGGGACAAATGAAATTCATTCAACGCCCACATTATTGCTCCGAATTTGAGAAGGTAGGTGATCGCTCGTTCTTCGTTTTCATCGTTCTGGCGTATTTACTTTCAACCCCACTTAAAATTTGTTTCAATTTCCGCCCTGCCGTCACCTCACTTTGAAACTAACTTTGTTTGCAAAGTCTACTTGACCGTCAGTGAACGCTCCTCAGGCGAGGTGCACTTCTGCCGAGCTCACCTGTATGCGCAGCATCTGGGCGTCACAACCCTCATCATCGAAAGGAAAAGCGTCCGAGTAAGTACAGGACCATCGCCACCCGAGCACGAAGAAGTCCGCCTGGTGGCCCTGAGGACCGCCTTTTGGATGGGGTAAAGAGGCGAAATACACCGACACCCCATCGTCGGCCGACCATCAGCCGACTTTGAACTGAGTTCAAAAGGAAGCAGAGCTCGGGAGAGACATACGACGGCCCCACACGCAACTCGCCCACTACTGTCTGCGACGACAGTTGCCACAGAACATGTAGACCCGTTTCTGCACGTGTAGCGTGTCCTTAAGGGCCTCATGCCAGTAGGACGTAAAACTCACCCATCAACGCAAGGTGGCAAGTCTGTCGATGAGAACTGTTGTCAGACTTCGTGCTTGGGCTCGTTCCTTCGCTGGCCTCGCCATTATGATGGCCACACCTGCGGGCCAGTTCGCGGGAAAGCGGGTCAACTGGTCTTGTGACGTACACGTGGAATTCATTGGTTTCTTCGGTGGTTTATTCTTTGGAGTTTATCAAGCGCATAGTGTTTTGAGCGTATGCTTGAGGCATTCTGACATCGCTACCTCAGGGAGGAGAATAAACTGCGAGTCGATTCATGTTTGGCAGATAACATGGATTCTTGTTCTTTGCTGCCGCTGTGTTAAGAAGAACACACATACAGCTGTGTTAAGAAGAACAGACATACAGCTGTGTTAAGAAGAACACACAAACAGCTGTGTGTCGCGCTGGTGACCTACTCGTTTTTGAGTGAACCAGTATTTTAGAAGAAGAAGAAGAAGAAGAACACACACACAGCTATGTGAAGAAGAAGAACACATACACACACACACACAGCTGTGTTATGAAGAACACACACACACACAGAGCTGAGTTAAGAACACACACAGCTGTGTTAAGAACACACACTAAAAGTGACTGACGCAGTCTGCAGCGTTACTGAAAGCAAGCAAAGCAACCAATACAAAACACAAGGTGCAACTAAGGCTTGATCAGTTAAAAACAAGATGCAAAGCATATAAACGTTTCTCCCAGCACAGTACCAGGAGGGGAGACAATTTCCAGTTAGTGGAAGAAAAAAAAAACCTCGACAGTGCGGTGGTTTTTCCCTTATTGGACTTGATCTTTTAAAGTTATCATTTATAAGCCGTTAGTAACGGCTGTTGCGGTAAAATAAAACATTGGGCATCATCCGTGACCCATAATAAAGATACCTACACATTTTCAGAAAGATCGGTCCAGAAGTTTTGTCAGGAGCAAGTGGAACACATTTTGACCACGGACGGACACACAGACACACACACACACACACACACACACACACACACACACACACACACACACACACACACACACTCACACACACACAAACAGAGCATTTCTTCGTTCCCATTGTAAAGTACTCTCTGTTCTATAAGAACTGGGAGTATGATAAAGGGGGGAACAGACAAGTATATGTTTGAGGAACCCGTCTTGTTCAGACATTGCAAACAATACACATGAAAAAAAAAAGCACAAAACAACGCACCCCACATCACAGCCGGCTTGAAAATGACAATGTTTGAAAGAGAAATGGAATGAGAAACACAAAAATCGGGCTATATTGACAGACCACGAAGCAAAACGATCTTCACCTTTGCTCTGAAGGGATGGTAAGCTTATCTCGCTTGAAAAGCTGAACACGCTCAGCTCTCGAAACTGAGCGAGCACGAGTTCTCGTTCAGCTGTCGAACGATCGCGAGAGCAAGCACTGTCGTCCGATACTGGCCCGGTGTAACAGCCCGTTCTTATCCCACTCTGGAACTTACCCCGGGGTAAGTCTGGGCTAGCCTGCTTTTACCCCCGGGGGTCATTCTAGGACTAGCTAGAACTCCCCCCCCCCCCCCCCCCCCCCCCCCAGTTGGAACTTACTCCCCAGGGTTTAGAGTCTTTTGAGTACTTGTGTGAACCGAAGATTGTACAATGCAGATGACTAGTGGTCAGTGCCACTGACCACTGGTCATTATGACTTAAATCGGAGATTTTAACTATTCAACAGCTAATTAGTGTTTCCCGAGTGCTTGTGTACCTTGTACAATGTAGATTACTTGTGGTCAGTGCCACTGACTACTTGTCATTGTGACGTAAATCGGAGATTTTAACTATTTCACAGCTAATTATAGTCTCTCGAGTACCTGTGTACCTTGTGCAATGCAGATGACTGGTGGTCGGTGCCACTGACCACTGGTCACTATAACGTAAATCAGATATTTCGACTATATTACAGTTAATCAGTGTCTCATGGGTGTTTGTATACCTTGTACAATGCAGACAACCAGTGGTCGGTGTCACTGACCATTGGTCACTTTAATGTATATCAGAGATTTTAACTGTTTTTACAGCTAATTAGTGTCTCCTGAGTGCCTGTGTACCTTGTACAATGTAGATGACTGGGGGTCAGTTCCAACTAGGGGGGGGGGGGGGGGGGGGTAAGTTCCAGCTAGTCCTGGAATGACCCCGGGGTAAAAGCAGGCTAGCCCAGACTTACCCCGGGGTACGTTCCAGAGGAGGGGGGGGGGGGGGGTAAGAATGGGCTGTTACACCGGCATGACGAAGGCGTGAGACTCTGGTTACCAAGTGATGATGATGGTGGTGTTAAAGTTGTTGTTTTTTTCCTAGTCATTCTAGTCCAGCATGCTACTGGTCGGCGTTGAGTCAGTGAGCATCTGTTCAGTGCACGAATGGATCGACTCGTTTGGGAGCGATTTTCTGCTGCGGACGTTGTGTCAGGTTTGTCATTGCAGATAAGTGACTCTGCATCATTCCTCTGTCTGTCTGTCTCTCTGTCTGTCTATCTGTCTGTCTGTCTCTCTCTCTCTCTCTGTCTGTCTATCTGTCTGTCTGTCTGTCTGTCTGTCTGTCTCTCTCTCTCTGTCTGTCTATCTGTCTGTCTGTCTATCTCTCTCTCTCTCTGTCTGTCTGTCTCTCTCTCTCTCTCTCGCTCTCTCTCTCTCTCTCTCTCTCTCTCTCTCTCTCTCTCTCTCATCCTCTGTCACTCGACACACAGAGCCGCATACACACACCAAACAACAACGACAAGATAACGTCGATAACAACTACACATCTGAATCACATCTTACACTGGAACATCACATTTTACACTGGAGCAGAGCAAGTGAGCGACACACACACACACACACACACACGCACACACACACATGCGCGCGCAGAGAGAGAGAGAGAGAGAGAGAGAGAGAGAGGGGGTAGACATTATTATCTCTACTATAGGGGTAGCCATAAAGTCGGAGTGTAAACAAGATAGGATGGAAGGCTGTTCTGCACAGCCAGACGTGTTCAGTCGAGAGTCATTGTTTATTGCCACGGTAGCAACTAAGTAGTGACCATCTGCCATTTGGTAAGGGAGAGAGGGAGAGAGAGAGAGAGAGAGGGGGGGGGTTAGGGAGTGGTGGAAGGGATAACAGACTAGAGGGGGGAGCGTTGTGAGGAGGTCTACGCATGTGAGCAATAAGGAAAAGGAGAGGGGAGGGTTGTGATGACGTTATCTACGCTTGTGATCGCAGTGAATTTGGACATCGCCCACACGCCTGGACGACATTGTCACAAACTTGTCCCTCCCATCACTCCTGTACATCGCTCACATGCGTGGATAACGTTATCACGACTCTTAATCCTCCTTATCCCTGCCACAACTTCCCTTTAACCCCCCACCCCAACCTCTTCTCTTCTCCAGGTTAGCAGTTGAATAGTTTGTACAGCCAATCGACCGTACATTTCGGCGGGAATGTGCGGGTGTGCAGTTTTGTGTGGTGTGTGTGTGTAAAGAGAGAGAGAGAGAGTTTCCCGCATTGGGTGTCTTACACGGTGTAACGTTCTCTGATTGATGCGTGAAATGTTCATCTCTCTCTCTCTCTGACTCTCTTTTTCTATCTCTTTTTGTTTTTTCCTCTCTCTTTCTTTCTCTCTCTCTCTCTCTCCCCTCTCTCTCATCTCTCTCCTCTCTCTGAGTCTCTCTCTTTTTCTCTTTCTCTCTCTTTCTTTCTCTCTCTCTCTCTGTGAGTCTCTCTCTCCTCTCTTTCTCCTCTTCCCTCTCTTCTCTTCTCTCCTCTCTCTCTCTCCTCCTCTCTCTCTCTCTCTCTGTGTCTCTCTGTCTCTCTCTCTCTCTCTTCTTTCTCTTTGTCTCTCTCTCTCTCTCTATCCTCTCTCCTCTCTCCTCTCTCTCTCTCTCTCTCTCTCTCTCTCTCTCTCTCTCTCTCTCTCTCAGGCGCACGGACATTGCTGGGTGGAAGTGGAGCGGGAATGTGCCGGGCGGGAAAGGAGTGCGGGCTCGGAGGGTGGGGGATGGGGGTGGGGTGGGTGGGGATGGAGGAGGAGTGGGATAACGCCCATAGTCATGACGCGTGACTGACACGTCACACATGACGAGAGGCAAGGGGACTGTCTCAAATCGGAGACGGATGAAGGGCGAATTGGGGCGGGGTGGGGGTTGGAGTGAAGGGGTGGGGGTGGAGAGGGATGAAGCAGAGCAAAGTTAAGGTGGTGGGACTGTGGTGAATAGGGTGGTGGTGGTGGTGGGGGAAAGGGGGGGGGGTATCCACGTGAGCGACATGTGTTTGACAAAAATTTCATGGAGACTCTTAGCGACAATGGTCAGGTGACGGTGAAACACACACCACACAAAGCACCGTGCTGATAACTGGTCATGGTAATGGTTTGTTGGTTGATACACCGCCTGCTCGTCTACCGCGCGCTTTAGCCTTAGTCTGAGAGGGGGGGGGGGGGGGGGGGGGGGGCGGTTGACACAGGCGAAGAACAGTTTCTTTGCTCTCTCTCTCTCTCTCTCTCTCTCTCTCATATGTATGCATGACAAGGCTTCGGCCTAAAATCTTCATCCTTGCCTAGAAGAAAAAGAAACACCCGAAGGTGTGGGGGGACCCCAGAACACGTTTTCGCCCCCCTTTAGAGACCCCTGTACCACCCTTGGGGGCCGCGCTTTTTTTGACGTTTGGGTTTACAGCACGCACAAACACTCCATAAAGAAAATTAAAAGGACATAACTGCTCAAACCCGGTTTTTAAATTTAAACTACAGATGCAGCCATAACACCAAAAAGAGCTCCCCAGGGTGAAACCACCCGTTTTTCCCTTACTGCAGCGCCCACCCAAAAACAAAACCCTCCAGCTGCCATCACACCCCACAACCCAACCCCCCCTCCCACACAATGAAAAAAATCCCACCCCAAACACCCAATTTTTCGCCATACGGTTTTTATGTGCCCTCAAGAGAAAAACCAAATTTTTTAGTTTTTCCACTGCAACAGGATTTTTCCCTGGGCCCAGGGGGTTTCCTTTTCCTCCCCGCACGGCCCCATTTCCCCGGGGTCCCCTAAAAAAGGGCAAAGAAGAAAAAAAAAAACCCTCTCTCATATGAAATGCAGAAAAGGGCCTTTCGGCCTAAAATCTATCCTTCCAATTAAAAACGTCAAAAAAGTAACTTCAGTCTTTCTCTCCCTCTCTCTTTTTCCCCCCTTTTCTCTCTCTCTTCCTCTCTCTCTCTCCCCCCCTCTAAACACCCACACAACACGCACAATCATTTTAACCACATGCCTCAAAATTTCGAAAACACACGGGCACGCGCGCCAGGGCCCACATACATCCCAAACACCATAAAACACTCCACACACACGCTCGCACACAAAACACACACACAAAACACACACACACACACACACACACTACACACACACACACGCCGCGCCGCGCCCGCCACACACACCCACACCCCACAACACGCACCCACACACCCGCTTTCCGGCCCCCGCCGCGCGCCGCGTGCGCAATTCCCCCCCCCTTCTTTCCTCGCCCCTTTTCTCACAATTTTTGCGCTTTGGATTTTCGCCCGTGGTCACCCCTTTTTCGAAAGCCAATTGGGGGGATTAAAGGTTTTCCCCCCTTGACGGGACCCTTCACACACCACGCACCCCCACAAAACCACACCACACACACTTTCACCCCGGGGCCAACACCACACACACACCTAGCCCCCCCCCCCCCCCCCCACCCCACCACCCCACACACACACACTACATAACTTCTGAACGGTTAAAGACACAGATTACTGTGTTTGTTCTTTCAAATAGCATCAAAAATGTGGGTAACAAAACATGAGTCCCCCATTTAATTTCCCATATTACACCTTGCGATCACCCCACACTAAGAGAAAAGAGAAAGAAAAGAGAAAATTGAAGAAAAAGAGAAGAATCAGCACTCTCCAAAAAGATTTCCTTTTTCTAATAACGGGAAAAAATTGCTGAACAAATCTTGTCCTCCTTTTTCAACGTCTTTTTCCTGGGCGCAAAGCCCAGGGGACGAAAGTTCAAGGGTAAAAAAACCACGAGGCGAAATTTCACGGGTTTAAAGGCAAAACGGGTGAAAAGTCCCCAAAGGGCCCCTTTTCCCTTAACCTCCTGCACCAAAAAAGAAAGGGGGGTTGGGGGTTTTGGTGGGGGTTTGGGGGGGGGGGGGGTTTAAAGGTTAAAGAGGGCTAAAGAAAAACTCAAACCAGCAGGACACTTTTTTGAAAGGGGAAAGAGGGGGGGGGGGGGGGGGGGGGGGGGGGGGGGGGTGGGGGGGGGGGTTTGGGGGGGGGGGGGGGGGTGGGGGGGGGGGGGGGGGGGGGGGGGGGGGGGGGGGGGGGGGGGGGGGAGGGGGGGGGGGGGGGGGGGGGCGTCCCTTTTTCGGGTTTGGAGCAGTGTGGAGTAAACTGGCCCTCTACACCCCACCAACCACCCCCCCCCCCCCCACCCCTTTTTCCCCACTCCTACCTCACGGATTGAGTCCCCAAAAGGACGAAAACAGGAAATTAAAAAAAAAAAAAAACAACAACAAAGTTAGTCCACACTGGATTTCATCATAAAAATTTTTTTTACCAACCCTTCACCATTAACCCCGTGACTTATTTCCCAACTTACCGTTTGTTGAGTTGCCCCTCAACAAACTGAAAAGACTTCCATTTTAAAGCCCACCCCCCGCCTTCAACCAGAGAAGGCCCCCCTCGGGCAAAATTTAGAGTTTCCTTGTTTGTCCCAGCTATGAAAATTTGGGGTTTTAACCACCCTTTTGAGGGGGCGGAGTGGAACGGCTTTAAAAAACCCCCCTCTGTTTCCCCCCCCCCCCCACCCCACCAGCCCCTAACCCCCCCCCCCCACCCCCACCCCCCCCCCCCATGTCACCAAAACAATGCGACATTAAATGGGGGATAAATTTAAATTTTTGTGGCGGGTTCACCTTTCAAATAACGGCATAAAATTGATAATTTAAATTTCGTAAATGGGGGCACCTTTACACTACAACCCGGGAATGAAACGAGGAGAAAATTTTTCTGAGTGCCGAGTGTGATTTATTTTACCCCCCAAAGGGAAAAACATTTTAAAACTTTAAAAAAGGGTGAATTTCCCCGAACCCAAAAGGGTTTTGGGGCTTTAAAATTTTTTAAAAGGTTCACGTCTCTCGGGGCACACAAATGCAAAAACACCCAACCCCCCCTAAAACGCCCAAAACCCTTTTTTTTAACCCGTTTCAGAGGGAGGTGAAATTTCAGGCGAAATCTAAACAAATTTGGAAAAAAAATATTCGTAATTTTGGGTCCGCCGGAAAAAAAGTAGGGAAAAAGAATCAAAAGATAAAACACGACGCGTTTCGACTTCCCAGGTCTTCTTCAGGCAATATACACAACACTCAGGACGACAAAAATGAACGAGCAATCACGTACCTTCATCCAATTCGGCGCCAGATGAGCAGTCACGTACCTTCATCCAATTCGGCGCCAGATGAGCAGTCACGTACCTTCATCCAATTCGGCGCCAGATGAGCAGTCACGAACCTTCATCCAATTCGGCGCCAGATGAGCAGTCACGTACCTTCATCCAGTTCGGCGCCAGATGAGCAGTCACGAACCTTCATCCAATTCGGCGCCAGATGAGCAGTCACGTACCTTCATCCAGTTCGGCGCCAGATGAGCGGTCACTTATCTTCATTCCAATTCGGTCGCGCCAGATGAGCAGTCACGTACCTTCATCCAATTCGGCGCCAGATGAGCAGTCACGTACCTTCATCCAGTTCGGCGCCAGATGAGCGGTCACTTACCTTCATCCAGTTCGGCGCCAGATGAGCGGTCACTCATCTTCATCCAGTTCGCGCGCGACATTCAATACCCGTCTTGCGCCGAATTGGATGAAGATCAGTGATTGCTCGTTCATTTTTGTGGTCCTGAGTGTCGTGTGTATATTGCCTGAAGAAGACCTAAGAGGTCGAAACGCGTTGCGTTTTGTTTTGTGATTCGTTCGTCTACTTTTTTTGGCGGAGCCTTATATACAGTTTTGCAAACTTTCTTTACTAATTTATTGCTGGTAACAGAGGGGGGTTTCGAGCCGTGAAATTGAGACCCCCCCCTCCCCACCCCCCCACCACCCCCTCCCCCATACGTGTGGTCTAACTGACAACCGTCAAAGTCGAATTCTGGTTTTACGATAGACTACCGTCGAATTACATAATCGTCTTCTCTCTGCTTATGCTTGTACAGAATCAACGTTGATCATCGACCAAAAGCGTGCATGGGAGTGTGGAACGGTTGGAAATATATCCACTCACTCAATTGTTTGTCCCATTCCTTTAGCCATTGTCTTCAGTGCTAAGCCTTCCTGCAATGTCGCTGCACGTTTGCCGCACGGAGTAGAGACGATGATGATGACATTGATGATGATGATGATGATGATGATGATGATGATGATCGTTCCTCGTCTTCGCCTCTTTCTTTTTCTCCTCCTCCTCCTGTCCTCCTCCTCATTATTATCATCATCATCATCAGTATAACAATAATGATGATAATGGTGGTGGTGTGATGATGATAATGATAATAATAATGATAAAAGTTACTATGATAATGATAAAGATGATGATTGTTATTGACTTCCACGTTAAGTGTTTTCCTAGTAGAGATCATGATATTTTCTTTCAAAAACCCATATGGCTTTGTGCTGCGAACTTAAAGCTCCCTCCTGTAAACCTGTTCGCCCCTACCCCCCCCCCCCCCCTCTCTCTCTCCTCTCTCTCTCTCTCTTTCTCTCTCTCTCTCTCTCTCTCTGTATATATGTGTGGAGGGGAATAGAAAGTAGAAGCCCGACAGGAGACCTGCGGATTGATGTTGCCCTGCGGGATGTTTACCTTGATCCGCGTGGTACGGGTTGGTAAGGCAGGGATCTCATTGTCCACACAGAAAGGGGCAGGCTGGGACGCACCTCGACTCTCAAGGGCCGCAACTCTCTTCTTTCTTCCCCCCCCCCCCCCCCCCCCCCTCTTTCTCTCTGTCTTCTCCGGTCTCTGTTCTGGGTGCTTTGCTCTGTCTGTCCCTGTCCTCCTCCGTCTTTGTCCTGTGTCTGTCCTGTGTCTGTCCCGTGTCTGTCCCGAGTCCTGTGTTCCTCTGATTTCTGTCCTCACTGTTTTGTCTTACTGTGTCTGTCTTTACCCTGTGCTTCGACCCCCTCTCCCTGTCCTGCTGTTGTCCTCGTCATGTGGTCTGCTGCCATTTTCCATCTGCCCTAACATGTGTTCCACTACGTCACTGTCTTCTTCTGTCCTGTCCCGTCCTTTCCCCGTCCTGTGCTCTGTCTGCCTCTCTTTCCCTGTTACCTGTCCTGGGTTCTGTGCTTGACCCCCCCCCCCCCCCTCCTCCCCAT
>CM031611.1:76434948-76442448 GCA_018398815.1 Conus ventricosus
CATCTTACATACATTTACAATCTTTCCATTGATAAAGGTAGTTATCCACAACCCTTCAAAGATGCTAAAGTTTTACCCTTTTTTAAATCTGGTGATCCCACTGATCCTTCTAACTACAGACCTATCTCTGTCCTATCTATTCTATCTAAACCCCTTGAAAAACACATCAAATGTAACATCCATAAACATTTCATGAAATACAATTTATTACATTCTAATCAAAGCGGATTTAGAGAAAATCATTCTTGTCACACCTTGCTCACTAATATAATTGAACAATGGCATTTAAACATAAACAATGATCTCTTCACAGGAACAGTTTTTGTCGACTTCGCTAAAGCATTCGATACTATAGATCACAATCTATTGTTAAGAAAACTAACATTGTATGGTTTATCCCCTGAAGCTCTTAAACTCATTTCTTCATTTCTCAACTGTAGGCGACAAGTGGTATTAAAAAATTCCGTTACTTCCTCTCTTATGCCAGTAAATTATGGCGTTCCCCAAGGGTCAGTCCTGGGGCCTATCTTATTCTCAGTTTATATAAATGATCTTCCTTTACATATGTCTTCTCCCTGTGAGCTTTTTGCTGATGACACTACTCTCCATAATAATGACAAAGATGCCGACTCAGTATGTATCAAATTACAGAATGATCTCAATAAACTTGCAAAGTGGACTAATTTGAACCATATGGCCCTCCATCCTCAAAAGTCTAAATTTATGATGACTACAACCAGACAGAAACGTCAAAATATGAAAGCCGATTTGTTTAAAATACGTATACAAAATAAAGTCGTAGAAGAAGTTAAATCACACAAATTATTAGGTCTTACAGTTGATAATAATCTTTCATGGTCTAATCATATATCTGATTTGTCTAAAAGGTTATCTAAAAAATTATTCTTGTTGAACCGAATCAAGAATTTCCTTGATCAACATACTAGAAAATTATATTTCTATGCATATGTACAACCAGACATTAACTATGCCTCTACATGCTGGGATTTAGCCAGTAAAAATTGCTTAAAACCACTAGAAAGCATGTACAGACGCGCTATTAAGCTGATACTCTTGAAATCTTCTCTACAAGCTAGTGATTATAAAGATCTTAACATTCTTCCATTCGATCTAAAATGCTGCTTTAATAAAGCTGTCTTTATGTATAAAATCATTAATAATATTGCGCCACCTTATCTTCATGACAAATTTCCATTAATCAAAATTCGAGGCAAAAATACCCTATACACCCCTCGACCACGAACTGATCTTTTCAAGTCATCCCTTACTTACTCTGGGAGTAAATTATGGAGTGAAATCCCTACTCATTTAAAACAGATAAATAGTTTAACATCGTTTAAAAAAGCATATTTCAAATACCTCATAGACCATTTGTAAATCATGTTTCACTTAACTGTATATTCTCCTAAGTTTGATGTTCCTTTTGACACAAACAAGTTGTTGCAGCCCGGAGATGGCCTTCGCAGTCGGCTGGGCTATAAGCAATATGACATGATTGGCGTACAAAATACTTATGTATACCTATGTGATGCTTACGTATGTCCAGTTGTGTGTGTGGTGTGTGTGTGTGTGTGTGTGTGTGTGTGTGTGTGTGTGTGTTGTGTTTGTGTGTGAGTGTGTGTGTGTGTGTGTGTGTGTGTGTGTGTGGTGTGAAATACGTTAAAAGGAGACTGCTTACTATTTTCTATATATATATTTTTTTTTAAATGTTTTTCTTATGTTGTGTTTAATTTTGTCAAATTGATGTAATTGTTCTTTATTGTTTATTGTTATTTTGAGGGCATAGTGTAAAAAAGCTTCCAGCTTATCTATTCACCCTCATTAAAGATTTCGAGTTCGAGTTTCTCTCTCTCTCTCTCTAATGTGCGTGTATTGTGTTTCCAAATTCTGTACGTACTTTATCATTATTCATAATTTACTGTCCTTTTTGTACTTGCTAATTCTTGTACGTTGTAGTACATTTCCACTGTTCCCCCAGCCCACCCACCCCCACCCCCCTTCTCCTTCCCCTTCACTGTTGTTATTTCATTTTTATTTTATTTTTTGTTTGTTTATTATTATCTTTGTTTCATTTCTCTTCATTTCATTTATGTTCCATTATGATTGCATGACCGCTTTAATTTGCTTGTTTGCTTTCTTTCATTATCCATTTCATGTTGTAGTCCCTATCAGGGCGAGGACTGGATGTAAAAAAGCGCGTCAGTGCTTATCTATTATCCTCATAAATAAAGAATTTGTCTTTCTTGTCTCTGTCTCTCTTAATCTTAGTCTCTCTCACTCTCTCTCTCATCTCTCTCCTCTCTCTCTCTCTCTCTCTCTCTCTCTCTGTCTCTCGCTCACTTGCTTGCTCGCTCGGTCGCGCTCTCTCTGCATCAGTCTCGTAGAAAATCAAGGCTTCCTATATTACCTCCAGCTGAAAACAAGATAATGTCTTTGAAATACTCTTGTACTCAGAAGCTTGAGAGAGAGACCAAACAGTTAAGGCACTGGACTTAGAGTTATTGGGTCATAGTTAATTGATCATCCTTTACTGGTGGCACTGAGGGCCCAGACCTCAGGGGGAGACCATTAACCTAACTTGTTGGGATCAGTGGTATTGCCAGGGTTAAGCCCCCATCCCCCGCATTGCCTAGCCTGGAGACTCATTCTCATTTTCTCATTGTTGTATTAATTCCATTTTTGTGTGAATCACACAGTACAGACCAGGCCTGATCCAATCATTTCTCTGATTATTTTGTCACGGGCTAATTGAAAATCATACAAGGAATGTGGTAAGGAATGCAACATATCAGACAGACAGAGCCACAGACCACACTTGTAAATGTATGCGCAAACACAGACAGATGCGTGCATGCATGCACACGCATGTTCACACACATACACACACACACACACGCACACGCACGCACGCACGCATGCACGCACGCACGCACGCGCGCGCACGCACGCACGCACGCACACACACACACACACACACACACACACACACACACACACACAGACACACACACACACACACACACACACACACACTCACGCACACATACAGGCACAAACATGCGCATACTCTCACACAAGCATGCATGCATGTGCATGCATGTGAACACACACACAAACACACACACACACTTGCACACAACTATTAAAGAATACAGTGGAATGAACTGGTGAGCCAGTCCTGTCAAAGAGCTATTCTTTTTGCGACAGTCGTTCGTTACGATACACGGACATCCCGCATATACATACATATTCATACTGGTGTGCAACAAGGTGGAGGATAGGTAGGCACTGTCAGGTTACTGTCTACGGCCTGAATGGATTTCCATTATGGAGAATGTGTGTGTGTGTTTGTGTGTGTGTGTGTGTGTGTGTGTGTGTGTGTGTGTGTGTGTGTGTGTGTGTGTGTGTGTGAGTGAGAGAGAGAGAGAGAGAGAGAGAGAGAGGTTGGGAACTAGAAAGACAATATACTGTCTGACGTTATAGACAATCTCTTTCTCTTTCTCTCTAAATCTATCTCTGTCTCTGTCTCTCTCTCTCTCTCTCTGTCTGTCTTTGTCTCTCTCTCTAAATCTATGTGTCTTTCTCTCTCTCTTTCTCTCTCTCTCTCTCTCTCTCTCTCTCTCTCTCTGTCTCTCTCTCTCTCTCCATTTTCTTCATCTAAGAGGGTGCCATTCATGCATTTCCGCAATCTCTGACTGCTAGGTTAGTCAGACGGCTTGATCATACGAAAACAAAAGGGAAAAACTTAACCAACAGAAAGAAGTTGGCTTCTTTAATGGTTTGACCAACATTTTTTTTTCAACGCCAGTTCAACACGCTTCCTGCCCGCGGGTGTTCAGTGGAGAGAAAATCTTCACGCCGCTTTTGTCCCGCCAACTTGATGAGGCGTGAACTGTTGTTATCACGTGCCTGTCCCCGGTGTGGGCCCGAGCGCCTTGGGGAATAGTGGTGGGGATAGAGGAGGGGAGGGTTGCGGTGCATGCATGACTGGGTATGGATCGTCGTCTGTGGAGAGGACAAAGTAGTGCGGTGTCGAGGTCCGTTGGATCTGTACACTCTCCACCACCACCACCACCCCCCTTCCTCCATCGACTTCCCCCCAACTCCTTCCCCCCCCCAAAAAAAAAAGCTTTTGGTGACAGTTGTTCACTTTGCTCTCTCTCTCTCTCTCTCTCTCTCTCTCTCTCTCTCTCTCTCATTGGGTGTATGTTGACTGCCTCGAGAGAATGTGCAATAATAATGACCATTTACAATTGACTCATGAACAAGTGTTTATTTAGAGAAGACGGTGTTTGTGGTGCATTCGAGGGATGGTTGGGATATTAAAGATGCACGACAGCAGACACAGTCATGTTTTAAGGTTCGTGCCATCTCCATTTGAAAGGACAAGTATGTGTATTGTTCATGCAGATGATTCGTTGAGAAACGCAGTGACTCGGTGCACACTTGTGTATGTTCAGCACATTGTGTAATGTAATGTATTGCGATATTTGTTTTATCCCTTTATATTTATGTACTGAAAACTGAATCACCATTGGACTTGCCATGAACATGTGAACATGGCCATTAGTAATACCAGTTAAGTATAACTTGTCTTTACTTGGTGCACCAACTATGATCTTTTTCTTCCTGAGTTGTGTGCCACACAGTATGGAGTATTTGGGAAGTGCTTCACGTGCCTTTTTCCTTCAACGATAACCACCTTTTTCGCTTCTCCTTTTTGTAACACTAGTGTCTATATTTTGTTTTTGTTGTTAAAGCTTACATGCGCCCTCTATGTTGTTTCAATGCTACATGCAAAGATCTACATTTGTTTACTTAGTAGTTTTTTTGTTTTGAGTGGTGTTTGAGATTTGAAACTGCGAGGTGAACAATCTGGTTTCTTGCTGCTTAAGGTGTTAGAGGCTGTGTGTCATTGACGATTTTCATGCAGCTCATCTTTGAGCTCCAACAGCCACCTGCATTTTTCCTTCTGCTCCCCAATCTGTCGATGTCCACTCGATCTACCACGGTTGTGTGTGTGTGTGTGTGTGTGGTGTGTGTGTGTGTGTGTGTGTGTGTGTGTGTGTGTGTCCCGACTCTCCCCACCCCCACCCCGCCCCCCAAGCCTCCAGTCCCTATCCCGCCCACCTCGCTGTCAAACTCCATTCAGTATACCACGTTCTGCATATGGATGTGCAGATACATAAATGCGAGGTCGTGAGTTGTAGCCTGAGTGTAGTTGTGTATGTGTGGACTTCCTCGTCACCACCGAAGACTTGCTGCCATTGTCCCTCCGTCTGTTGAGGATCGGCGAGACGCTCCGAGGGCTGGTGAAGGACAAGGCCTGTCCTGTCCCTACTGCAGACCTCCCGCCTCGTTTTCGTCTTCTTTTCCCTGTGGGGGATGATATAGTGATCGTAGTGATCACGTCTCAAACTACTGCCAGTGATAGTCTCCAAGTCACGTGGCCTAATTACATCAGCTGTAAAGTTGGCAGTCGCCTCCACGTTGCAGTCATGCAAACATGAACGTAACAATGACTGAAATACAGGAAACGCTCTGGTCGCCTTCAGCACAGTAATAGTCATCAACTTGTATGATAATGATGGTCATGTAAGCGTTGCCTGTAGTTTTCACAAATGCTTTTGACATGATCCTGTAAACATCGTCAGTGGACCTAATTGTTACCATGCATTATACGACGTGATTATGGAAACATTAAGTGCCAAGGCAAAGGCGTCACTGACAGACGAATAGTGACAAAAAGTGACTTGACCTGATCATGTAAACGTAACCGTTCACGGTACTAGTGCAAATCGCTGGGAGTTCTTTTAGGGCCGCGCTAACAGTCACAAAACTTTCTTACATTGTCGTGTAAAAAGTCATCTGTAGTAACGCTTGCACTCTGGCATAATCTGATCACGTTAACGTTACCTGTAATTATGACCCATGTGTCTGACATGGTCATATAGATTTTACAATATTCGTTAAAAAAAAAAATGACGTGATCATTCAGGTCATGGCCATTAATTACATCAGATCACGTGATCGTGTTTTTGTCTGCGTCTTCCCACTGACATGGCCAGTAATGCGATCAGACTTATAATCACGTGATCGTGTCTCTGTCTATATTTCTCTTCGGTTCATATCGGAATCCGAGAGACGTCTACCATTTTTTCTTTTTAAACTCTCTCTCTCTCTCTCTCTCTCTCTCTCTCTCTCTCTCTCTCTCTCTCTCTCTCTCTCTCTCGGACATAATGGACAGTAACTGGACGACGTTCATATGGCGACATAATGGACAGTAACTGGACGACGTTCATATGGCGACACAATGGACAGTAACTGGACGACGTTCATGGCGACATAATGGACAGTAACAGGACGACGTTCATGGCGACATAATGGACAGTAATAGAACGACGTTCATGGCGACATAATGGACAGTGACTGGACGACGTTCATGGAGACATAATGGACAGTGACTGGACGACGTTCATGGCGACATAATGGGCAGTAATAGGACGATGTTCATGTCGACATAATGGACAGTAACTGGACGACGTTCATATGGCGACACAATGGACAGTAACTGGACGACGTTCATGGCGACATAATGGACAGTAACTGGACGACGTTCATGGCGACATAATGGACAGTAATAGGACGACGTTCATGGCGACATAATGGACAGTAACTGGACGACGTTCATGGCGACATAATGGACAGTAACTGGACGACGTTCATGGCGACATAATGGACAGTAACTGGACGACGTTCATATGGCGACATAATGGACAGTAACTGGACGACGTTCATGGCGACATAATGGACAGTAATAGGACGACGTTCATGTCGACATAATGGACAGTAATAGGACGACGTTCATGGCGACACAATGGACAGTAACTGGACGACGTTCATGGCGACATAATGGACAGTAATAGGACGACGTTCATATGGCGACACAATGGACAGTAACTGGACGACGTTCATGGCGACATAATGGACAGTAACTGGACGACGTTCATGTCGACATAATGGACAGTAACTGGACGACGTTCATGGCGACATAATGGACAGTAACTGGACGACGTTCATGGCGACATAATGGACAGTGACTGGACGACGTTCATGGCGACATAATGGACAGTAATAGGACGACGTTCATGGCGACATAATGGACAGTAAATGGACGACGTTCATATGGCGACACAATGGACGGTAACTGGACGACGTTCATGGCGACATAATAGACAGTAAATGGAAAACAAAAAACGAAACAAAAGAAGGAGCGTGTCGATGCACAGTTAAAAACAAGAACAAAACAAAACAAAAACAAAAAACTGAATACTTCCCAGACGCTGTCCAAAACATGCAGAAAACAGGACGAACTCCCCAAACCTGTGTGGGTCGAGGAGTGCACGGTCCGGCCAGCCTGCCACACGTGCCCCGCTCACCACCACAGCACGCGACTGGACCGACGAGTGCTGCCTCCCC
>CM031611.1:76447448-76449948 GCA_018398815.1 Conus ventricosus
AGCCTACAAAATTGTCAAGGACCTAACGGGAAAGAAACAAGCCAAGACAACAACGATCCATGACAAAAACGGTAAATGTCTCAACGATGATGAAAAGATACTACAACGATGGACAGAATATTGTTCCGAGCTTTACTCGCACAACGCTGAGGGAAATCCATCAATCCTTGTCGCGCCGGAACCAACAAATAACAGCAAGGATAATAATTTTATAACACGTGATGAAATCATTAGAGCCTTATCATCAATGAAAACAGGAAAATCGCCCGGTGTTGACAACATACCGGCAGAATTGATCAAGGCAGGAGGAGATCCAATGGTGGACATGTTACTTACAATATGCAACAGAATTTGGGAAACCGGGGAATGGCCTACTCCCTGGACGCAGTCACTTATCATCACGTTACCAAAGAAAGGCAACCTACAGCAATGCCAAAATTATCGCACGATTAGCCTCATCAGCCACCCAAGCAAAGTTATGCTGAAAGTAATCCTGAATAGACTGAACCCACAAGCAGAAAAGATCATCGCTGAAGAACAGGCGGGGTTCAGGCCAGGACGAAGTACCATAGAGCAGATATTCAATCTAAGAATACTGTGTGAGAAGTACAACCAACACCAACAACATCTGTACCACGTATTCATAGACTTCAAGAAGGCCTTCGACCGAGTGTGGCACGAAGCATTATGGGCAACAATGAAACTCTTCAACATCAATGCCAACCTCATCAGAATTATTGAAAGCCTCTACAATAAAGCCACCAGTGCCGTTTTCTTCGGAAACAACACAGGCGAGTGGTTCCGAACTACCGTTGGAGTGCGACAGGGCTGTCTACCTCCCCCACACTTTTCAATGTCTTCCTTGAAAGAATTATGACCGATGCGCTAGAAGACCATGAAGGAACCGTAAATATTGGAGGAGAACCATCACCAACCTCCGTTTTGCCGACGACATAGATGGACTAGCCGGAAACGAACAAGAGCTAGTGCACCTGATCAACAGACTCAACAACACCTCTGCTGATTATGGCATGGAAATAAGTGCGGAAAAGACAAAGGTCATGACTAACAACCCAATCGGCTTTACCCAAGACATGACCATCAACAGCAGAAAGCTTGAGCCAGTCAACACATTTAAGTACTTGGGGGCAACAATCTCAGATGAAGGCTCAAGACCTGAAATCATCTCAAGAGTCGCTCAGACCACAGCCACGCTATCTAAGCTAACGCCTCTTTGGAGAAACAAAAACATCTCCATCAGCTCAAAGATTAGACTGATGCGATCCTTAGTTATGGCGATATTCTTATATGCTTGTGAGTCATGGACGTTGAAATCAGACCTTGAGAAAAAGATCCAAACAATGGAAATGAGGTGCTTCAGACGACTCCTAGGCATCTCATACAGAGATCACATCAGCAATGTGGAAGTTAAAAAGCGCATTGAGAATGAAATTGGTCCATATGTCGATCTCCTAACCTCAGTAAAAAGACGCAAATTGAAATGGTATGGACACATCATACGATCAACAGGCCTTGCCAAGACAGTCATGCAGGGCACAGTACCAGGACAAAGGCGAAGAGGTCGACAAAGGAAAAGATGGGAGGATAACATCACGGAGTGGACAGGCCTGCGGCTGAGAAATACATTACGGAGGGCAGAGAACAGAGAGGAATGGAGAAGGATGGTTGTCACTGCTTCAGGGGTGCCCCCACGGACCGACGTCTAAGGGATCAAGTCAAGTCAAGTCAAGTCATGTGTCCAAGACGACGAGTACGCCACGCGCTACTCCAAAACCTTGCTCACCCATGTTGACTGGGACATGAGGTCTGCATCGCTGAACCATTCCTTCTCCGACTGCCGCCGACCTTGTAGCGGGCTGAACAAGCCTATATCGTGCGTGCCGGCTGATGCGCCGCTCAGCGTGAAAGTTTTACCTCGTGCTGGGATTGTGTTTTATTGCCCACCACATGGTGCGCAGGCATTTCACCTAAAGACTTCCGTGACGACCTGGGTCCGTTATTTTCCTGTTTATTTACCCATGGAGGGAAAAGAAATGATTCGTTTGATCGGGTTCACCTGTGGACTGTGAGGACAGTGTTCTGAGATTGGTGAGTCACTGTGAGGAAAGTAGCCTGAGATTGGCGAGTCACTGTGAGGTTGTAACCCGAGTTTGTGAACAGGACGCTGAGTGCTGGTGGTTTGAGCTGGCTTTTGGATCTGATACGCTCGCCGAAATTCACTGCGAGTTCGCGCGGTGTATGTGTGTGTGTGTGTGTGTGTGTGTGTGTGTGTGTGTGTGTGTGTGTGTGTGTTAGTGCGCGCGCGCGCGTGCGTGCGTGTGTGCGCGTGCGTGCGTGCGTGCGTGTGTGTGTGAGAGAGAGAAAGAGAGAGAGAGAGAGAGAGAGAGAGAGAGAGAGAGAGAGAGAGCAACAAGAAAAATAAAGATGATGTTGAACCACTTTTCATTTAATTTTCAAGGGTTCAACAGTTTTATCATTG
>CM031611.1:76454948-76459948 GCA_018398815.1 Conus ventricosus
TAAATCTTCACTTTATCTGGTGACGCGTGTTCTGTACAATATAAATCCTTCCGGACAAAGAATTGGTGGGTTTAACCGACTGTAATCTTTGCTATAAAAAGAACAAGGAAAGAAAGAAAAACAACAACAACAAAAAGCACTACCGCAACAACTACCGAAGGTCTTGAGTCGATAAGGTATCAAAAGTCAAGCGACTTCCAGTCAAACAAGACACAGAAAAGACGGTCACGCCCTGCGGGAACAAAAAAAAGAATGAAGTATCTGAAAAAAAAGAAAAGAAAAAAAAACGATTTCAGTAGTTCACGACTAATCGGCCGAAAACCATGTTATAAAAAAAAAAAAAATCAGTGAAAATGGAACAAGAATGACGAACTGAGCGAAGCTAGCAAGTCTAGTCCGGCCTGGTTAGGAGACAGTGCGTAAATAGTGTCGGGGAGACTGACGTCACCACTGTTCGTGTTCATGCGTGTCGTGTCCCAAGTGTGGTGGAACCTGCGGTCAGTGGGGGAGAAACCGTTGGCTGATGATGAGAACGATCCATTATAGTATTACATTATATTGTATTACACGTTAAGATATGTGCTGCGGTCTGCTTGACTACAGAGTTTTCCAGGGGTGTGTGTGGGAGGGATGAGAGTGGAAGGTTCACAACATCGCTACAACCACAAACCACATGTAACCAACCTACCGCAAAAACCAAGGGACTTCACTTTCAAAGTGAGGTGACTGCAGGCGAGAATCGAAACCAAATTTGGACAGAATTGTTGGTGAGACGGCCGTGTTTTGTCTTGTAATTAGTTTGTCCCTGTTATTTGCCGGACTCGCGAACAATTGTCTTTTTTTTAAAAAAAAAAGGGACTTAAGTCATCGGCGAGGTCAAGGCGAGGATTTTTTTTTCCGGGCTAAACTCCCTTTGCTTTCTTACTGTGTGGTAGCAGACGGTAGATGATCAAGTCAGATCTGTTAGAAGTGTATTGAATGTCTGAATTCGGGACTGTCAAGAACGACTGCGATCTGCACTTCAATATTTGGTGTTGCGAGTCTGTGTAAGCATCAACACTTTCAGTTCAGTTAATGTCTACAGGATTTTTCTAAGAACCAGGGAAAAGGGAGAGTGAATGAGGAAGCAGTCACACACGCGCGCGCGCGCGCGCGCACGCAGGCGCGCGCGTGCGCGCGACAAAGTCAATGTTTATAAAAAGCAGAGTTTCGCAGGGCATAAATGATTCACGTACATGTCACCTGCGAGCACACACGACGGGCTCTTTTCCCTTCCATTTTGATTAATGGTGATAGCTGTACGCCGTGGATTTTCTTGAATTATGTATGACTATTCTTTAAAAATTTACCAACAAATTGAAAGGCAGAGGGTTGGGTGTGGAGACTGGTGCCGTGCTGGTTGTTTTTGAAGACAACATTTGTAATTTATACCATATTCTTGTTTCAGAACTGTTGGGTATAGATACTCTCTCCTCTCTCTCCTCTCTCTCTCTCTCTCTCTCTCTCTCTCTTTCCCCGAACACACACACACACCGCGCGCGCGCGCACTCACACACACACACACACACACACACACACACACACACACACACACACACACACACACATCTCGCTATCTACTCGGAAATTCCAAGATGTTTTCATTCTACTTACTACGACCATTTGGGGTTGTTTCATCTTGAGAAGAAAAGTTACATGATAATCCAGCACGTTACTAATCGAATTTGATTTTAGCGTTTCATGGTTATAGAGGCACGTTTTGTTTGTTTGTTTGTTTGTGTAGAAATACCAGGGTATCCCGTTTCCCTTGCATAAGTCCAGGCACAGCTTGATGTATGTCACGAACTCTGAAGAATATCTCTTTAGTTGGATTTTGGTCAAAGCATGGATTGAAAGTGTTCCATTTGGAGTCAAACCCTTCATTGTCGTTTACCCCCCATGCAATAAACCGCTGTTAGCTGTCATTTCTACATAGCACTATATAGCAGGGACGACCACATAGACAGCAGAGCTATGTGAAGGGGGAGTGGGGGTGGGGGTGGGGGTCCGCGAGTTAGATGGCCATCATTTTCTAACCAAAGAAGCACTTTGTTTCATATGAGTATTATTTTAAGAAGAATAAACAGCCATTCCGTCCACGTGTTTTTCATTCACATATTTTAATATTTGTTCAATCAAACGTCCGGCCCTGTTACCATTCATGAATGGAAAAACTGAATGAAGGTACACAATAAAATCTAATAAGAAAAATCTACACAAAGACAAAGAACTATACAAAGAAAGAAAAAAAGAGCAAATAAAGCAATAAGGTAAAAAAAAAAGTTGTTACTTGTCCGAACGAAGCACAGCTCTGTCCGCGGAATGTAAAGGAAAAACAGGCTGACACAATGCAGGTTTCACTGTATCCACATTTCCCCCCAGTAAAGGAAAAACAGGCTGACACAATGCAGGTTTCACTGTATCCACATTTCCTCCCCAGAAACCCCAAACGGTCCGAAGTCTCGGTATTCACCACACGCCAGAACATCGCATCAAGAGTACGGTCCACCAGTGTCGTGGGGTTTGTAACTGGCTTCCCAGTCCTCTGTTCCGGCTTTCATTTTAAGCAGCAGCTGAGCGGCCAATGAACTAAATGTCTGCGGACGACGATCGCTGTCAGTCGGTGATTTTAATTTTATTTGTCATGTGGCACGAGCTTCATTCTCGATGTCTGCAGATGGATCATTTCCTAACCATTGGCTCACGATCGAAGCTTTCGGCCTGCTTTTCAGTATATTGAGGCCCGAAACGACATCAACGCGTAGAGTTTAAAGTACTCGCCGATTGGTCAACGTTTGAAAACCGCTGGCTCGCGAAACGTAGGACTGCACGAGAATTGAGAACAAGCGTGGCTATCATTGTAACTGTGGTGTTGTCTTATCATACGGTCACTTACAGGATTAGATAGACTGAAGGATTGAGAAGAACAAGCGCGGCAATTGCTGTAGCAGAAGTATCATTGATGCTATTGTTGTTTATGGCCGCTGTTTCCAACACAGAGCGCGGACAAATTGTAGTGTTAACAGCACCAATTATTTTTGTCTGTCTGCCGCCAGACCTCTGGTTATAAAATGACTGGTCTCGGTTTTTTGTTGTTTTTTTTTTCTTTTTTTTTCTTTCTTTATTCTCTCTGATCTTCAGATGTGAAGGACTAAGCGGGGCAAAAGAAAAAAAAAGTTTTGAGATAAAAAAAAAACACACACCTGATTCTTTGTACATGTTTAGTAGTAGTAGTGGTAGTAATAATATTTTGTTACTCTCTCTCTCTCTCTCTCTCTCTCTCTCTCTCTCTGTGTGTGTGCGCGCGCGCCAGTTAACATGGACAAATTACAAAACAAAACAAAACACACACAATTTTTTTTGGTCTTGTGATTTGTTTGTCCATGTTAACCGGCGGAGTTACTTCAAATTCCTTTTAAAAACTGTTTCAATTTCCGCCTGCAGTCATCTCACTTCGAAACTAAGTGGTGTGAAAAAGTTGAAATATCTTTCCGTTTTGGCCTCATAGAAACTAACTGCTGTGGAAAAAGTTGAAATGTCTTTCCGTTTTGCCTCATAGAAACTAACTGCTGTGGAAAAAGTTGAAATGTCTTTCCGTTTTGCCTCATAGAAACTAACTGCTGTGGAAAAAGTTGAAATGTCTTTCCGTTTTGCCTCATAGAAACTAACTGCTGTGGAAAAAGTTGAAATGTCTTTCCGTTTTGCCTCATAGAAACTAACTGCTGTGGAAAAAGTTGAAATGTCTTTCCGTTTTGCCTAATAGAAACTAACTGCTGTGGAAAAAGTTGAAATGTCTTTCCGTTTTGCCTCATAGAAACTAACTGCTGTGGAAAAAGTTGAAATATCTTTCCGTTTTGCCTCATAGAAACTAAGTGGTGTGAAAAAGTTGCAATGTCTTTCCGTTTTGCCTCATAGAAACTAACTGCTGTGGAAAAAGTTGAAATGTCTTTCCGTTTTTGCCTCATAGAAACTAACTGCTGTGGAAAAAGTTGAAATGTCTTTCCGTTTTGCCTCATAGAAACTAACTGCTGTGGAAAAAGTTGAAATATCTTTCCGTTTTGCCTCATAGAAACTAAGTGGTGTGAAAAAGTTGAAATGTCTTTCCGTTTTGCCTCATAGAAACTAACTGCTGTGGAAAAAGTTGAAAATCTTTCCGTTTTGCCTCATAGAAACTAAGTGGTGTGAAAAAGTTGAAATATCTTTCCGTTTTGCCTCATATTTCGCTCTAGACCCGCTGTTGACGGATCTTAACCAACTGTTCAACGACTCGGCACGTTGATAATCTAGATGAATTCAGGCTTTTTGTTCTTCAAAATTTAGGTTGATCTTTGGGGAGATAGATAAGTGGACAGGTTTTTAAGGCGACTTCGGTGCTGCAATTCTACTGAGAGTATTAATTTCTTTCTTTTTTCTTTTTTTTTTTCTGATTAAAAAAAAAACAATTTCCCTCTCTTTTTTGTCTGTTTGTATGTTAGCTTCATCTTCACAGCCCTGCGAAGATTGCAAGTACGGCTTGTGTGTAGATTACAAGTTTGGAAAATATGGGAGATGATTGTTTTTTTTTTTATGAGGAAGCACGCACTTCCAGTCCTCTTTGATCAAGATTCTGATAGCAGTCTGGATTTCTGGAGTTGAAATTGGCGCCTTTTGGAATTGAGGATACAGCCCCAGCCAAGAAATGTTTGTTTGTTTGTATTGTTGTCGGCAATATTCAAATGTACATATTCATTAATCCACAGGTCTAACGAGTGTCTGTACATGACTCTAATGTATGGCATTCTCTGTGCGCTGCTAAACATTGTAAACAACAGCATCCTCGTTGCAGTCCACAGTTTCAGATTTCTCTTGATTTTCTCTACCCCCACACTGTGTCATTCACCATGTTCTCTTTGCTTCACTGGTTTTCAGATTCACGCGATTGTCTCCTCACGTTTATAGCTCAGCTCAGCCGACCACGGATG
>CM031611.1:76464948-76477448 GCA_018398815.1 Conus ventricosus
CCCCCCCCCCCCAACTCCTCTTTCCCCACTTTCCTCCCCTCCCCGCGCGTGCACACACACACACACACACACGCACACACACGCACACACACACACACGCACACACACACACACACACACACACACACACACACACACACACACACAGATTATGTGTCGCCGACCTGAACCATCAGTAGCGGCACGTCTACTGTACAGGGTTTGGGGACAGGGCCACGGCGAAGTGATGGGGGCGTAGCGAGGGCAGCCCAGAGAACCTTTTGAGGGAATCTTTAAATGGGGCAAATTAGTGTACCAGTAGTCAAACTGTACTCCGGTTACTTCAGCCTTTATTTGTTGATTGTTGATTACATGTGTCATGCTGTCCCGAGTACATGTCAGTTTGAATGCTGCTTGTTTCTTTTTTTTTTTTTATTCCGCCAGTCAAGGTGCCCCCCCCCCCCCCCCCAAAAAAAAAAAAAAAAAAAAAGGAGTGAAAAGCGGCAAGTATTTGTTCTTGCTCGCACTCGCTTGTCTTTTTTTTTTTTTTTTAACAAACTCACCCTGCCTTCCGAGGACTGCATTTTCTTTCTGTCTGTCTTTCTTTCTTTTGTTTATGTGTTCGTTTGAATGCTTAGTGAAATATTCAGCATTAGCAAGCATCATCAATATCTGATCATAGTGTAAATGGCCGATCCCCAGGGTTTCTGTAATGACTCTGTTGCTTACAAAATATGGCCCTTTGAATCCTGCAAATTGCACCTGTGGTTCGATTTACATGATGTTTGGTACAACTTCTAGCCACTGCATGTTTATAAATAGGACGGGTTATTATTGAAACGTGTGAAAATGTGGTGTTTGTGCATGCATGTACTGGTGTTTACATTCTTTGTTCGTTTTTGTTTTTGTGAGGTGGTGTCCACCGTTTTGTTTTCCATGCAAATTCTTTCCGGGAAGACCTGCGTCACAACAGTGCAAAACAATCATTGTTTTCTGCTTCTGTTCACTGATTCACTTGCAACAGTGCAAAACAATCATTGTTTTCTGCTTCTGTTCTCTGATTCACTTGCAACAGTGCAAAACAATCATTGTTTTCTGCTTCTGTTCACTGATGCACTTGCAACAGTGCAAAACAATCATTGTTTTCTGCTTCTGTTCACTGATTCACTTGCAACAGTGCAAAACAATCATTGTTTTCTGCTTCTGTTCACTGATTCACTTGACGGGATGAGAATTTGCACGGGGGAGGGGGGGGGGGGGGGGGGGGGGGGGGGCAACGCTTTTGTTCTTTTCCGTGCATTGAAAATATGCCATACTCGGGACTTTAGTTTAAAAACTCGTCCGAAAGACCAGCTCCGCAGACCCACCTCTCAAGGTCTCGTGGAAAAGAGAGGGCGGTGGGGGAGAGGTGAGTATGGACCAAGTCCATCATTCAAACCTAGGATCCCTATGAAATGTTGCTTCCGAGTCTGGTGTTCTTTCTAGCCATTGTGCCACCACCACTATCCCTGCATTACTGGACCACTCACCCACGGATATAGCTAAGAGGTTATGGAAGGGGGAGGGGGGGGGGGGGGGGGGGGGGCTGGACGTCGGTGCTGGTTGTGATCGTTCGCAGTGCCTGTGGTACTGTTTTCTCGTTATTCTGTACATTGTTGGTAGTGCCTACAGTTCTTTAGAATTCACCCTACAGCACTATCCCCTTTTCCCGCTAGTTTTTATCACTGTTTTTACTTCCATTTTTCGCAGCTTGTTAACAGACCAGGCGGATCAGTTGTCCTTTTTTTCAGCGGATTTCCCACTTTTTCCTTCAGCTGATTTTCCCGTTTTCCTTTAGCTGATTGCTTTTCTTTTTCTTTAGCTGATTTTCCCGTTTTCCTTTAGCTGATTGCCTCCCTTTTCCTTTAGCTGATTGCCTCCCTTTTCCTTTAGCTGATAGCCTCCCCTTTTCCTTTAGCTGATTGCCTCCCTTTTCCTTTAGCTGATTGCCTCCCTTTTCCTTTAGCTGATTGCCTCCCTCTGATTGCCTCCCTTTTCCTTTAGCTGATTGCCTCCCTTTTTCCTTTAGCTGATTGCCTCCCGTTTTCCTTTAGCTGATTGCCTTCCGTTTTCCTTTAGCTGATTGCCTCCCGTTTTCCTTTAGCTGATTGCCTCCCTTTCCCTTTAGCTGATTGCCTCCCTTTTTCCTTTAGCTGATTGCCTCCCGTTTTCCTTTAGCTGATTGCCTCCCTTTCCTTTTACCTGATTGCCTCCCGTTTTCCTTTAGCTGATTGTCTCCCTTTTCCTTCAGCTGATTTCCCCCTTTTTCCATCTGATTTTCTCCTTTTTCCAGCCGATTTTCTCCTTTTTCCAGCCGATTTTCTCCTTTTTCCATCTGATTTTCTCCTTTTTCCAGCCGATTTTCTCCTTTTTCCATCTGATTTTCTCCTTTTTCCAGCCGATTTTCTCTTTTCCCCACTGATTTCCTCCTTTGCAGCTGATTTTCCCTTTTTGGTTTTCCCCTTTTTCCAGCTAATTTTCCCCCTGATATTTTTTATTTCTAGATGTTGTAAATCATCAGAACACAACTTCACTCCTTAACCCCCCCCCCCCTCCCCCCCCCCCCCCCCCCCCCCCCCGTCCTCCTCCCTTCTCTCCTATGAAACGGAATCTGAATGAAAACCTGTTGGACATAAATTATTTCAAAAGCAGACAACTGTTATTTTGCGATGTGAAGCAGTTGCTCAAAAGCGCAGTCTTTTCTCCTCACCTTCAGTCGTGTCTTCCACCCCTCGCCACCAGAGTCTTTTTTTTTTCTCCCCCTTTTTATTTTTAGAAATCTCAAATGCCAGTGTTCAAGGTCCGATTGTTTTACAGCCTGGTGAAGGAAACCAGTGTTGAATGTCACACAGAAGCAGTTATCTCCCTTGTGGCTGCGAAGGGTGACACTCGCGAATTTTGCTCCCTCAGCGTGAGTTCCAAGCGAACTGAACAAAGCTCACGACTGAGAAATCAGCGTGCTCTGATCTCGTGAATCAAGATTCACCGATCATGTTAGCCCCGCTTTCTTCAGTGTGCTTTTGTCGGTGTTTCCAGTGGAGAACATCGTCAGAAGTATACTGGCAGCGCATTAAATGCGCGTTGTGTCTGTTCCGTACAGTGTGCTCTGTGTGTGGAGATGATTCTTTGAAGTGAATACCCAAGAGGATCAAGCGCTTCCGTACGCATGGGTGAAACGTTTTCTTACTGGGAGGGAATTTTTACATACGGAACTGCTGAAGAAAGAATGCCTTCTATTGACTCTTGTCATCGTAAAGCTTTCTTGAACAAATTTATGTAGAGCTCAGACCAGTTTTGTTCGCGGTATTCATAATGCGCAAGAAGGATGTTTTAAGGAGTTTCCAGCCAAGTGAATGAAAGCAAGTCAATACAGCTTGCGTACAGGCGCTACGATCAATCATTTTAATAGAAAACAGGTTATGCGACGGGAGAGGGATTCTTAACTGTAACCTGTGTTCTTGCAAGATCGCCGACAGGCAGTTGTGATTGATGGAACCAGATCAGACTTTGTCAGTGTCAAGTTTGGTGTACCTCAGGGCTCCGTTTTAAGACCGAGTCTGTTCCTCGCTTACATAAACGACTTGCCTGAAAATCTCTCCGCACAGACACGTCTCTTCGCGGATGACACAGCTGTCTACCGGCTAATAACATCAAGCCAAGACCAAAGCGATCTGCAACATGATCTACAAAAACTTGAAAAAGTGGGAAAAGAGTTGGAACATGGCTTTCCATTCTGGCAAATGTCTTCCAGTCATCGATCCCACACGAAAGAAAAAAACTTATTGTCCCAGAGTATCATCTACATAGCCAGACCTTGGCAAATGTCACTTCAATCAAATACCTGGGGGTTGCCATCTCTCAAGATCTAAGCTGGGACCTCCACACAAACAACATCACCAGCAAAGCCAACAAGACCCTCGGCTTCCCGAGGCGCATCCTGAAGATCAGTGCCGCCACATCAAAGAGATTGCTTATAAAGCTCTGGTGCGCCCAGCCTTGAAATATGCTTGTACTGTTTGGGACCCGTACACAAACGATCACATCACCACCATGGAGGCAGTGCAACGAAGAGCAGCCCGTTTTGTTAACAACAAGTACCACCGATACGCAAGTGTCCAACAGATGATCAGCGAACTAGGCTGGACATCGGTACAGAGCCGGAGGAAGATCGCACGGCTCGCCATGCTTTATAAGATCAGGCATGGCTTGGCACATGTGGATTCTGGAAAGGCTCTTCTGCCTGATGAAAAAAACAACAACGAAACTTAGGGCTGCAACCTTACGTGACAGAAGATCGCACTCCCACAAGCTCAACCGCCTTCGGTGTGTTCGAGACGACCGACTGAACTCGTTCCTGCCACGTACCATCCAGGATTGGAACAACAACTTGACAGAGGCTGCTGTGACATCAGAGACTCTTGACCTATTCAGGTCAAGAGCTTGCAGCCTCCTGCAGTAACATTTTTTTTTTTTTTTTTTTTTTTTTTTTTTTTTTTTTTGCGTCTGCCCCCTAAAAGTGCCAGAATAATCAGCTGGATGATTGTGGACACGCAACGGATGAACATGAAGACCCATCTCTTTCTTCCCTTCAAATTCCCCCTAATCCCTCCACCCTTTCTCCTCCGCCGCCCCGCTCTCCTTCGCCAGTTTTTGGTGTGGTGGTCTTTCTGTCCATGCTTATTTTTTTCCTTCTTTTCAGTGTGGACAAGCTCCTTCCAATGTGTGTGTGTGCTTCTCTTAATATTGGCGCAGAATGTTCACTTGCAGTAAAGACAAAAATTATGCATGTTCCAAGGTGGGGTGGTGGTGGTGGAATGGTGTGGGAAGAAAGGATAGGGGTGGAGATGAGACCATAATATTTGATGGGACGAGTCCTTTAAAGATGCCATCCGTTTAGGGGATATGTGTGTGTGTGTGTGTGGGGGGGGGGGGGTAAGCAACAGGATGATGTCCGTTTTGGTCATCGTCGGGTACATGATATGGCGTTGCGATGTTTTGGCTGTTCTTCCCTTGGCTGCATTGCATCATGAGGTCACTGTGTTCTTGAGCAAAACGTGAGAGAAAGAGAGTGAAGGAGTGGGAGGGAGGGGGGGGGGGGGGAGGAGCAATTTGTCATGGGAAGGAAAACATCGTCTAAATTTCCTTCGCTTGAGTGAAGAGTGAGCAAGGGTTGTGTGAGTTACGAAATAAGACAATGCGAGCCCGGTCAGAAAGCTGAAATCCATTGCGCCACACTACGTTACGGCTGCGCTGATACGCTGAAGATCAATGGGGCCCGCACGCCCGGCTGGGCCGAAAACAATACGCATTGATACCCGGGGTTTGTCCGGCTGTGGATGCGGACCAGCAATCAATGTCCCGAAACGAGATCTTGTGACGCAACGCCCTCTCTCACACTTCCCCCCCTCCTCCTCCCCCTTTGCTGGTTTGGTTTATCCCATGCGGCAGAATCGAAGGGAGTTATAACGGGCGTAAACCTACCCAGGCCTGACAGGTTTGGTTGCGTTGTTTACGCAAGTCGTGTCAGCGATACGATAGGTTGTGACAAGGGATTCATAACGTGAAGCAGGCGTCATTGTTGAACAAGACATTTGGAGGGCTGTGAATTCAGTGAACCAGGTGACCATAGTTCACACTGGAGACGCGTAGAGAAACCGCCCAAGCGCTTGGGACATGTAAAGGGCAAGGTACGTATCGCTGGGTGGTGCCGTCATCATCTGAAAAACTGCTCGTGAAGTTTCGCTGTGGTTATCCGTTAGCTTTTGTTCTTGTAACTCCGTAGGCCATTTGTTGCAGCAAATGAAAACGTCTAAATCCAAAGAAAGCGGAAGGACCTGATCAAACCCCCCATCCCAAGAGTTCTTAAGAAGCTAGCTAACGAACTAAGCAAATCATTATGTTGAAGAAGGCTGAGTGCCACAGGACTGGAAAACAGCAAATGTGGTGGCTATATTTAAAAAAAATGGAACTAAAACTGACCCAGGAAATTAAAGACCTGTGAGTCTGACGTGTGTGGTGTGCAAGGTATTTGAATCTTTCGTCAGAGATGCGTTAGTAAACCATAAGGTAGATTTTAATTTGCTTGCAGGTAATCAACATGGTTTCGGGAAACACAGATCTTGCGTCACACAGCTCATTGAGGTGATTGATGACTTGACAAAGATGCTATACGCGAAGGGCTAGATGTAGACATACTTTAGGTAGATTTTCGCAAAGTTCGGTTCCCCATCTAAGACTTTGAAATAAACTCAGAGCTTGTGGAGTAACAGGTAATTTACTGAATTGGATTGAACATTTCCTTAAGAATAGAGATCAAAGGGTTAGGGTAGGGAATGAATTATCATCTGTTGAGAAAGTGACAAGTGGAAAACCCCTGGGTAGCATAATATTGGGTCCTGTACTTTTTACTCTGCACATAAACGATTTACCCGAGTCAATTACCATGCAACATTTTTGCGGACGATACGAAGCTGTACAATTCTACACAAAACAACAACAAAATACAAGATGACATAAATAGCTTAGGGAAATAGTCTGAAAATTGGCAACTTCATTTAAATATCTTAAAATGTAAAACCATGCATCTTGGAAATAAAAAAAATACTTACAAAGTGACAAATACGAAAGGAGAAGAGGTTAAAATAGCAAGCTGTGAAGACAGGAAGGCTTTAGGTGCATTTTTTGATACATCATTTATCATTCTAGGCACATGTACAAGCTGTTATAAGTAAAGCAAACCAGATGCTTGCCATAATAAGAACTTCCGCTTTAGACAGAAATATGTTCCTTAACCTTTATAAGACAATGGTTAGAACATACCTGGAATATGCAAATGTTGTCTGGAGTTTCCCAAATCGAAAAAGACAATCAGTATCTCTAGAGAAGGTTCAGAGAAGAGCAGCTAAGATGGTACCAGGTCTATAAAATTCAACATATGAGGAACGTTTAAAGAATTTAGATTTACCTTCATTAAAGTACCGCCGCTTTAGAGTAGATGCGATATAGATGTGTGAAATAATGAATAACATTGATCATATAAATCCAGACTCCTTTTTTTTTTTTAAAGGCATCCAATACCATCTACCAGAGGATCAGATAATAATTTGTATCCTGAACATTCACGTCTAAATTTAAGAAATTACTCATATATACTAATCGAGCTGTTCATTCTTGGATGCACTAACAAAAATTTTTGATATACCCAAATCTGCACAAAATCTGTTTTCCTTGAAGATCCTCCTCGACAATGATTTTAAAAGAATTACTGAAATGTTTGATTTTGACTGAGACTATAAATTTAAATAAACGCATGCAATAGCCAGACCCAAATGTGTATGTAAGGAAGGGACATTATAAACGCCAAAAGGCTTACGCAACAAGTCCCACTACCTATACCTACACCTATGGTGGGTTCATCAGAAGTACGGTCGCCCTTAAGGCACGTGGTGGAAAAAAAGTTTAGTGTGTATGTATTCGTACCAGTCTGGTAAAAACTTTTGTTATTACTCTATGTATTGGAAAAAAAGTTTAGTGTGTATGTATTCGTACCAATCTGGTAAAAACTTTTGTTATTACTCTATGTATTGGAAAAAAATGTTTAGTGTGTATGTATTCGTACCAATCTGGTAAAAAAACTTTTGTTATTACTCTATGTATTGTATTGGGAAAAAAAGTTTAGTGTGTATGTCTTCGTACCAATCTGGTAAAAACTTTTGTATTACTCTGTGCATTCACCAGCGAAAGTTTCTTTTTTTTTCCCAGTCCATGTGTGCGTATTTAACCTATCGCTGAGAATTTTTCAGGTCATGAGTTTTCGTCATTACATAGGGTATACGATAAACATGTCTTTGTTGTACTCTGTATGAGACGATGTGTATGTGTATGAGATGTGTGATGACGTACACGATGTTTGTTGATATGATGTATAATGGTGTATTATGTATGTGGCGTGTTTGTGAAACACTGTGTGACCCCCCTCCCCCCCCCACACACACACAAACACACATGAGAGAGAAGGGGGGGGGGAGTGAAAATCTTGCGTGTTGATTGTGCATATACCACTTGAAGTGTGCATGGTGTATTATCTGGCTGGTGTGTTTGTTTATGCGTACAGTCTTGGTTGATATGCAGGTACATGATATGAGGTGCTGTTTGGTCTGTATCCGTCCATAGATGAAGAGGGGACAGGAGAAGTATCTCACCTCGCCGTCCCACTATCCGCCTCTGTCGTAGTCTCCTTTACACTCCCCAGGTTACAAAACCACTACCGGACAGTGTCGTCGTGAAAGAATGATTCCGTTGGCTAGGTTCTCTCTCAGGTCACCACGTATGCCAGCATTCTGCCCGCTGTGCAGTGAGATTGGCCCACTACCTGCACGTTACATGCGCCCGCACGTGAAACACGGAATGTAATGCTTAACACTTGACAGTCTGACACTGTAGGTGGCAAAGTGTGGCGAACAGAAACCAGCCGTGAATAGGAAGCAGACACAGTCAATCAGACCACAGGAAGTTGAGATTGCCTTCAATATGCCCACAGAACTGTGATGAGCGAAAGAGGAAGATGTTTGTCCTGCCCCCTGTTGATCTGTGGTCTGTAAAGACACGTATGATGAATGCCATAGAACCTGAAGTTGTCTGGTGCTGTGTTGACAGGAAATCCATGCCAGTTCAGAACCAGACCATGACCATAGCGCCAGCGCATTGCCAGCATAGAGGGAGCCCCCATCACCACTTCTGGACAGACGTTTTTTTTGGTTTTTTTTTATCTGTCACTGCCCCAGCCAGGAACCTGTTGTGGTCTGTCACGGTGCCAGTGAGTCTGTGTGCTCCTGGCAGTCAGGCTGAGGTGACTGCTGGGTCCAGTCTTGTGGAGCTCCTGCAGAAACTGCCGCGGCGTATGTTGTACTCCGCCCTGGACACTGGCAATTGACATCTAAAAGCAACGCGGAGTGCGGAAACATTTGTACATTTCGCTTTGGTGCAGACGAGGTTTGACGTTCTCCGTCAGCATTTTGCATTTGGTTTATAATACCACACGGAACATTCGTCGATCACTATATGCGCAACCATTGTGAGATATGTCGCCCACTGCAAAAACAGTTTTATTGACAGTTTTTATTCTTGACTGAATATTCTGTTAAAAAAAAAACCCACCTGTTTCGTCTTCAGATTGAAGCTTGAAGTTGGCGTTCATTTTGTTTGTGGCCAGATAACTGCTTCCAAAAAGCACAACAGGCTAGTGTTTTGGGTTTTTTTTTTCCTGTCTATGCTCCTTCAATACTGTTTCGTGGAAACAAGATCCAGGAGCGTCCCGTGTTATTGCGTGCATGGCCCGCAGACGTAAGGATCTTGCCACTGCTGCTTCACGTATTTGTGCTGAGAACTTTAGACGTTTGCGTTACAGGGTCTGTCACATTTTGTGAAATTTGAAAACACCTTCCCCAATAATTTATTGATGAAAAGAAGAGCACGTCTGCCTGCAGGAACAATTCTTGATTGCAGACCAGTTGTACATGAAACTCCCTGCCCTGGTACCAGCATCACAATCAACTCCCCAAATAGCGACCTCCCTCCCACCAGCAGCAGCATCACAACTGTGTCCGATGTGAATGATCTCCAGCCAGCATCACAGTTGTCTGCAAGTGTTGATTTCTCACACTACTGGCTGAGCCCCGCAGAAAACGGAAACGAGGACAGCTATCGTCGATCAGGTCTGAAGAGGGGACTGCTTCTGACCACAGCATCTGTCGGTGGATTGTTTCATACGTCCCCCCCCCCCCCTCCCTTTCATTACTTCAGCACACAACCTTCCCCTCCTGCCTCCTCCCCCTCCTCCTTCCCTCGCCGTGTTTCAGCCCCTGGCACCTTCCGCCCCGTTCCGTTCGCCTTCATGTCCATCAGTGGACAGTCCAGCACCCCGTTGTTGTCGAGACGTTGTTCTTGGACCTCCTTCAAGGACTGCCATCACCGTCACTGTCAACGCCAGTGTGTTGCAGCGTTGCCCATGCGAATCGCGCGCACGTCACTGTTCGTTTGTTGTCAGCAGAGGGGTTGGCATTCTGGCCCCCCAGGACTGCTTACAAACTCCACACTGTCAGACTACACGTGACTCTAGATCTTACCCGTTTCCCGCTTTCAAGAAAGAGACAAAGCTTACCGCTGTTTCCAGAGTCGGTGAGTTATTTATTCAGGATCGTAGACTCGGCATATTGTATTATATGTTTCATAGGCACAGAAAAAAATAAAGGAAAGCAACTTCATACTAACCGTATTTGTGAACAGACTCACCAAAATGTTGTGCACACACCCATCATCCTAATTCCATTTTTAACGCATTTTGTAATTAACAGAGACTGTTGACCAACAAAGGCATAAAAGTTCCATTTTTAACGCATTTTATGATTAATAGAGACCGTTATCCAACAAAGGCATATCAAAGACCAGCAGCGGCTTGGTGCGCGTGTATTCTTAGAACTTACATCAGATGAAATGAGCGAGCAGGCACGGTCACCATGACGGAACCCGATCACACTGTACCAAAGACCTTGACCCTCAAACACAACCGGAAATGCGTCATTCGTCTGGGTCACCGGTGGGGTATTCCCCGTCCAGTGACAGTTCACGTTGTGACTTACCGGTTATGACGTGCCACCCCTTTCCATCATCTCAACCGCCGTCGAAGGTTGCTTCCCCAGCAGACTGTTCAGCAGACGACTCAGGGACTGCGGACATGAGCCAAGGCGAGGAGGTCTGCTCTCTGGGCAATGTAGACGTAAATTGGAACGTGAAAGACAGCAGCACGGCGCCCCGTGCGAACTCCAGCGCTGTGGAGAGTGACCTCAGCGCTGTGGAGAGTGACCTCAGCGCTGTGGAGAGTGACCTCAGCGCGGAGAGTGGCGGCTGCAGCACAGGGGAGGAAGAGCATGACGCCGTGGTCCCTTCTGTCTTCCGTCCAACAGGAGGAGATACCGACAGCGAGCGCGCAGCCATCATCAGCACGGGACACCCGGACAGCAGCATCATGGCCGGTGGAGACCTGAACACAGAAGAAAAAGTTCAGCGTGGTGTGCCGTCTCCAGCCGTCATTGGTGAAGGGGAAGAGAGGAGCACGGCGGTCAACATGCATCTGGACGCAGAGGGAGAAGACTCCGCTTCTCTGGCCGTTGCAGGTTTCGGCGCAGAGAGAAAGGATTCAGCGGCGTTGGATGGTGCAGAACTGACTGCTGGAGAAAATCGATCTGCAGCTTTGGGTGCTGCACATCTGAGTACAGAAGAAAAGGACCGTGGTGAACTTGATGCTGCAGATTGGAAAACGAAAGAGCAATGCCCAGGTACGTTGGCTGCTTCAGAATTGAGCACAGATCATGGAGTTCTTGTCACATTTTCTGCAAGGGTAAACAACAAAAAGGCAGTCGCAGCCGACACTCCTAGCTTGATAGACAGTGTAGGAGCGGCATCAACAGGTAGCCCAGCTAACCAGACACCTGACTCCCAAAGAGTTCAGGAACAGCGTGCATCGCCTTCTTCACAGTGTACCTCCACAGTCGTGACTCCCACGGCTGGCAGTGTGACCTCTCACACAAACACTGCCACAGATTCAGAACTGTCAGCCCCCGCCTGTTTGTCCACCTGCTGGTCCGGTTCATGTGTCGGACCCGGGAGAGACGTACCTGCTGCTCGCTCCAGTCCACCTGACAGGTCAGGCACCAGTTCACCTGTTGCCTGCTCGCTGTCATCGGTCAGCTCAGTGACGAACGTGCGTGCTCCGTGTCCAGCTGGCCTTTCAGAGCCCGGGAAACGGTCACCTGCCGCGTGTGCGTGTTCACCAGTGGCACCTCTCGCCGCAGCCGGGTCTCAAGGAAGTGGTCATAGAGACAGACCGCAGACTACCTCGTCTGGTGCCGCCACCAGCAGTACTACCAAACTCCACACCCAGACGACAAAGCCGGAGGGGACAGCCGGTGAAGAAATTCACCGTGTGACGTCAGAAATACCATCCAGTCTGGGAGCAGCAACACTGAGTGTCACAACTTCAACACCGGTTCCAACCATCACCACGGAAACGTTGTCGGCAACTCGAGTAGCCAGTCCCAAAGTACCTGTACAGCGTTTGGCGACATCGTCCATGCCCGGCCAGACCCCCACCGCTCAGAGCGCCTCGGCCCCAGTGCCCCTGGAGGCCGTGCCCGTGTCGGGCACGTTGGGGTACGTGCTGGCCTGGCCAGTCAACAGCCCGCAGGCAGGCAACGCCGGGCCGACCCCCAGGCCCGCCTTCTTCTTCCACCCGAACCTAGCGCCGCTCGTCAGTCCAGGCGTGACGCCTTCGCCCGTCTCGGCTGTCACAGCGGACGGTCGTGCGGACCTGGCGCGCCGCGCGACATCGATCGCTTCGAGCCCACCCAGCGGCAGCGTCGCCGCCTCCTTGGGCACGGCTGAGGCAGGCCAGAACCCCGTGTCTGACAGTAGCGGCGGAGCCACGT
>CM031611.1:76484948-76522448 GCA_018398815.1 Conus ventricosus
GAGAAACTATTTCCGTTGTATTTGCTGGACGATTAGCGAGTCGTGGTCCCTGTACCCGCTTTTGAACACACAAAAAAATTGAAGTCCGTCTCCCCTCCTCTCGTGTCGCTTTTTACAAAAATGTGGAAGATGTGTGCACGCTGTCTGTAGAAAATAAACAGCTCGTCCATGCAGTTTTAGGGCAAGCAGGTCTGATATTACTGAAGTATGTAATGATGGACCCGTCCCTTGATAGCTTCAGTGTTAGCATTGGTGTGTTAAGTATAGTGATCTACTGTCCTTTACTGTTTAGAAGCGGAAAAAAATAGCAGGGAAGAGAGATGTGTACTTTTGTTTTGTTTTCTATACATGAGTAACAAAGGCGTGCAGCTAGGCTGGCTTCGTTCCTTTCCTTGCCCTATGCTATTGTTGATCAGTCACGTACTGATTGTATGTTGTTAACAGCTAGGCTGGCTTCGTTCCTTTCCCTACCCCATGCTATTGTTGACCAGTCACGTACTGATTGTATGTTGTTAACAGCTAGGCTGGCTTCGTTCCTTTGACTGCCCATGCTATTGTGATCAGTCACGTGGTGATTGTCTGTCTGTTGTTAACAGCTAGGCTGACTTCGTTCTTTTGACTGCCCCATGCTATTGTGATCAGTCACGTGCTGATTGTCTGTCTGTTGTTAACTGTCACTTCTAGCTTCCAGTGCTAAAAGGAAACGGTTGCATCTGAATAATTCTTGTGTTTGTAGTAGTAAGTGAAAAAATCCATCATTTACTAAAGGTAAGAGAATAACTTGACCAATCACTCGTGTCTTTTGTTTTAGATTTTAAAAAATCTGAAAGAACTGAGAGAAAGAAAGAAAGAAAAGAAAAGAAAAGAAAGAAACAAACAAATTGCAAGACAAACATGACGAGTTTCGACCTGTTTCGCCTTCTTCAGGCAAGACACAACATTTAAGACAATGGAAATGAAGAACGAACAGTCACCTATCTCTTCAGGCAGGGCACAAAATGGATGTGGGTTTAGATGCTGTGGACCCTTTGTTTGGGTCCAGTAAAGGTTTTGGTTTGCTCGTCGTGAATACTCTTTGAGAACGTGGAAGGAATTTGCTTTACATCCTTTGAAGGTGTCTGTTTGTGAAGCGTCTTGATGAACACTTGTGGAAGGAATCGGTTAAGGACGGTTGACTTTCACCTGTCCAGGTTCAAGCAGACAGGCTCGGTACGACCCGGGCAGATCGGAGGCAGCAAGCCCAAAGTGACGACCCCGATAGTGGTGGAGTCCATTCACCGCTACAAGGTTCAGAACCGCAGATCTTTGCCTGGGAGATCCGAGACAAGTGAGTCACCTAGCTGCCTCTTACCCTGGGATGCAATGTCTTCAGCTTTATTTCAGTTCACATGCCTCTGTCACTGATCTCACTGTGCCCACCATTTAGATTGAACGAGAATCATCAAGTTCATAAAACCATGCCTTTTTGCCACGTCTTTTTTATAATATGTTTTCTTGTGTGTGTGTGTGTGTGGGGGGGGGGGGGGGGGGGGGGGGGGGGGGGGGGGGCTTCATCCTGTTTTTTTTCTTTTTTCCTTCTTTTCCACCGACACGTGGTCACCGTGTGTTCTGGTTACATGATGGACATTCCAATGTTACATGATGGACATTCCAATGTTACATGATGGACATTCCAATGTTACATGATGGACATTCCAATGTTACATGATGGACATTCCAATGTTACATGATGGACATTCCAATGCAAATTCAAGTCATCTCTTTCTTGCCAGAGGATCCCACTGTCCTCTGTCATGCCTCTGTCGCTCACCCGGGGATCTTGCCGTTTATTTTCTTTCTAGTCAGCCATCGCAGACCTGGGAGCTTGCTGTCTGTTTCTCTTTCAGCTCATTGTCTAATACCCAAGGACTTGGCGTTTTGGTTGTTTTTTTTCTCCCGAAGTCGTCTGTCTATTGTCTCGAGATAAAGCTGTTTACGGTGTTTCAAGTCTTCTGCCCCGTGCGCTGTCTGTACGCTGTCCTCCTCTGACTCACGTAACATATCTCACTATTCACTGTCTTTTGCTCTCTTCGTCGACCTGATGGGAGGAGATACTGTCTATGGCACTGGTTGGCTGTTTGTCAATGCTGAAGCTGCTTCGTGTCACGATTTCTGAAGTCTGTAATGTGCTACGTTTGCTGATTTTTAGTGTGTTACATTTTCCACTTTATGATGTCTTATGTCTATTGATTTGTCATGTGTTTTAGCTTCGCTTGTTTGGGTGGATGGTTGTGTTGTTTCCCCGGTCATTAGCCTGTAAGTTGTTTCTGTTGCTCTTAAAACAACTTTCAGCTGCAAGCTGACGTTAAAATCACAGTACAACACTATGTTAATCTGACAGTAAATGGTTTCAGTCAGTCAGTCGGTCAAAATCAACCTCGGTGACAGAGCAGAGTCAATAAGGCCGTCAGTGTTGTTACATGATTTAACAAGAAGGGCAAGTCACCAGCGCTACAGTCCTTGGTGCCTGTCTTCTGTTGTGTGTGTGTGTGTGTGTGTGTGTGTGTGTGTGCGTGTGCGTGCGTGCGTGCGAGAGAGACACACATAGAGACAGACAAACAGACAGAGAACAAAAGAGCGGAAGACATTGACCACAGGTCACCGCACCCTACCCATCACCTCCCCTCTCTCCCGGCTAACGGTCTGGGTGGTCGCAAAGAAGAAACGGTGTTATGCCGGCTGCACACTGGCCATTCGTTTTCAAGTCATTCGTGTCTTTCAAAGAGTGAAGAAGCTCCACGTTGCGTCTTGAGTGATTAACGTCTCAGCATTAAACCCATTCTAACTGAATGTAGGGGGGTGCATGATGTCAAAACACTTTCCGGCAAGCTCAATGAAGATCTTGTTCCAGGATATTCCCCCGGATTTGGTATTTTTCAGTTTTTGAAAGAAATCAATGTTCTTTTTAAGAAGATTTGATTTTAACTTGAGTGTGACAAGCTCTCGTTTTCCAGGTCTTTTGATTTAAACAGATACGTGGTATTGAGTGTTAACTTTGCATTTAAATTCTCTCACTTTGGTTGTTTTGGAGAGGGTGTTGTGACGAATGACGTGGCCAAACCATGCCATCTTCCGTCGTTTGACGGTTGCCAGAAGTGGTTCGTGGGGCCCAACTAGGTTGGTGACCAGGTTCCGCACATAACCATCCTTCAAGGTACCGTTGAAGGAGGGCGCCGACGAGGACGGCAGAGAAAGAGTTGGTCCGAAAATACAACGGACTGGACTAAAATGACCATGCCAGATCTCCTCACGACAGCTACAAACAGAAGAGCCTAGAGAGAAACGGCGGCTGCCTCATCACGTCCCCCCCCCCCCCTCCCCCAAAGACCCCAGCGGTCAGGGGAATGACTGACTGACTGACTTTGGTTGGTTGTTTGGGTTGTTGTTTTTTAAGATAGTTTTTCAGCCCAGATATGGCTTTTGTGGTCGACTTGGCATAATGCCACATGATTTGATGTGAACGGGGACTGTGACTGTGCAGGCTGCTGAACGACGGGGTGGTGGACTTGGTATAATGCCACATGATTTGATGTGAATGATTTGATGTGAACGGGGACTGTGACTGTGCAGGCTGCTGAACGACGGGGTGGTGGACTTGGTATAATGCCACATGATTTGATGTGAACGATGATTTGATGTGAACGGGGAGTGGAACTGTGTAGGCTGCTGAACGACGGGGTGGTGGACTTGGCATAATGCCACATGATTTGATGTGAACGATGATTTGATGTGAACGGGGAGTGTGACTGTGCAGGCTGCTGAACGACGGGGTGTGGTGGACTTGGTATAATGCCACATGATTTGATGTGAATGATTTGATGTGAACGGGGACTGTGACTGTGCAGGCTGCTGAACGACGGGGTGGTGGACTTGGTATAATGCCACATGATTTGATGTGAACGATGATTTGATGTGAACGGGGAGTGGAACTGTGTAGGCTGCTGAACGACGGGGTGGTGGACTTGGCATAATGCCACATGATTTGATGTGAACGATGATTTGATGTGAACGGGGAGTGTGACTGTGCAGGCTGCTGAACGACGGGGTGTGGTGGACTTGGTGTAATGCCACATGATTTGATGTGAATGATTTGATGTGAACGGGGAGTGTGACTGTGCAGGCTGCTGAACGACGGGGTGTGGTGGACTTGGCATAATGCCACATGATTTGATGTGAACGATGATTTGATGTGAACGGGGACTGTGACTGTGCAGGCTGCTGAATTACGGTGGTGGTGGACTTGGTATAATGCCACATGATTTGATGTGAACGATGATTTGATGTGAACGGGGAGTGGGACTGTGCAGGCTGCTGAACGACGGGGTGGTGGACTTGGTATAATGCCACATGATTTGATGTGAACGATGATTTGATGTGAACGGGGACTGTGACTGTGCAGGCTGCTGAACGACGGGGTGGTGGACTTGGTATAATGCCACATGATTTGATGTGAACGGGGAGTGGGACTGTGCAGGCTGCTGAACGACGGGGTGGTGGACTTGGTATAATGCCACATGATTTGATGTGAACGGGGAGTGGGACTGTGCAGGCTGCTGAACGACGGGGTGTGCACGGAGAAGACGGTGCCCAGCATCTCCTCCATCAACGGATCCTGCGCGACAAGGTGCTGCCCCACGACCCCCGCTACTACACCCCGCTGCGGCTGGACCCTATGGCAGGGGCACAGGTCAGAGAGAGAGAGAGAGAGAGAGGGGAGAAGAGAGAGAGAGAGAGAGGAGAGAGGAGAAAGGAGAGAGAGAGAAGAGAGAGAGAGAGAGAGAGAGAGAGAGAAAGACGAGAGAGAGAGAGAGAGAACAAGACAAGACAAAATTCTTTATTTATGAGGATAATAGATAAGAACTGATGCGCTTTTTTGACACCCAGTCCTCGCCCCGAGTAGGGACTACAACATGCACAGCGAGAGAAAGAGAGAGAGAGAGAGAGAGAGAGAGATTTTTTTTTTTTAATGTCACACTGTTTCTTCTTGTTCGGTAGTCCATAGAACGAGCACGTGAAGCAGGGCCAAACGCATTGATTGTCTCTAGTTGCAGATATTGTGGCAAGTTCTTGATTACTTGATGTGCGCAAGTGCCGTTTTCACTCTCTAACTGCAAGATCAGTTGTGCGACCTTAAGTGCTAGTGTTTAGTCATTACTCCTTCTTTCTATAATGATTTTATTGTCAACAAAGAAACTTAGTTGAACTGAAAGGGCAGACCATACCTTCACACAACACTGGATAGCTGTGCAGAAAAAAAATAACTAGAGAAAAAAACAACAACAACGCAAACTTGACCACCTCACAGGCAGAGCCTCTTCACTCCTTCCCTTTTTTTTTTCAAAAATGACCCGTCGCTACGCCATCACATAGCTGAATATTTCATTGCAAAGTATTGATATCTTTTACCATTGGTAGAAGGTTGATTGGTGTATAAATGAATAGGAAAGTAGATTTGGCCGCTGGAAGTAAATTAGACGGTGTGGTGAGGACAAAGTACCTATTACTGCTTGCTTGATGCATGATATATATATATATATATATATATATATATATATATATATATATATATATATATATATATATCAGTATATTTAAAATGCCTAAAACAATTTTTTAAGTGCTCAACCCCTTGGGGAGCAACATTAGTTAAAACAAGTTAAAAGAGGAATCTTAAACCTATCTACAAATTTGTTTCAAGCGTGTTGCGCTGTCATCAGGATGGTTTTTGGTTTGCCCACCGCCGATGTTATATAGCGTGTGGGCTCCCGTTTGCGGTTGTTTGCACGTGCGGGTTGGCTGCACGTGTTTTTTTGGGGGCTTTCAGGTTTTTGTTTTGGGTGTGTTCACTAACAACGATTTCCATTTATGCCTGCAGTTGTTTACTATTTCTGTTTTGGTGTTTAAAGTTGCTAAGTGTGGTTTACATAGTATTAACCATTTTTCAGTTAAACATAGGTTGCACCTTTTTGAAACATTGCTGTATGGTGATGCTCTTTTTATGATTTTCCAGGATATATTGTAGCTTGTTTTTGCGTCTTTAAGTTTCCAGATATATTTGCTCAGTTCTGTTTGGTTTTTATATTTTTCTTTATTAAATGACTGTTTGTGGTTTGCATATTGGTTTTGAAGTGGTTTTCAGTGATCCCTATGTATGTTTCTTTTTCATTTTCTGATGTCACAGTAGCCTGGTATACAATGTTGTTGTGGAGACATTTATTGTTTAGTGGGCACTGCTCCTTTCTGGTGCAATTGCAAGATTTCCTTTCTTCACCCTTCTTTGCTGTGTTGATTTTCATTTTGTTGGATGCGTCAATTAGGTTTTTGAGGTTGGGCATACATGAGTACGATAGTTTGACAGTGTTTTTGTTAAATATTTTGGACAGTTTGTGTTCTTTTGGAAATGAAGTTGTTAGGATTTTGAAGAATTCTTTCCCTATGTTTGTTTTGAGTTTCCCGTCGTATGGGGGGTTATACCATATGATTTTTCTTTTCCTATTTTTCTTGCTTTTATTTGTGTTGTTGTCTGGGTTGTATTGTAATTTGTAATTGTATCCACTTGTTTGTAGTGCCTCCTGGTGTTCTACTGCTGCATTGTTGAACACTCTCTCACTGCATGACAGGTTTGATAGTCTCTTGTTTATGCCATGGGGTATGGTCTTTAATACAGATGGTGGATGGTTACTTTTGGTGTGTACATAAAGAGGTGTATCGTTGGGTTTCTTGTATGGTTTATATATGTGATTGTTGAGATCCAGTGTTATGTCTAAGTAGTTCACTACCTTTGTTCACTACCATCTGTATTAAAGACCATACCCATGGCATAAACAAGAGACTATCAAACCTGTCATGCAGTGAGAGAGTGTTCAACAATGCAGCAGTAGAATACAGGAGGCACTACAAACAAGTGGATACAATTACAAATTACAATACAACCCAGACAACAACACAAATAAAAGCAAGAAAAATAGGAAAAGAAAAATCATATGGTATAACCCCCCATACGACGGGAAACTCAAAAAAACATAGGGAAAGAATTCTTCAAAATCCTAACAACTTCATTTCCAAAAGAACACAAACTGTCCAAAATATTTAACAAAAACACTGTCAAACTATCGTACTCATGTATGCCCAACCTCAAAAACCTAATTGACGCATCCAACAAAATGAAAATCAACACAGCAAAGAAGGGTGAAGAAAGGAAATCTTGCAATTGCACCGAAAGGAGCAGTGCCCACTAAACAATAATGTCTCCACAACAACATTGTATACCAGGCTACTGTGACATCAGAAAATGAAAAAGAAACATACATAGGGATCACGAAAACCACTTCAAAACCAGATATGCAAACCACAAACAGTCATTTAATAAAGAAAAAATATAAAAACCAAACAGAACTGAGCAAATATATCTGGAAACTTAAAGACGCAAAAACAAGCTACAATATTATCCTGGAAAATCATAAAAAGAGCATCACCATACAGCAATGTTTCAAAAAGGTGCAACCTATGTTTAACTGAAAAATACTATGCAAACCACACTTAGCAACTTTTAAACACCAAAACAGAAATAGTAAACAACTGCAGGCATAAATGGAAATCGTTGTTAGTGAACACACCCAAAACAAAAACCTGAAAGCCCCAAAAAACACGTGCAGCCAACCCGCACGTGCAAACAACCGCAAACGGGAGCCCACACGCTATATAACATCGGCGGTGGGCAAACCAAAAACCATCTTGATGACAGCGCAACACGCTTGAAACAAATTTGTAGATAGGTTTAAGATTCCTCTTTTAACTTGTTTTAACTATATATATATTATAGATTATATTATTATATATATATATATATATATATATATATATATATATATATATAGATATATATATGTGTGTGTGTGTGTGTGTGTGTGTTAAAACACGGTATTTACGGCTTGAGAAATTTTCAGCTATTGCACATTTTATCAATTGCTGTCAACACTTATATGACCGACAATGCGTAAATTACTCAACAGTAGAACTGACCATTCTGACCATTCTGACGGATGAAACCTTTTGACATCCCTTGCAGCCATAAAAGGTTTTTCAAACAAAGGTCCAAAGACTCCCCCCCCCCCCCCCCCCCCCCCCCCCCCAGTTGTATTTATTACTATTCCATAATATTTTATTTTCAAGCAGCTTATTTGCGAACAGTGCTTTCTTCTCGGTTTTTTTTGTACCCAACACCGGCTGTTCCGGGGTGCCGTTGGATTCTGTTTTTGAACCCATGACGGTAGGAATATCTCAGAGGTACAGCATCCATTTGATGCCGAGCAAGGTGTGGGAGGCGGAATTGTCAACACAATCAGCCATGTCGCTCTGACGAGTCCTAATAAGATGAAAACACTCACTCACAACGACACCCCACACACACACACACACACACCACACACACACACACACACACACACACACACACACTCTCTCTCTCTCTCTCTCTCTCTCTCTCTCTCTCTCTCTCACACACGCACACGCACACGCACACACACACACTCACTCTCTCTCTCTCTCTCTCTCTCTCTCTCTCTCTCTCTCTCTCTTTTCTCTCTCTCTCTCTCTCTCACTCACCCACCCACGCGCACGTACATGCCGATGACGAACATTTCTGTTTTCAGGGAGAGACGAAGGAGACGGCGGTGACACGCAGACAGCTCAGTCCCCCGGAGACCCGAACACGCCGGCCTTCGCAGTGTCCAGCACCCCAGCCCAGCGCAGCGCCAGGGCAGTGTGTCGACCAGCCCCACTGAAGAAGGCACCACGTCTATCTGCCAGCCGCCTGTCGTGCCGCGGGAGAAACCGCCAGGGTCCCTGTGACTGTCGGTGAAGACCCTGCTGATCTGACGCTCGCACGTGCCTCACGGGTGGCTTCAGGGGGAGGCAGGAAAGACAGTATCTGCAGGTCTGGGGCAGAGGCTGGGGCTGGCGATCAGGTTCATTCCACCGTCTCGGAGAGCCGTGGCAGTAAGCGACGAATCAAAGAGGAACGGCTCGACGATTTTGTGGAGGACAGGGGAGGTTACTGTTCTCTCCCACAGTCTATCTGTGTGCCCCCTCCCAAGATGATGTCCCTTGGCCCTCTTTCCAACTTCTCTGACTTGTGTGAAGCTTTCTCCACGTCTCCCGGTCAGTTGCAGACACCACCCCTTCCCACCGGCACCCAGTCCTCGTCCAGCCTGCCCCTGCCTGTTTCGGTGCAGAATCTGTCTGTTCCCTCCTCTTTACCTCCCCTTATTCTTGTAGCCTCACGGGAAGTGATGGAAGATGATGACGTTAAGATGACGGAGGTTTCTGAGGTGAAAGACGGTCGCTCGGGAGAGCCGCCTGCAGGTGTTTCGGCCCGTGCAGGTGTTGCAGTTTCGCGGACCTCGGCTCCACATCCAGAAGCCTCCACCTCTGCCCGGCACCCTCTCACGATGCCTGTGAAAGTCAGCAGAGGTGCCCATGTCACCGCCAGCAAAGAGAGGAGCAAGGCAGCATCGGATCAGCCTTCTAGTGCCGGCGCCGGCGAGATTGGCCGCCTGCTCACCACCCCGTGCACGCGGATGAGTGTTGGAAACCACTCGTCTTCAGCAGAGACCGCTAAGCATTTCAGTCCCGTGAGGAACTCGATTCGTGCTCAGCTGTCGCCTTCGATGATCTCGCCCAAAACGGCGTCGCCCACAATAACGCCCCAGGTAATATCACCAGGGATGTTGCCACAGGCAGCAGCTCCTTTGAAGTCGGTACGTCGTGTACCCGTGAACGTTCTACCCGGACCGTGGGGGCCTTGCTTCGGCGGGGAGTACAACTACAGCCTGCCGGACCGGGGTCTGGGCGACAGTCGCGCTACAGCGGTGGTCCCTGTGACCCCGGCATACCCTGGTCCCTACCTGCCGCCCTACATCCCCCCTCGCGCCGCCTGGAGCGCGGCCCCGGCCCCCGCCACCCTGTCCTCCCTCCCTGTGGACACGTTGGGCTCAGCCACCCCGCTGGACCTGTCTGCCGCTGACAGCAGGAGGAGGAGGAACCGGCAGCCGCCTGTGAGTGTGGCTGGTGCCCCCCTTGGTCACGCTACCCATACTGCCACCATGGCCACTGCCAAGTCTAGGCCTAGTCCTTTTGGAAACAACTCGAAGCCGTTAGCGGACATATTGCGTGAAAAGGCATCTGGAAGGACAAAGACGAACAGAACAGGAAATGTACATAAAGGGGGTCCAGAAAAACGAGGCCATACGGAAGACGACGAGACGAAGGTCAAGTACGCCAAGAACCTGCTTCTGTTCGCAGGCAAGGCCCTGGAGATTGTCAGTGTGGGCAACAACCGCTGGATTGTGCGCAACGAGGAAAAACTGTTCGACGTCGTGTTCGACCCGAGCTCCGAAGCTGTGGACAGAGACCCCGCATCACGCAGAAGACCTTCGGCCAGGGAGTTGCGAGAGAGGGAAGACGGGCCGGCACTGAACGCGAGTGGTGAACACACAGCAGACAACATCCAGAGCTACGTTGATGGCTATCTACACACAGTAGACAACATCCAGAGCTACGCTGATGGCAATCTACACACAGTAGACAACATCCAGAGCTACGCTGATGGCTATCTGACCGACGGCATGAGAGCTAGCGCAGCCGCCAACGCGGCTGTGAGGAACAGAATGAGTGAGAGGAGGTCATGGCGGTTGCCTTCCAGGGCGCTCTTCCAAGACAAACCTACTTTAGCACCTTCCACATCGCAGTCAGGGCAATATCTGTCCAACCCATCAGCTAATCGTGAAGGGCTGCCCTCTGCCTCTCTCGCAGGGAAGGTGGTATTCAGTGAGCAGAACCCTCCAGTCGTTGATTTGTGTTCGGAGTAGGAACGGCCGCTGTGAGCTGTCTTCAGAGCTTGTCATCATTATTCTCCACATGAAGGAGCTGGTGCAGTGAGGCAACACACACTCATGCTCAAGACGCTGCAGGTGCTCTGACCTAAACACACGTCTGTCACTGACGTGTGGAGGACAACCCAGCACCAAAAGACATTGTCTGCAGCTGTCGGGTCGACAGGTGGCAAAGAGGACAAAAGGAGAATGCCGACCCTTTTCCGCAGACTTCAAGTTTTGAAGGAAGACGAAGTCTCGAGAGATGATTCTGATCTTGTCAACAGAAAGGCGAACCTTGTGTAATTAATGACGGATTCTTCTCGTCGTTCATCTCGGTGATCTAGTTTGGTGCTGACCCATCAATTAAGTTGTATACATGCGTTTGTTATGCTACGTAACAGTGACACAAAAAACACGATCACCACACAAAGAAGACGGAAGATCCTACAGAAAGTTGAAATAAATGGGCGGTGAAGTAGTAATGTGATTCTGTGGGAAAATGCGAAACAAGTGTATTCGCAGAGAAAGGCCGCTTATTCCAAAACCACTCATATCAGCTTATGCCAAGGACAACGAGTTTTTTTTTTTTGTGTGTGTGTTTTTTTTTTCCACTTTGAGTGGTTGATATGCATGTGAAGCAGATCTGTGGATGGGACAGTGCGTGACGGTTTGCATCTCTACAGCTATATAGTCTCGTCTTCACCAATAACGTGTGGGCCCTGTTGTGGTTATTGTCATGTCTGTACTCAATTGATTCAGTACCGAGCTGAGCTTGTCTCTGTTGATTAGTTTTCATAAGCAGTAACTTGGTATTTTGTGGAACTGTTTGTGGGGATCTCGTCGTCTGTCGTGACCTGTGAACTCTGATCACCTGGTGCTATCCGTGTCTGATTAGTCTCCCTTTTCTTTTCTTTTTGGAGAAAAAAAAGCTACCTTGTGGAATTGTGTTTTATTTTCGTCTTTGATTTGGTACTTTATGAATCTATTTCATAATCTGTACCACCACCACCCCCTCTCCCCCCCCCCCATCCCCCCCATTGATTACGTGGCAGCGGAGCTCTCCTCGTATGATGCTATCAACTCGACAGTTACTGATTTAATACATTTTGGAGGTGAACTAGCCAAGTTCTATCGTCAGACATTGTGGATGTTTTAAACTTCTATCACCGCAGATTGTCGCATTGTGTGGAGCTACTCTTATTTGATTATATTTCATGCTATTATTGACTTAGTACCTTGTAGGGAGGGGGGGGGGGGTGACTTTTTTTTTTCGTTTTTGATCTTTATCGCCATAGATTCAGTATCTCATGTGCCGCCTTTAGGAGCTGACCTTTTCTTTCTTTATGATCCTTAAATTTAGTACATTGCGAAGCACGTTGTGGAGCTGTCACCTATTTATGTATGTATTTATTTCTGTTTCATCCACTATCATGATTCAATATTTCGCTGAACAGTCATTGTCATTTTAATCCTACATCTTAGGTGTTGTTTTACTCGCCAGTTTGCTGGTGGGGGTGGGGTTGTGTGTGTGGTGTTTGTGTAGTGGTTTTAAACATGAAATGGAAATGTTTACTGATGTGTAATTATGCTCTCCTATACAAGAGAAAAATTACCCCGAAGAAAAGAAATATTGGACGTAGGTAGGGGGGGGGGGGGGGGGGGGGGGGGGGAGGGAGAGAGGAAGAGTAAACCAGCAGTTTTTTTTGTGGTCAAGTTTTCACATTTCCCATTGTTTCCATACTACGAGAACGGATCTTTTGGCCGTGACAGTGTGGCATGCATACATACACAGACAGACAGACAGATTAAGTAGGTTCGGCAGGTAGATACATAGAGAGATAGATGGAGGTACCCAATGAAATGAAATTGGTAGAACAAAATAGAGTGCGTAACTAGAAGGAACACACACATACACACGCACGCACGCACGCACGCACGCACGCACGCACGCACGCACGCACGCACGCACACACACACACACACACACACACACACACACACACACACACACACACTATTTCTCATTTACCATTTTGTTTTGTTTTATTGATTTCATTTCGCTGAATATGTAGATAGATAAATCGATAGATAGATGATCGATAGATAGACAGACAGACGGATAGACAGACAGATAGATAGATAGATAGACAGACAGACAGACAGACAGACAGGTAGATAGATATACACCCAACGAAATAAATATTTAAGTGAAACAACACTTATTTTACCTGCTGTTTTACCGGACTATTTATAGATAGGTAGATAGATAGAGAGATAGATACACTCAATGCAATGAAAATTTTAAATAAAACGACACGTGTCGTTTCACCTGCTGTTGCGCCTGATGGTTGATACAGATTGATAGATGGGAAAATAGACACACTCGATGAAATGAAATCTTTAAGTAAAACACGTGTTGTTTTACCTGATGTTTAACCTTACGGTTTTTTTGTGCTTTTAGCGTTTATGTGCTGGTGATTAATCAAATGGAAATTGTTGCTGTTAAGTAATTCATGTCTCCTGTCCCAGAAGAAGGTCCCCAAGAGGACCGAAAGATTGAACAGTAAAATAAAAAGGAGAATACCAAGCGGTTAGTAGTGCGGTTCTTGCCTTCATACACTTTCTAAAGCGTTTTTTGACACTAAAAAAAAACAACAACAACAAAACTCTGTCTCTTTTACCAGCCGCCGTGGCCGAAGCGGTTAGCGTCGCAGACTCCCGGCTGGGTGGTCGTGGGTTCGATTCCCATTAGAGTCATTTATTTGTGGGATTTTTCTGCCCCGACCGGCTCCTAACCCGAGTTGAGTTTGCTACGGGCTCAGCTGGGAAGACTGGCACCGCACAGTCGAGTTTCATCCACTTCATGAATGCGTCTGTGAGAGTGTTGCTCAATTTCCTGACCGACACTGTAGGTGTCTGTATCTCTCGGGTCTGGTTGACGCCGGGATATATCAAGCGTGGAGTACAGCCCTGTCAAGCAGTCTCAGACCAGAGTGGAAATCCACAGCTTTATGTTCATCCTCATCCTCCACATCGATCACAGTGGAAAAAAAATCCAAATTCTGTGGCCCATCATGCCTGCTGTCATGGTGACCTCAGTTTCGATGTTCTCTCCACGTCCGTGGCTTTGTAATTGATTTTGTCGCGATCACCGGTATCGGCAAATTCATGGGGGCTGTCGTTGGACGGACGTGGTGGTGCCCTCCGGAGGAAGAGCTTACTCAAGCTCTGCGACTAAGCAATTATTGTCGTCAGTAGGCGGCTGGTAGTGGTGTCCTGCGTATGTTAGATCAGAACAGGCGCCACTGAACACCACCGAAGTGACTCGGCGGCAGTGCGGTGTCTTCTCCGGTGGGTTGCCTCTTGACGAACTTGACATGACAGCTCCCTGCGTATTGCCGGTGCCGGGACTGCGGCGGCCGGACCGGGCTGCAGCTGTGGACGGGGTGTCGGAATGAGCGGCGTGGGTGCAACGCGACTGAGGTGGCACAGAGATTGGACAGAAGAAAAAAGTGTAGATATAGCCGACCCCCCAAAATGTTTTTTTTAAATCTCGAATTCTGTGGCCCTTTATGTCTTGCTCTTAAAGTGATCTTGTCTACTATCTTGTGGTCGGTGAAAACCAGAAAGCTTTCCCACTATCTTGTGGTCGGTGAAAACCAGAAAGCCTTCCCACTATCTTTTGGTCGGTGAAAACCAGAAAGCCTTCCCCATTATCTTGTGGTCGGTGAAAACCAGAAACCTTCCCACTAGGCCTATCTCGTGGTCGGTGAAAACCAGAAACCTTCCCACTGTGAAGGAGAGAGGTCCGTCTGTGACCAGTGTTCTGTGTGTCGTCGTTTTGCTGTCCATCTTCTGAGGGCTGGTGTGGCTGTAACAGCTCTGTCTGTATTTCGTCTGTCTGTTCGAGAAGGCTGACGATGAGACAGTATGGTCTTGTTCAGTAGGGGCCGGAATACCCTCCGTTGGTAATCGTCGGACCGTTATCCTGGTGATCCAGGGGCTGCGGGTTCGAAACTCCGGGCCCGATTTTGGTCAAAGGAGATTTTTCCCAGGGAGTCACATTCGACTGCATTTCCCAAAAAGTCCATCGAATCGGGCAAAAAAAAACAACGAGGTTCCGTGTGTGAACGCACGCATAACATCTTACACACACGTCAAATCCCATCATTAATTTTGGAAGAGAAGGCCAGTTTGGTTGTTGGTATGCATGACGATACACGTAGCATGCATTTCTTGTGAAAGAATGAAGCGCCAGCGGGCAGCACTTATGCCGGCTCTACCGTGGTAGGCAGCCTGTTGTGTAAACGAGATTGCGGATTGTAAGCGCTTCGAGCTTGGTCTCTGTCCGAGAATAGGCGCCATAAAGGTTTTCCCAAAAATGAAAATGTATCTCTAGTTGCCGTTGTTGTTTGTGGCGCTTTGTTGTTTTGTGTGTGGTAGATTGTGCAGTGAATATCAGTGATGTGGTAGGGTATATTGTGGAGCTGTCTGTGTGTGTTTTGTTCCCCTAAACAGCCTGAAAAAATGTACCTTTAGTTGACCTTGGTTGGCTGTTTTGTTCCCAATAGTCATTGAAATAGCATTTTCGACACTGTCTCTTTTATTTCTTATTTCTATGTTTTTGCCTTATCATCATTGACCCTGTGCATGTGCCTTTTGCCTTGTCCTTGTTTGGTTGTTTTCACAGTTTACTTAATGCTTGTTTTGTGTATGATTATGCTTGAATTGATTATTTGCCTTGGTTGCAATCTGCATGCTGTTATTTCCATAATCTTGATTATATTTGTCTGTCATACTGATCATCTGTTCATTTTCAAATCATGATTTAGTACTTTGTGGGTCTGTCAATACCTGATCATGCTGTTCATTTATCCCTATAACGTCGAATCAGTACTTATGAAACTGTCAGCTGGATTTTTTTCTTCTGATCATTAGATTATTATCTTGTGGAACGGTCATTGATTGTTCTTTAATGTTTATAATCATTGATTGGAACCTTGTGGAACTGATCTGATCATCGGTTAGTACCTTGCCTGGATATGATTGTAATAATTGAATCACCGCCTGTTGGGACTGTCATAGCCTGCTTTTTGTTTTATCTCTACAATTATTGAAATAGTATCACACGGAGTTGCCCTTTGATTTTCTTTTTTCTTTTTTTTTTCTTCTTTTCTTTTCACGGGGGTGGAGGGGGGGGGGGGGAGTGTTGTTTATTCACCAAGTCATTGATTCAATACCTTGAAGCTGCTTTTGTCTTCGGATTTGATTTTAACGAGATTATAGCCATGGCATTGCCCTCCCCCCCCCCCCCCCCTTTTCCACCCCCCCCCTCCCTCTCCCCCCCCCCTCCTCCGTGGTCGGCAAGGTTATAAACAAAATAACAAATTCATCGAAAACATAAATAACCTTTGATTACATTTTGTATGTCTATAGTCGGTGAATCGGTGGCTACGTTTGTCCCAACACAGTTTGTACGGTTCTCTTGATCTCTGTGCTATTTTGACTCTTGTCATTTGGCGTTGGCTTTGTCTCTTGTTACTTTCAGCTCTGTAACACCTTAGGCAGTGCCATATATGGGGCTGGTCTGGTTCCTTTGATCTTTCATCGCTATTTCCATACAGTTAATGCCATGTACTGCATCGGCCATGCCAAAAAGAAATTCCACGGTGTAATCTTTTGGTTTGTGCCATATTGTGCTGATCCTGCTCCAACGTGTCTTCAGCTGATCATGTCTTTAAAAACTCACTGCTTGTTTTAGTCGGGTTGCTGCTGTGTTGTATTTACCCCGTCTATGTATATTTTGGCAAATGAAACAAACTGCAGCGTTACTGGAACACGACAAAAAAGCAGAAGAGCACACACAAGAAAGTGGAAGTAACGCAGTTTTAATGCACGACACAAGAGAGGAGGAACAGAAGATCATTCTTGGAGAACAAACTTTTCTGCCCCCCCCCCCCCCCTCTCTCTCTCTCTCTCTCTCTCTCCTTTTCCTCCTCACTTTACTCTACCCTCTTTCCTCGTGCCCTATTCCTCGAACTCTACTCACCCTCTCTTCCACTGTCCCTCTGTCTACTTCAGTCACCACTTTTGGCTTCACAAGGGGAGTACTGTGCATGTTTATGTCTGGTTTTTTTTTGTCGCTGAGGAAGGCATGTTGCCGAAACTTTCTTGTCCTGTTTTGTGTCGTGCATTAAAACTGCGTTACTTCACACTTTGTTTTGTATGCTCTTCTGCTTTTTTTTTGTTATGTATATTTTTGTACGTGGAAATGACCTTGTCTCAATAATGTTTCAGATAGTAAATACATAGAGGTATGTGATACCTGTGGGCGTATGACATGTTTAACGTTTTTCCTCAGTCTTAACAGAATTAGCCTTCATTCACAGCTCATTCCATGAAAAGCCGCTAAGTCTTCAGAAATCAGCGTAAGGCCCTTCTACACGATCTGTCTGAGTGAGCCGTACGTTGGGGAAATGGTAGGAAGTTCTTGTGGTTTGACCGCTCAGCGTGAAAGACCTGTCGTGGCCACACGACACTGACCAGACGGATGATGACCCGATGAACGAATGAAGTGGACAGAGAAGGCCGCTCCGCTGGACATTCTGTGCCTGGTTTTTTCGTCTTCCCTGTCACTGTGTCTGACGCTGCCTGTTTGTGTTTTGGTTTGCCTGTGTGTTCGTCGACTTGTTTATTTTCTGCTTTTGTGGTTTATTCTCCTGTTTTCGTTTGAGAAAGGTGTGTGTGTGTGTGTGTGTGTGTGTGTGTGTGTGTGTGTGTGTGTGTGTGTGAGAGAGTGAGTGAGAGAGAGAGAGAGAGTGTGTGTGTGTGTGTGTGTGTGTGTGTGTGTGTGTGTGTGTGTGTTGACAGGTTACAATTTATGGGCGCTACAAAGAGAGAGTGTACACTGCACATTACAGACAACAGTGTCTATTTGGTAACATGACTCTTTGTACATTTTTTGTTGCGAGACGCTAGATACGTGTATGCATTCATTGCGTATGGTTGTTATCAGAGGGTGAAAATCAGGGGGAATGCGTAGCGCCCTCAGCATGGTCTATAGTTTTCTGCCTTAAGAATACAAAGAGACTCAAGTTGTAAATGTCATGTATGTATTGTGATTATGTCTCTGTTACCTGTGTGTGTGTGTGTGTGTGTGTGTGTGTGTGTGTGTTAGTATGTGGTGGGGTGTGTTAGTATGTGTGTGTGTGTGTGTGTGTGTGTGTTTAGTATGTGCGCGTATGTGTGTGTTAGTGTGAGTGTGTGTTCTCTCTCTCTCTCTCTCTCTCTCTCTCTCTCTCTCTCTCTCTCTCTCTTTGTGTGTGTGTGTGTGACAGGTTTTTCCCCTACAAAAATGACGGTCGTGAAAAGGCCCTGTGACGTCATCTGGGCCGTCATCTCGGTCAAACAAAGCGGGTCATCTAGAAGACAAGTGCAAGTTCAGATCATGCTTTGTCATCAGCAGTATTTTTCGGGTGTCCAGTTAGAAAATACGTTTAATTAAAGGTCCTGGTATTCTAGCGGCTGTGCCCGCCGCACTGTGCACGTCCTTTCAGAGGTGGTTGACCCTAGCCATGCTTGTGGACTGACGTGGCTTCTAGCCAGTCCTCTCAGTGGCCCTTTGTCTTGTGTGGTGCCAGTCCAGTGGTGCTCAGTCAGCCGTGACCATCAGCCAGACACAGTGGTGCTGCCCGTGTCTGCTTCCTCTCAGGACAGCGTGGCGTCACAGTGTAGCGTGCAAGGCGTCACAGTGTAGCGTGCAAGGCGTCACAGTGTAGCGTGCAAGGCGTCACAGTGTAGCGTGCAAGGCGTCACAGTGTAGCGTGCAAGGCGTCACAGTGTAGCGTGCAAGGCGTCACAGTGTAGCGTGCAAGGCGTCACAGTGTAGCGTGCAAGGCGTCACAGTGTAGCGTGCAAGGCGTCACAGTGTGGCGTGCAAGGCGTCACAGTGTGGCGTGCAAGGCGTCACAGTGTGGCGTGCAAGGCGTCACAGTGTGGCGTGCAAGGCGTCACAGTGTAGCGTGCAAGGCGTCACAGTGTGGCGTGCAAGGCGTCACAGTGTGGCGTGCAAGGCGTCACAGTGTGGCGTGCAAGGCGTCACAGTGTAGCGTGCAAGGCGTCACAGTGTAGCGTGCAAGGCGTCACAGTGTAGCGTGCAAGGCGTCACAGTGTAGCGTGCAAGGCGTCACAGTGTAGCGTGCAAGGCGTCACAGTGTAGCGTGCAAGGCGTCACAGTGTAGCGTGCAAGGCGTCACAGTGTAGCGTGCAAGGCGTCACAGTGTAGCGTGCAAGGCGTCACAGTGTAGCGTGCAAGGCGTCACAGTGTAGCGTGCAAGGCGTCACAGTGTAGCGTGCAAGGCGTCACAGTGTAGCGTGCAAGGCGTCACAGTGTAGCGTGCAAGGCGTCACAGTGTAGCGTGCAAGGCGTCACAGTGTTTGTGATGAGCAGTGTTCCAAGAACCTTAATTACGACTACTGTCTCAGTTCGAAATATTTCGTTCTGTCTGGAACTGTGATCGTTCTGGAATGGACATAACTCCGTTTCTGCCAGAGGTGCGTGTGCTTGAATAGCTTATTCTTTTCCTTGAATTCGTAGTTTGTTATTTTGGCTGGTGGTAAAAAACGTAATGCGGTTGCCTGAAGTTGCTCGGTATTTAAACAAATGACCTTACATCCCCTAGCAGCGGAAGTGGTGTTATTCATGACTTGTGAAAAACGTGTCCACGCAAGAAATCCAGAAGATTGTGGACAAATTACCCCCCCCCCCCCCCCCCCCCCCCCGGAGGGCCTAGCAGCGAGAGTGGTGTGTTATTCATGGTTTGTGAGGAAATCCAGTAAATTGTGCTCTCCCACAAATCAGTTCTTGTTGGTGGGTTGGCATTTTTTTTCTTCTTTTCTTTTCTGTTTTTTCTTTTGCAAAGGATAATCATTGCAGCCTACAAGGTGGGAAGGACCGGCCTCCGTTCTTCCCTGTGCCCGCTCACATGGCAGTGCTTTGGTGCTTCAGCGTCAGTGTACACGATTTTAGGAGTTGTTGGATGACAAGATGGGACAATCTCTCGCTGTGTACAATCTTTGTGGTGTGTGTGTGTGTGTGTGTGTGTGTGTGTGTGTGTGTGTAAAATTGTTAAAGAGCAGTATGTGTGTTTACTGCAGCAGTGTGTGTGTGTGGTGTGTGTGTGTGTGTGTGTGTGTGTGTGTGTGTGTGTAAAATTGTTAAAGAGCAGTATGTGTTTTACTGCAGCAGTGTGTGTGTGTGTGTGTGTGTGTTGTGTGTGAAATTTTTCGAGATGAATGGAAAGTAGTGATACCCATGTTTTCCATGCTGGGGTCTAATATGTCTTATTAAGAGATGCGACAGACGGACTTTTGTCATTCAAGACTTTCAGCATTATTTATTAAATCCCGTTGTGCTTGTGGCACTGGATTTGCACAGTAATAAAATCAGGCAATATTAGTGGGGTGGGGGTGGGGGTGGGGTCAAACCAGAAGGCATTGTTCCGTAAGAATGGTAGCAGCATTATTCTGTTCACCATGCCTTGGAACGATATTGTTCTACACACACAGTTGTCGGCAGAGATGAATGTACCTGGATGATCATTTTCCTTTTTCCTTCAGTCGCAAGATATGACGGGAGAAACTGGACACGAAACAGTTACGAGTTACTGTTACAAAGTAGACCCCAAAACACTAAGCGATAGCCATGGAAAGAGAGTGGTGCAGTGTGGGTGAGGTGGGTTATGTGTGAGGGTAGAGTGTTGCATGCAGATCCCTTTTTATCCCTCAAGTATTATTTACTTTAAATACAGAAATCCAATTGTGTATGAAGAAGTATGTGACGACCCATGCAATTTTCTTTGTTTGTTTTTGATACTTAACGCACACGAAAATCACGCGCGCGTACGTGCACGCACACACATGCACGCAACACACACACACACACACACACACACGCATGTACGCACACGCGCACGCACGCACACACACACGCACACACACACACACACACACACACACACACACACACCACACTCACACCACACACACACACACACACACACACACACACACACACACACACCGGACGCACGCACGCACGCAGGCAGGCATGCACACCTCCATCACAGCCACCATCACCACCACCATCGCACATGCATGCGCATACACTGCACACCTGCACAAGCGTGCACACAATAACCGAGTACTGGTTTGTTTTCATACGCCGTTCATGTCTTGTTGATTTGAATTGCCAGTCACTGAAATTCCTAGTAATACATACATTCTTGTTGGTGTGATCATTCCCGAAATGATTATGTATGATGTGTTTGTCGTGAAATAGAAATCGTACACGAATAAGTATGTTGTAATGTGACAATTTGTCTTGTGTCGTGAAACAGAAATCGTACAAGAATAAGTACGTCATAATGTGACAATTTGTCAGATTAAAAAAAATGATATGGAATCTGGTGAAGAACAGAAGAATCTATCAATCAGATAGCAAGCTGATTGAAGCGATTGAGATTTTAAAAAAAATGTTTGATACTAAAGCTTAGGCATACGTCGCCATTGAAACGGATTAACACCTGAAGCCGAATTACATTATTGTCCGGACACAACAATACAGTGTGTGTGTGTGTGTGTGTGTGTGTGTGTGTGTGTGTGTGTAGGTTGGTGCTAGTTACTTGTTGCCAATAGAGAAATCAGCCAGCTGTGTGCGCGCGCGCGCGCGTGTGTGTGTTGGCGCGCGCGCGCGCGCGTGTGTGTGCGTGTGAGTGTGAGTGCGTATAGGATGGTGCTAGTTCCTTGTACTCAAAAGAAGAATCGGGCAGCTGTGTGTGTGTGTGTGTGTGTGTGTGTGTGTGTGTGTGTGTGTGTGTGCGCGCGCGCGCGCGCGCGCGTGTGTGTGTATGTGTGTGACGGGGCTAATTACTTGTCACCAATAGAGGAATCGGGCAGCTGTCCGATTGTGCAAAATAAAGTGCCATCAGTGTGTGTGATACCACTCTGTCTGCTGTTTGTTGATTTCACATATTTGCTCGCTCTCTCTCTCTCTCTCTCTCTCTCTCTCTCTCTCTCTCTCTCCTCTCTCTCTCTCTCTCTCTGTCTGTCTGTCTGTCTCTGTCTCTGTCTCTCTCCTGCCGAAAAGTGTGTGTTTGCAGGCTCAAAGATCTAAGAACATGTGATGAACCATCAAAGGCTATGGATACAACAACCACATTTTTCTCTGGATTTTTGTTATTTTGTAAAGAGAGGGCGTGTCATATGAGGAAGTAAAAAACAAAAACAAAAGCACCCCACATTCGATTCTTATGTTTATATGATTAATTCAGAACCGCTGGTTCACCGGCAACTATACCCCTCCCCCCAACCCTACCACCCCTCCGTGTCAGACCCACACAGCACTCTAAATCGATTAAACTAATATCCTGTCCCGCAATATCCTCCCCTGTCACAGTACTCTGCTGGATTAAACCAAAATCCCAGCTAGCCCCACTACTCTCCCTATCAAACATAGATTGTACTTTAACGGTTTGAACTAACACCCCATCCACACCCCTTCCTTGTCAAACACACACAGTACTCTAACGAGTTAAATATCACATCACCCCTTCCTTGTCAAAATACAGTACTCTAACGGAATAAACTAACCACCCCGACCCCTTCCTTGCCAAACACACATTGTACTCTAACGGATTAAACTGACACCCCACCTCATCGTTGTCAAACACACATTGTACTCTAAAGGATTAAACGAACACCCCCCCCCCCCCCTCCTTGTTTCACACACACATTGTACTCTAACAGATTAAACTACTTCCCCGCCCCCTTCCTTGTTAAACATACATTGTACTCTGCATTAAACTAACACCCCACCTCATCCTTGTCAACTACACACAGTACTCTAGTGGATGAAATTAACACCCCATCCCACCCCATCCTTGTCAAACACACAGTACTCTAACGGATTATACTAATACCCCACCCCATCCTTGTCAAACACACAGTACTCTAACGGATTATACTAATACCCCACCCCATCCTTGTCAAACACACAGTACTCTAACGGATTATACTAATACCCCACCCCATCCTTGTCAAACACACAGTACTCTAACGGATTATACTAATACCCCACCCAATCCTTGTCGAACACACAGTACTCTAACGGATTATACTAATACTCCACCCCATCCTTGTCAAACACACAGTAGTCTAACGGATTAAAGTAATACCTCACCCCATCCATGTTAAACACACAGTACTCTAACGGATTATACTAATACCCCACCCCATCCTTGTCAAACACACAGTACTCTAACGGATTATACTAATACCCCACCCCATCCTTGTCAAACACACAGTACTCTAACGGATTATACTAATACCCCACCCCATCCTTGTCAAACACACAGTACTCTAACGGATTATACTAATACCCCACCCCATCCTTGTCAAACACACAGTACTCTAACGGATTAAAGTAACTCCTCACCCCCTCCATGTCAAACACACAGTACTCTCACGGATGAAAGTAACACCCACCCCTCCATGTCAAACACACAGTACTCTAACGGATTAAGCTAACACCCCACCCCATCCATGTCAAACACACACAGTACTCTAATTGATCAAATTTAGACCCCACTTCCTTTCTCTGTCAGACGGATACAGTGCTCTAATTAAACTAGCATTTCAATCTGTCGGAATCACACAGTCTTCGAATTGATCAAACTAACACCCCACCCTTTCCTGTCAGACACAGGATCTTAATTGATTGAAATAACACCCCCCCCCCTCCCCCTCTCTGTCAGACAGTAGTCATAACTTCATAACTGAGCAAACTATCACCCTACACCCCGCCCCCTCCCACACACACACACCCTCTATGTCACACACACACACACACACACACACACACACACACACACACACACACACACACACACAGCGCTCGGTGCTCTAATTGATCAAACAATGTAAGAAGGGCATCTTCTAGTCAGCTATCTGTTTACGAACACCGACGAGGAAGTATGTCTTCATCGATGTCTGGCTGCAATATTAGACAAAAAAACTACTGACCCAATTTTAACCAAACTTAACGCGGAAATGGAATATTGCTGGAGTACGGTTACAGCCTGCTTCGCAGGAAAACAGTACCAATGTTTACGGATGTATCAATTGCTGTGGCGCTGTGGTTAGAGTCATAGATCTCCGGTTGCAGGTTCGATTCCCCATCATAGCCATTTGGTGAAATTGTTCGGCCCAAGAGCGGCTCCTGCCCAGACTTTATTTCGCTGTGGGTTCAGTTGGGAAGACTAAAATCTGACAATCGAGTTTCATCCATTTAATGAATTCGTCTCTGAGAGGGTTGCTCAGATCTCCTGACCAACACTGCACGCGTTTGTATCTCTCAGTCCTGGGTGACGAAGAATGCAGCCCACGTGCGCAGTTTCAGCCGCCCGGAATGGAAGTCCATCTTCGTCATTCTCATCTCATCCTTATTGATCCGCATTAAAAGTCTCCGTGGCCTTTATGATCCTGTTCTCATGGTGTCCTCAGTTTCCATTTCATCTCAGCGTACCCTGGTGAGTTCGTGTTGGGGTCACCGGTATCGGCAACTTCATGGGGAGCGTCGCTGGACGGACATGGTGGCACCCTCCGGAGGAGAACGCTCACTCATGCTGGTTCCGGGACTATGCAACTATTGTCGTCAGTAGGGGGCTTCATAGGTGACGTCCTGCGTATGTTGGATCAGAACAGACACCACTTGAACGCCACTGAAGTGACTCGGCAGCAGTGCAGTGTCTCCTCTGGTGGGTTGCCTCAGTGCGACTTGATCTTAACTGTCCCCGTGGATTGCCGGTGTCGGGATTGCGGCGGGACAAGCGAAGGTGTGTCTGTGGATGGGAGAGTGGCGTGGGGGTGAGTGGGGGGGTATGTTATTGGAGTGGTAGAAAAGATGAGACAGCCCCCACTGTCCCCGCAAAAATACAACCACTACAACTACTATCACGAACAGTAACAACAACAATAACAACAACAACAACAATAGTAATCATAAACATTTATTTTTAAAGGGGGAGGAGAGAATTTTCTACAGTTATGACTTAAACCAGCGACATAAAATGGTTCACGCCACTTTGAAAACAGCAAAGCTTGCTAAGTTTAATGCCTCTCTTAGTTTGATTGTATGTAATACATTTGTGTTCGACCACAAGCACTCGATAAAAAGATGTGAAACTTTGAACAGAATGGCAACCTGGGTGAAAGTACAGAGTTATGTTTTCTTAATAACAGTTTGTTAGCTGATGAGAGAGAGAGAGAGAGAGAGAGAGAGAGAGAGAGAGAGAGAGAGTCACAAGTAATAATGGCACAGCCAATGTATACTGTTCAAAAAAAAAAAAAAAAAAAAAAGAAACGCATACTTTTGTTGAAAAAAAAAATTGAAATTTCATTAATTTAGCAAAAATTCAACTGAAATTATTTCACAACAGAATTTTGTTTGTTTCAAAGGTCATCAATTCCAGTTTCATTTCCAGTGTCTGTACAATTCACATCGCCGATACACACCGTTCCAGGCAGCCAGGACCCAGTAAGGGGTATGTTCACCACCTGCAGCAACAACGGCCCGGCACCTGGCTGGCATGGAGCGGATCACATCGCGGATCCCCTCTGCTGGCATGGTATTCCACTCCTCCTGGAGGACGGTGAACAGCTCGTTGACGGTGTCAGGAGCGTGCCCTCGCACCCGGACTCGCCTGTCCAGCTCATCCCATATGTGCTCTGTGGGGTGTAGATCTGGCGACACTGAGCGCCAAGGAAGATCGTTGATGTTGTTGGTGGTGAGGGTTTGCATTGTTAGTCGTGCAGTATGAGGCCTGGCGTTGTTCTGTTGGAACAGCGTGCGAGACCCGACCGTAAGAGGCAGGACATGAGGTGGGAGAATTTCAGCCACATACCGCTGGGCGTTCTGCGTGCCCCGGACTCGCACCAGGGGACTCCTGCCAGCATAGTGGATGACCCCCCCCCCCCCCCCACACACACACACACACACCATGACGCCTCCACCACCATGGGTAGGTGCCTCATCCACGCAGTTCTGGTCGAAGCGCTCACCATGTCTGCGGCACACCCTCTTCCTCCTGTCATGGCGCTGGAACACGAAGAAAGGCTTGTCTAGAAACCAGACCCTGTTCCAGTGGTTCCTGAGGGTCCAGGGACGATGCTGAGTTGCCCACTGTAGCCTGTTTCCACGAGGACGCTGCGTGAGGACAGGTCCTCTGACAGTTCTGCAAGCCCATAGCCCTGCAGCATGAAGGGGAATACGAACAGTCTGGTAAGAGATTCTTTGATCTCCGGGTAATTGCTGGACGGTTTGTGAGGCTGACTGAAAGCGATTTCGCAGGTGGCAGACCCGGACGTAGCCATCTTGAGCTGGAATTGTTGCCGAAGGTCTTCTGAGCGTGGTCGGTCTGCTGTGGAGCCGCTGTTGCGATGATGACTCAGAAGCCTGCTGAGGATGCTCTGGCTCACGCTTAAGTGTCGGGCGACTTCAGGCTGACTTTGCCCAGCTTGCAAACGCCCCAGTGCGTTCTCACGTTCTGGCTGACTGAGTCACGGGATCTTTGCACTTTGTATTGACGGACTGGTTTTCCTCAGAATGACACTGTGTGTATGGTTTGTCTTCCTTTGAGCGTTCACGCACCAAAACGTGCACGAATTTGTTTCATTCAGGCCCAAAGCATGTCCAAGGGGCCATTTTGTGCACGTGCAACCCGACTGGCGCTAAAATGCGTGAGCACACGTGAAGCACAGCGTAAGCAAACATATTCCACTGGTTGGTTACATCCTTCCAGTGATTTGGCATCAACAGTGGAGGTATTAGAAAATATGCGTTTCTTTTCTTTGGATAGTATAAGTTAGGTACTTAAGGTCTGACCAGAGCGTTGGGCTAATGCGTACGTCAGAAATCTGTTACGTCGAAGCCACGAGACCCTCTTCCTAAATTCTCTCATCGTACTTATTACTTCATTTATCCATCTGCTTTAGATGATGCGCAGTGTGGTCTCTAAACTTAGCGGATGTAGCACAGCGTATATGGACAATTCTGCACGCAGTGACACCTTAATGAAACAAACTGGTAACAGTTTAAAATGGCTCGTGATGAAAAAAAAATGAGGGAAGCCGATCATGGTGAGAACGGGAATGCCTTTTGTCCAACAATCCACTGTCATGATGCCAGAAATGAGAAGATTTGCGCCATAATTTCCCCCCTCCCCAGCTCTCCAATTTCCGAAGGATGTTTTTACTAAGATTAAGTCACACGTGACAAAGCCATTTTGTGTCGTTTTGAGCAGTCGGCAAAGAAGAAGTTTGCGCGTCGTCCCTAGCCCTGGTTGGTGTTGAGGCTGTCCGGATCAGCAAATAAGAGGGGGGGGGAGGGAGGAGGTTAAAGGGGATCTGGGAGTTCTCTCCCGTTAGCAAAGAGAAGAAACGTGATTTAAAAAAATGCGATGTTGCCGGGAAAGAGTAGGGGTGGGGGGGGGGGGGGGATGACCTTTAAGAAACCCCGAGATCCCCTCTCCCCTCGTGTGCCCCCGTTAGGTAGCTTATCCCTGACCTAAAGGTTACCTAGAACACTTGTTGAAGACGGAAGAAAAGGTCCCCGTCAATGATTTCATCAAAGGTCTGTCACGGACAAAAAAATGAAACAACCTAATTTGGGGGGGAAAAAAACCTAACTTGGGGGGAAAAAACCTAACTTGGGGAGTCGCAGTCAATTTGTTGGACCTAAGTCCAAACTCAAACATTTGGGCGTCGCAGAAAGACGGGCCCAGGGGTCGGGTCCGGCCAATTAAGCTTAGCGGAGGGGGCTCAGGAAAGACGGTCTGCCCGGGCTAGGTAAGCAGCTTTGACCGACGCCTCGATGTCTAGCGAGACGAGTCGCAGAGCCGAGCTAAAGCTTATCCGGCCAATTTGTGGAACCAACGTCATTGTTTACTCGGACGTCGTGGTGCCTCCCCAGACTCAGCGGGCCAATTTAGATTGACCAGTGTCCACCACTTAAGCCACACCGCGCCAGTAAAGTAGGGGAAGGGGGGGAAAGGGTTTAGTGTGTGGTGGGGGTGAAATCTAGCTAATCAATTAAATGACCAATTGACCACCACAGAGAGAAAGGGCGTGTAGAGGGGGACTGTCATGATTTGAACGTCCATGGAATTAGGGGAGACAACTTGGGGATCAAGGGTTAAAAATACTGACCAATGGTATTGGCCCTTGGACCGGGGTTAGAGCATAAAGGAATGTGTGAGTGAGAGAGAGGAGAACGAGGAGGAAAACGAAGAGACAGAGAGAGAGAAAAGAGGAGTTCGGGAGAGTAGGCTCTCGCCTACGGAAGGCAGGGAGATGAGAACAAACCCAGAGACAGAGAGATGAGGAGGTGTTAGGTGTAGTCTCTGCACGAGGGAAAAAGGCAGAGAGATGAAAAAGGAGAACGAGGGGAAGAAGAACGAAGAGGGGCAAGAGAGAGGGGAGAGGTTTTAGGTCTGCTTGAGAGAAAAGCAGAGAGATGAGGGGAGGAGAGAAAAAGAACCAAGTTGAGAGATTAGCATGAGATAGTCTGCAGAGGAAGGACTGGGAGAGATGTGGAGAGAGAGAAAGAGTTTGCTAATTTATGAAGAAAAAAAAAAGAAAAGAAAAGCAACCATGTCCATTTGATAAGAGCAGACTAGAAGAGAGAGAGAGAGAGAGAGAGTGCAATGCGTTAATGCAGGAAGAAAAAAAGGAGAACAGATCGATGTTGATAGTCACTGTTCTACCCTAACCCGGGGGTTCGACCTCATCCCTGGCAGCGTCACTTCGCAAGCAGAACCACAGACCAAACGCCAACAGTCCCACCTGACCAGGCGCCATCAGCCCAACACCCAGTGCCGGCGGTTGTGTCGTGTTGTGAAAGTGACAGTGAAAAGAAAAAGAAAAGAAAAGAAAGGACAGTAAATCGTGAATAGTTAAGATCACCTGGCCAGGTAAAGTAGAAATCTGTTTTTACCCGGGTTAGTTAATGATGTTTTAGATAATGATTTTGTGAAGTTCAGGAAAGAGAGAAATGTTTTATTTTGTTTGTTCTATATGCATTGTGTTCTTCTATGATCATGTATAGTAAAGTTATAGACTTTACTAGTGGTTTTTATGTGACGAATGATGTATATGAATGAGATTGTAAGCAGCTGTGAGTGTGTTTGGGCTGTGCGCTAGTCCTTCCCCCACTGACATTACACCGAGGTTGACAATTTTTTGGCGAGCCTGCCAGGATATTCTGGCCCATTTATTATAATTGTTCAACTTCTCAGAGAGGAAGCTGGGTGGGATTCAAGTATTGTAATCCTAAGACAAGGGGTTGTCTTACTGTATGTTCCAGATAGTAAAATACTAGGGTTGGGGATTGCTTCCAAGATAGTTAATTTCTAGGGTTGGCATTTTTAGCCCCAGAGTACTCATTTCGCCAGATTACCTATAATTCGCTCTCATAGTTGGGTCAGGCGCTGGGCGTCTTATAAAAATAATTACGTTGTCCCAAGCAATATTATCATTCATAGGATTGTGCTATTACGTCACTTGTGCGGTAACCACCAGTTTGGCTGTCGTAGTTAATAAAATTTTGTTCAAAAAAAAAAAGAAAGAGATATAATGGCGGAAGAAAAGAAACACACTATTGAACAACTTTTGAGCGGGCGCTCGTGATCTAGGTTACTCAGGGATGAGTTGCGAGCATTCGTCGAAAAACCAGCAAAAGATGGAAAGGGATGAACGCGCGGAAAGACGACGCGTTGCAGTAGAAGCGCAAGAAATAGAAAAATTAAGGATTCAGGCTACCAATGATAAAGAAACGCAGGAAACAGAAAGAATAAGGGAGCGCAGGAAACAGAAAGAATAAGGGGAAACGCAGGAAAAAGGAAAGATTAAAGGTTCAATTAGAGTTGGAGAAAAGTGAGAATACAAAGGGAGACCACCCATGATGGTAGTTCACTTTCCAGTGACTCTGTGCGCAGCTATTTCCCCGACCCAAGTTGCCAAAATTCTCGGAAGGAACCGATTCGATGATGCATACATCAGTCGTTTCGAAACGTTTGCGACCAGTCAGGTTGGCCTCCAGAAGGTTTGGGGAGTCATTTGTCGGCGTTACTGACGGGTAAGGCATTGCAGATTTTCACTGCGTTTACCAGCGAACAACAGTCCGATTTTGGTGCTGTGGGAAAGGGGTCTTTAATGAAGGGATTTGTCTCACAGAGGAGGGATTCAGAAAGAAATTTCGTTCAGCTAAATTGCAAGCAGGGGGAAACGTACACTCAGTTTGGTGCACGTCTGGATCATATTTTGTAAATGGTTAGAGTTGAGTGGTACGAAGAAGGGGGTTCGCTGAGTTGAAAGAGCTAGTTATGAAAGAACCAGATTTTGTCAGGTTGGGGGCCCTGAGTTAACCATACATTTGAAAGAGGACAGCCAGAGACAGCAGGGGAGTTGTTTTAAGTTCGCAGAGGTGTATAGAGAGGCACGTTTGGGCACTAAGGTGCAGGAGAAACAGGTGCTAGGCACAGGTGAGAAGAGTGCAAGGAGACAGGAGAGTTTTCTGCAAAGTCTGCAAACCCAGTGGTGGGGCAGAAGGGAAGGGGGAAAGGGAAATTAGGGTTTCATTTGTCACAAGAAGGGACATGTGGCGAGGGACTGTCGCATGAGGTTCCAGAAGGGAGCAGCCTTGCAAGAGGTTTGGATTTAAAGGGTCGTCAAGGGAAACGACCTGCAGTGGAACAAAGGGGATATTTGTCTGAAGAGGGTGGAGTGCAGCCCATGGCTAGCACTGGACAGCAGTCAGTGTCAGGGATTTGGGGGGCACTAGGCTGAGTGGTTTTGTTAACCCGTGGAAGAAGGGGGGTTGGCCAGCAGAGGGTGAAAGTGTTTCGAGACACTGGTTGTTCATGCGGGTAGTACGAACAACGCGGTCGTTTAAAGGGGATTTGACAGGGCAAATCCAGACCTGTACTCTAATCGATGGCACTGTGAGGGAGTTTTCCCGTTGCTAAGATAGAAGTACGTACCCCTTATTCTCAGGCGAGTTGTCTGCGTTGGTGATGGACAAAACCCCTTCACGATTTGATCATTGAAATATTCCAGGTGCAAGGGATCCAGGGGATCCTGAGTTGTTGATGCTACAGGAGCAGCAGTTCAACACGGAGCAAGAAGGAGGAAAAGGTTGTTAAACCGTTAGTTGTTCAGGGGAAAGGGAAATCGGGCATGATGTGTCGCCTGATGAGTTTAGGGGCAGCACAGGAACCAAGACCCTTCGCTCGTAAAGTCTTGGGAGTTGGCAAGAGGTGGAGAGAAACGGAGGTTAGAGGAGGGTGAGACAGATTTCTTGTGGAAAAAGGGGGCTGTTTGGGACCGAGTGTTCACCAAGGGGAAAGACAGGTAAGGTGACCACTCAGTTGAGGTACCAGCATGTATCGTGCACTGTCAAGTCAGTGGGTCACGAGTCGCTCATGGCGGTCATCTCGGCACCGGTAAAACGGCTGACCGAGTCTTTGATGATTTTTATAGGCGCCAGCAAACAATCATTGATGGGGTGAGGGAGGACTCAGCAGAAGAAGGGGAGATTTTGTTTTCTAAGTTTCCAGAAGGGGTCATACAGGGATGTGGGCACTGTATGAAGGGCTAGACAGTAGGAGTTCCTAGGTTTTGTTTGTCGGAAAGCGACACAAAACAGCCAGAAAGAGGAAAGGTGGAGAAGATGGAATTCAGAGAGACCAAAAAACCAAAACAGAAGTCAGGAGGGCTCCTAGGTTTTATTGGGTTCTATAGGGAGTTTGTTCCAAATTTCGCAGCAATCACGAGTCCTCTCAGTGATTTGGTCAAGGCGGGGAAAACGGCGGGGTCGAAGGTCAACGTACAGGAAAGCACTGCAGACGGGCGGAAAGATGGGTTCCCGTCCCATTTGAAGCTACAATATGTAAAAAAACCCTTTTTTTGGGGACAGAGTCGGTTGGATAGGTGCAGTATTTTGCAAGCAGAAGGGTCGAGTTTCCTGTGAGATACGCTGCAGGAAGTTGAAAAAAAGTGTGAAAAAAGGGTACGCAACTGTAGAGAAGGATGTTTACTGTCGTGGGGGCCGTGCAAAAATTTCCCAAAAAATACTTGTAGGGGAAGGAGTTCGTGATCGAGACGGAATAAACCACTAAAAATTCCTGCAGGGGGCACAGTTGAAAAACAGCAGGGGCCGTTGGGCAATGGCACTGCAGCCCAAGTACGATGCAGACATTCCCGGTCGACAGAATTCGGGCGACTATTTAAGTCGTGTAGTCTAGAAAGCTGCAACCAGAGGAAGTCGTATACCGGGGGTGATTGTTGAATATGTGTTGATTCCAGTTATTTTGATTGGATAGGGGTTTTTCCCCAGTTGGCTATGGTTCAATTTTTTTTTGTGTAGATTTGTTCATATTTTCTTTGTGAACTTGTTCATGTGGTGTAGTATGTTTGGCTCAGTCGCTGCGTTGATGCATTATTTGAAATAAGGGGATGGAATTCCTCAGGAAGGTCATGGATCCGAATTTATTTGTGCTTTCTAAAATTTGTGAAAAGGAAGATGGCAAATCCGCAGTAGGGAATTGCATAAGGGGCCACAGGGGTCGTTTAGAAGAGTTAAAAAAACGCAAGAGCGCACGCAATGATAACCTTGGGGGGTTTCACTAATTGTAATTTTAAAAACTTAAAAACCGTTGGTTTAAAGTTTTTTCCAAAATTTTGCCGTGTAGCTGGTGTCAAAATTCGGTGTGGTCCTTTTTTTGTACCGTTGTTTTGAGACAATCGGGCATTCTTTTGAAAGGGGGGAAATTGTCACGGCAAAAAAATGAAACAACATTTGGGGAAACAACCTAACTTGGGGGGAACAACCTAATTTTGGGGAGTGCCGTCAATTTTTCGGACCAAAGTCCAAACTCAAACATTCTGGGCTCAAAAAAGAGGGGGGCCCGGGGTGGGGCCCGGGCCCAAATTAAGCTTACGGAGAGGCTTCGGAAAACCGGTCGTCCGGCAAAAGGGCAAGCACTTTGACCGACGCCCGATGTCTAGCGAACGATGCAGAGCCAGCCAAGCTTACCCGGCCAATTTGGAACCAACGTCATTGTTACCTCGGAGTCGGGTGCCTACCCAGACTAGCGGCCAATTTGATTGACCTTGTCCACCATTAACCAACCGCCCTGAAGTGGGGAAGGGGGAAGGTAGTGTGTGGGGGGGGGGTGAAATCAGCTAATAAATTTAAAAGACCAATTGACCCCACAGAGGTAAGGCGTGTAGACGGGACGTCGATTTGAACGCCAAAAGGGAATTTGAGGAGACAACTTTGGGGATCAAAGGGGAAAAAATACGACCAATGGATTGGCCCCTTGGGCACGGGGTTAGAGCATAAAGGAAAATGTGAGTGAGAGAAGGAGAAAGAGGGGGGGAAAACGAAGAGACGAGAGAAGGGGAGAGGAGTTCGGAGAGTAGGGTCTCGCCCACAGGAAGGCAGGAGATGAGAACGAAAAGACAAAAAGAGGGGGGTTTAGGGAGTCTCTGCACGAGGGAAAAGGCAGAGAGATGAAAAGAGGGGAAAAGAGGGAAGAACGAAAAGAGAGCAGAGAGGGGGAGAGGTTCTAGGGGCTTGAGGAAAAAACAGAGAGATGAGGGGAGGGAGAAGAGAACCAAATTGAGGATTAGATGAATATTGCAGAGGGAAAGGACTAGGGGGATGTGGGGAAGAGAAAGGTTTCTTTTTAGAAAAAAAAAAAAAAGAAAAGAAAAGCAACCCGTCCATTTGATAAGGCCCTAGAAAGAGAAGAGAGAGAGAGATGCAATGCGTTAATGCAGAAGAAAAAAGGAGAAAAACGATGTTGATAGTCACTTTCTACCCAAAAACCGGGGGTTCGACCTTACCCGGCAGCGCACTTCGCCAAGCAAACCCCAGACCAACGCCCCAAAAGTCTCACCTGACCCCGGGGCCATCAGACCAACACCAGTGCCCCGGCGGTTGTGTGTGTTGTGAAAGTGACAGTGAAAAAAAAAGAAAAGAAAAGAAAAAAACAGGATTCGTGAAAAGTTAAGATCACCTGGCCAGGTAAAGTAGAATTGTTTATACCCGGGGGAGTAATGAGTTTTAGATAAATGTTTTTTGAAGTTCAGGGAAAAAAGAAAGTTTTTTTGTTTTATTCATATGCATTGATGTTCTTTCTATGATCAGTATAGTAAAATTATAGACTTTTACTGTGGGTTTTTTGTGACGAAGCATGATTTTGAATGAGATTGTAAGAAGCTGTATGGTTTGGGGGTGCGCAGTCCCTTTCCCCCCACGACATTACACCCAGGTTTACGGGGACGTCAATTGTTTATTTAAGGTAAGGGGTCCCCAAGGCCGGAAATCAAATTTGCCGAAAGATCTTGGGTTTTCACCACAGCAATGCTACGTAAGCGTTTTTTGTTGTTTTGTTTTTGTTGTTTTTTAATCTTTTTTTTTTTAGCTGTATCGGTCATATTTTTTTTCTCCCATTCAAATGAAGTTACAAAACTGCCCCCCTTTTAATTTCATAAAAATTTTTTTGTTGAAACTTCTTTTTTTTAAATTTTCCCTCAAACCCAAGGGCATAGAAACCCCTTATCTTTCAACTCTTCACATGAAATAGATTTGTCCGGGTTTTGAGTTTGTAGATTTATTTTTCTGCTCTTGATTGTGTTTTCCACACACACACACACAACACACCACACAACCCCCAACACACACACAACCAATATATTATAAAAATTTTTATTATATAAATATATAAACCCCCCACACACACACACACACACCCACACACACCACACGGCGGCCCAACCCAAGAAAAAAAAGAAAATCTCATAGAACATTATGCGCAAAGAAAACAAATCGGATTCTGCAAAATGAAACGAACAGCGAAAGAACGAACGAAATGTAATTTGTTTAGGGAAAGGAGTAAGCACAAAGTCACTGGCTTTTTTGTGCTTTTTTTTCATCCAGCTGTCAAAGAAAGAAAGTATATCTGCAAATCTATGAAAAGAAAACATGGCACAGAAATGCATATGAACATATGTACAACGATGGATACATAACAATTCACAATGAATATTATTATGTGCATTTAGAAGAAAAGAGTGTGGGTAGGAGAGAGGGAGGGATGGAGAAAAGCTAAGAGAGAGAGAGAGAGAGAGAGAGAGAGAGAGGGCGAGGCAGACAGACATCATAATATTATATGTAATTTAGGACAAAAGAGTGTGGGAGTCAGGGTGAGAGGGATGAACAAAAGCTAAGATAGAGAGAGACAGACAGACAGACAGAATATTATTATATGTATTTAGAAGAAAAGAGTGTGGGAGGGAGAAACGCTAAGAGAGAGACAGACAGACAAACAGGGAAACAGAAAGAGCAAACGCAATTCTTCATCCAAAAAAGAGAAAGCACACATTTCCCATACATCTGGCCTCCCTCGCTAAAAAATATATAAATAAGTAAGTGAATAGAATAGTTCATGAACATTAGTCACACGACAGTGTGCATAAGAACCGCCACAAATAACACAACAGATAGTTTTCGTTCATTGAAACCCAAGGAATTTAAAAAAAAAAAAAACCCATCAAGGACGGCAAGTCATTGCAATCTTGCAATATGTTGCAGGAAAGTAAGAAAGAGAGAGAGAGAGAGAGAGAGAGAGAGCAAGAGAAGACAGAGGAGAGAAGAGATAAAAGAGATAAATTTAGAAAGAGAAGGGGAAGAGACGGAGAGGAGGTGACGAGAGAGAGAGAGAGAAAGAGAGGGAGGGAGAAGGAGGGAGCGAGGAAGGAGCACATTTTTGAGAATGTCAGCGATAAGAATGAATGAAATTTAACGATTGTATAACAACGACGTGTAATTCTCATTCTCTCTCTCTCTCTCTCACTCTCTCTCTCTCTCTCTCTCTCTCTCTCTCTCTCTCTCTCTTCTTTTTTTTTTCTTTTTTGGTTTCGGTTCTTCAAAACAAATAAATCAGAATCACACTCTGCACAAAGAGAATTTTTACCAGTTCAAGAAGGGACGTAACTTTTTTTTTTCCTCCACGTTTACTATTTTCAACTGCGGCATAATACAGAGTTCCGTCCCCTTTTGTCGATTTCTTTTTAAACTTTGGCAGAGATGCGCTTGCACTCTGTCACCAGTGCCCTTAAAAATTGTCTATTTGTTTTTTTGTGTGTTTTTATAGGCATTTTCGTTAAAGATCGATGCACACATATTTAGCCTGTAAAAAAAAAACCAGCGTGCACCGTTCTTCGTCGTAAAGAGGTTCTGACTCTGCCAGTGTTCGCAGTCACGTTGAATCCATCACGGAAGGCCACTGTCGTCCTTTAGAATTACGATAGTACCGTGGTCGTTCTTTAGAATTATCATAATGCCGTGGTCGTCCTTTAGAATTATCATAATGCCGTGGTCGTCCTTTAGAATTATCATAATGCCACGGTCGTCCTTTAGAATTATCATAATACCATGATGGTCCTTTAGAATTATCATAAAGCCGTGGTGGGCCTTTAGAATTATCATAATGCCATGGTCGTCCTTTAGAATTATCATAATGCCATGGTCGTCCTTTAGAATTATCATAATGCAGTTGTCGTCCTTTAGAATTATCATAATGCCATGGTCGTCCTTTAGAATTATCATAATGCCATGGTCGTCCTTTAGAATTATCATAATGCCGTGGTCGTCCTTTAGAATTATCATAATGCCATGGTCGTCCTTTAGAATTATCATAATGTCATGATGGTCCTTTAGAATTATCATAATGCCGTGTTCGTCCTTTAGAATTGTAATAATGCCGTGGTCGTCCTTTAGAATTATCATAATGCCATGGTCGTCCTATAGAATTATCATAATGCCATGATGGTCCTTTAGAATTATCATAATGCCGTGTTCGTCCTTTAGAATTGTTATAATGCCGTGGTCGTCCTTTAGAATTACATGTATCATAATGCCATGATGGTCCTTTAGAATTATCATAATGCCGTGTTCGTCCTTTAGAATTGTAATAATGCCATGGCCATCCTTTAGAATTATCATAATGCCGTGTACGTCCTTTGCAATTATCATAATGCCTTAGTGGGCCTTCAGAATTATCATAATGCCATGGTGGTCCTTTAGAATTATAATGCCATGGTGGTCCTTTAGAATTATCATAATGCCATGGTCGTCCTTTAGAACAATGATAATGCTATGGTGGTCCTTTAAAATTATCATAATGATATGGTGGTCCTTTAGAATAATGGTAATGCCATAGTCATCCTTTAGAATTATCATAATGCTATGGTCGTCCTTTAGAATTATAACGATGCCATCGTGATCCTTTAGAATTATAATAATGCCAAGATCGTGCTGCAGAATTTTAACGATGCCACGGTCGTCCTTTACAATGATAACAATGCCATGGTAGCACTTTAGAATTATGATAATTGCACGGTGGTCCTTTAGAATTGTAATAATTGCATGGTGGTCCATTGAAATTGTGATAATGCATTGGTGGTC
>CM031611.1:76527448-76544948 GCA_018398815.1 Conus ventricosus
GATTTTGAACTGCGTCGTAAGAAGTACATCCTTTCGTGAATAGCGCATTATTTCATTTTATATTTTTCCCCAACCCAACTGGACGAAAGGAGAGAAGAGAGAGAGAGAGAGAAGAGAGAGAGAGTAGAGAGAGAGAGAGAGAGAGATGTCCACACCCTATATAAAATGTACAACTAAAGTGTGTTAATGCATCAAATTTGTGTTGTATTTGCGTGTTTACATCAATTAGTTCTTGAGATCTTCATTTCAAACAAAATGAAAACAAGAAGAAATACACCAAAATATGATGACTTCAACATGAAATTGCTAACAGATAATGAAGTAACAACACGAGGGACCGGGTTGACTGAGACACCTCTGCCAGGTCGCGCATGACTGAGAACAGAGGGATGTTCAGGTAGCTGACTGTTCCAGAATCTATCAGGGTACCACTACATACAGACACACACAGACATAGGCACAGGGACGGACACACACACACACACACACACACACACACACACACACACACACACACACACAATACACACACACACAAACACACACACACACACACACACACACACACACACACACGCGCGTGCGCGCGTGCGCGCGAGTACGCACGCACACACCCACACACGCACGCACGCACGCACGCACGCACACACACACATTCATATAATCAAGGAAGACAGGTGGACATAATGTACTGACCGGTGTAGAAGTATTCATGGAATAAAGGAAGACATGTTGACGTACCGTATTGACAGATGTAGGTGTGTAGGTGTATGGGGTGCATATTGCAGGGGTAGTCATGAAAATAAAGAGAGACAGGTGCACGTACCAACTAACAGGTGTGGAAGTATCAATACGATGACGGAAGTCAGGTGGACGTACCGTAATGACAGGTGTAAAAGCATTAATAAAATCAAGGAAGACTGCCGGATATTCCATTCTCACAAATGTAGGAATGTTCATAGAATGAAGGACGACAGGTGGATGTACCGTACTGACAGATGTAGGTGTAGGTAAAGAGGAGCGTGTTGCAGGTAGATGGACGTACCGTACTGACAGATGTAGCTGTAGGTATACGGGGCATGTTGCAGGGGTAGTCATAGAAGAAAGGAAGGCAGGTGGACGTACCGTACTGACAGATGTAGCTGAGAGAACTAATAAATACCAATCCTAGCTCACCCGCCCTCAACATAAGTTTCGGGCGGGTGCGCTAGGATAGGTATTTATTAGTTCTCTAACTAGTAAACCCTACAAAATGCATACTGTGTAGGATTGTCCGTTTTCAATACTAATTTACAAAACTTTTCAGATTTCAGTTTTTGCTTAATCCTACGTTTTTCCTGATCATTTTCAATAACATCATTTTCATGCATACATTTATCAAATGCGTCTCTGTCTTTAATTGTTCTCTAAAGTCTTTTAAAATCCACACACTTATCCTTGCATGATAAATCTTATAAAACGAAGCAGATAGACAGACAGACAGACAACACTAAGCAATGGTGGGGTGGGTAAGGCTGACCTGATCACACCATGTACGCCACAAAGCCCCGCTATTATCTCTCACTTTACAAGTTCTTACTGTCGGCACCAGCAATTAGGGCTGTGGGACCCCGTCATTTACCTTTCTCATATTACCAGTGACAGAGACACACAGTTGGTACTGTATAGACATGGAAATACAGAGACCTGTTATTAGGCTGAAACCCGATTACTTAATTTGTGTTGTTTGGGCCTTATGACTTGGCAAGGGGCAATACCACGTGACCGGACATGACGATTATAGACCCAGCGCCTCTCAGTTTAGCAATGGCTTTCAATGCAGACGGACATGTTTTGTTTACAGAGGAACAGCTTCTTGCTATGGATGATTATGTGTTTTATTACAAGTGTATGGCGGAGTATCTAAACAAAAGAAAGTCAGGCATGCCCAGTTCTTTACTTCCTAAGCTAAAGAGAAGTATTGTTTTTTGGAAGGTGAGGAGAAAGAAAAACGAGAACCTACTATTGATAAACTACACAAGCACCTTGAAAGCTTGTTGATTCAAGACAGAGATTTAGCTGTTATATTTGAAAGAGATGTTGATAACTTTGATAAGCTTTTGCCTTTTGAAGAAAATGATTCTATTTCTAAAAAATGGCGCTGTTTTATTCAAAAAGCTCCAAATGTTCAGTGACAGGTTTACTACCTCAAGAGCCGCCAATAAACACTAACTCCGCCAATGCTGGTCGTAAGCCCGGATGAAAAAAAGAGAGTTAAACTCTTTGTGAAACTCTTTGTGAAGCTCTTTGTGAAATAGGCGGGAAGCATGTGCTGCGGTGAAAATAGCCGCCCGCTATAATTAACCAGTAACAACACTGGCTTGTGTTACTGGTTAATTATAGTGGCCGTAGCACTGTAGGTTGCGTGACTGCCAGAAAGCGCCCACCTGTGGGAAGACAGCCTTGCTATAAATAGCCGTTCATGTTGGAACGTCCTATTTTAGCAGCAGTAGGGCCGCGGTAAATCAGCCTTGCTGACTGCTACTATAAATAGCCGTTCATGTGTGAACGTCCTATTTTAGCAGCAAGAGAGCTGTTACTATAACTGACCTTTTTTAGCAGCACGAGTCTAACAGGATGTAGTGGTGCTCGTAACTAGGACAGATACTATAAATAGCCATTCATGTGTGAACGTCCTTTTTTAGCAGCACGAGTCTAACAGGATGCAGTGGTGCTCGTAACTAGGACAGATACTATAAATAGCTGTTCATGCGTGAACGTCCTATTTTAGCAGCAAGAGGGCTGTTACTATAACTGAGCGGAAGTGACTCAATTACTCCTGCCATGCAAGCCTCCTAACTGTGCCTTCTCTTATCACAGTTAAATTCCCATTCAAACATAAATAAGTATTGCACCCACCCCACCCCCATCCTTATGTATGCCCCACGCATGCACATACACCCCCAACACACACGCACGCAAGTTCTTAATCAAGCAACCTTTAAGTTCTTACTCAAGTCTTACCAAGTGTTTAATCAAGTGACCTTTAAGTTCTTACTTAAGTCATTTAAGTTCTTAATAAAGGCACCTTTAAGTTCTTAAGTTACCTTTAAGTTCTTACTCAAGTTACCTTTAAGTTCTTACTCAAGTCACCTTTAAGTTCTTACTCAAGTCACCTCAAGTTCTTAATCAAGTTACCTTAAGTACTTAATCAAGTCATCCCAAGTTCATAACTAAGTCATCCTCTAAGTACAACCAAGTTCTTATTCAAGTCAACTTATAATTATTTATTAAGTTCTTAAAGTATTATTGCATCTGAAATGGATCAAAATGAACTTTTGTTGTTGGCGGTTTTGGCATGCTTTTGTGTTCGGCTTCTGTATTTAGTGGCAGAGATTGTTTGGACTGCTTCGGTTTTCGCTGTCGTTGTTTATATATTTTATAACCGTAATAACCACCCCAGCAGCAATGCCACCAAAAATGACAATTGTTTTAAGAAAATTCCATGAAGACTTGGCGGTGTAGGCACCCCTGTTGTTGTTGGGGGTCTTGAATCAACTTGTTCTGGCGTTTTTATAGCTGGCGTTGAAACAACTGGCTGCGGCTCTAGCACTTTTTCATTATGGGCTATAATCTGTGATTGTAACTGTAATTTTCTTTGTTTCTTTGTTTATTCCACTCTGCTATTTTTTTTCCTGCTGCAACGCGCCCAGGCTTTTTACTGGTCACTTTCTCCACCTGATTCAATGTTTTCTGATTCTGCTGATTTTCTGGCACGGTCATTTTTAAGGGAAACAAAATCTATATGATTAAAAGTAATTAATCCCATGATTAGCGGCGACAATAATGTTCCAAATCTGTAATATAGATCACATCCTAGAGACTCTAATGACTTTGTTAAACTGGATCCTGCGTTAAATCATACATAAAGTCTTGTTCAGAATCAATAGGCGCAAATTTACTTACTAGTTTAGTGTACAAACTAAGAACCGTTTGTCCTACACTTTTTACCATTCTTGATCCCAGTTGCGCTTCATACCTGTTATGATACTTTACAATGTCTTGCGGCGACATTTGTTGAATCTGTTCTATGCTGAATTCATTTCCAAGGAACTGTTTTGTTTTTCCACATGCTGCCAAAGAATACAGTCTTTCCTTTTTGGGCATAATAGCTTGGTCATCAACTTGATCATTTGTAATCATAAGTTCAGGAAGGTTTAGGCTGCCCTGTTGCTGTAGTAGATCATCGCCGTTCATGTTTTTTATTAATTATAATTATTTTATTTTTTAAAAATGAGCACCGAAAAAACTGTTACCAACCTTGTATACCATTCTGCTGTTATTGGAGGCCTAAGTGTAGGATACACAATGCTTGGTAAAAGCCTGTTAAAAATAAAACCGGCTGATCTTGGCAAGCTAGGCTTTGAGGATTCAGCAAAGCTGATTGCTGTTAATAATAATAATAATAATAATAAGGAACATTTAGTGCGCTTAATCTTAAACAAAAGCCCTAAGCGCTTACAGCAATAAGCCCTAACACACACACACACACACACACACACACACACACACACACACACACACACACACACACACACACTCACACACACACACACACACACACACAAAACACACACACACACACACACACACACACACACAAACACACACACACACACACACACACACACACACACACACACACACACGCACGCACACACCCACACACCAGCGAAGGAGCAGAAAGATTATGTTTTGAAGAGAGTTGTTTTGAGGGAGGACTTGAAAGAAGAAAGACTGTTTGAGTTTCGGAGTGCAGAAGGGAGATTGTTCCAGCAGGAAGGAGCCTGAAAAGAAAAAGAACGTTCACCAAGTGTTCTGGCCCGAAAACGAGGGATCTGCAGAATGCGAGTGTCAGAGGAAGAGCGAAGCTGTCTAGAAGGAGTATAGGTCGACAGAAGTTTAGAGAGGTAAGATGGAGCGAGGCCATCCAATGCCTTGTAACAGAGCAAAGAAAGTTTGTACTTGATGCGTTTTTCAACAGGAAGCCAGTGCAAAGATTTAAGCAAGGGAGAAACATGAGAGGTTTTCGGAGATTTTGAGACAAGGCGAGCAGCATTATTTTGAACTTTCTGCAATTTTGCAAGAAGATTCTGTGGACAGCCAGCAAGAAGAGAATTACAGTAGTCAAGTCTTGAAAGAATGAAAGCAGAAACCAGAGTCTTGGTGGCTTCTTCAGACAGAAGGTGGCGCACAGAACTGATTCGCCGAAGCTCCGAGTAGCAAGCACGGCAGATAGAAGAAATCTGATTTTGAAAAGAGAGTGTCTGATCAAGTACAACGCCTAGATTTCGCACAGTGGTAGAGGTCTGAATGAGAGAGGTACCAAGTTGGACAGAAGAAGGAACAGAGATTGTAGACATGAGCCGTTTTGGGAGAATGAAGATCAGTTCAGTTTTGTCATTGTTTAACTGAAGTTTGTTGCAAGTCATCCATGCCTTTATGTCAGAGATGCAGAGCTGTGAGCGATCGATGATGGAGGAGAGGAAAGAAATGTCACCAGAAATGTAGATTTGATTGTCATCAGAGAAGCAGTGGTGTGAAATGTCATGATGGGCTACAATATCAGAGATGGGTTGGGTATATAGAACAAACAGAAGGACAGAGCCTTGGGGAACACCATAATTCAAGTCGGCAGAGCTTGAAGAAAAACCATTGACAGAGACAATTACAGCTTCGTTTGCTACGAAAGATTTTCTAGTTAAGCAAGGAATAATTCCTGACAGTATCAATATGTAAATTAAAAAAAATACATTTATAAAAATGGCTTCATTCGTAATGATGATAGGCGGCGCAGTAGTGAATGCGCTTGCTTTTAGCAGAAGTAATTATGCGTTTAGTAAACTGCGGGATAACGGCGAGAGAAAAAGACATAACAAAGCTATGGAGCAACCAGCCGCAGCACAAGATTACTATGAAAAGCAGAGAATTGAGCAGTTAGATTTTATTAACGACAGACTGAAAAAACAGGGACATGCAGCTTACACATTTAAAGATGTTGATCAAGCAATAAAAGAATATTATCTTGTAACAGGCAAACCAATCGAGACATTGCCCCCACCAAAATTCAGCGACTTTTATCAACCATCAGAAAAACAAAAGATGCAAGAAATCGCGTTTATCGTCTTTGGTATGACCGTTGTGTATTTTGTTGCACATAATATTGGCTGAATAAAAATGAACAAAATCTATTATTCGCCAAAAGGATATTGGAAGGGAATCACGGCAATAAAAAAAGCTAAGCCAAGCAGCGCGAGTCAGTGAACAAACAGCAAAGGAATGGTTATCTAAACAAGCGATTTGGCAAATTTATTTACCTGCACCTAGACGAATACAGAGACCACACTTTGTGAATACAATACCGAACGACACCCATCAAATGGACCTTCTATATTTACCCCATGATACGATTAGACGAAAAAGATTTAAGTACGCACTCACAGTCATTGACATAGCTTCAAGATACAAAGATGCAGAACCATTAACACAAAAGAGTGCTTCTGCTGTTGCTGTTGCCATACAACTGATATACCAACGAGGCCCATTAACTTATCCTCGCATGATTCAAGTTGATGATGGAAAAGAATTTAAAGGCCAAGTGAATCAATTATTGTTAAAACATAGAGTTACCATTAAAAGAGGCATCCCAGGAGTTCACAGATCACAGGCTTTAGTTGAAAACTTTAACAAACAGTTATCTGAAAGACTTTTTTCCTACCAGTATCACAGAGAGCTGATTGACAATTCTCGCAACACAGAATGGGTTAGAAGACTGCCCTCAGTTTTGCGCGCAATGAATAATGAAGAATTTAAAGGGCTAAAACCAGTACAAGCAATCAAAAAACAAACAATAAATGTTGCTGAAGACTCCAGTACAACCGGCAAACTATTACCGTTTGGTTTAAAAGTAAGGTACCTTTATTTACCGGGGGAAGCAGAAGGGGACACTCACCATCAGGGCAACCGATCCAGTTTGGAGTGTTGATCCATATGAAATAAAAAGAATTGTAAAAATGAATCCGCCCGTGTATTATTTACGAGAAACTGACACAACAAAACAACCAGCCCCCCAAAGATCTTTTGTGAAGGAAGAACTGCAGATAATCCCACCAGACACAGTTCCAGTTGCTTAATTAATTTTTAATTTACATAAATATATTTGGGTCTAAAATGGAGAAGGAAGCACAGAACGAAACAAGAATGATAAAGGAAGAGACCTTGGAATTGATACGGGAATCATATGATACGAATTCTATTATTAAGGAAACACTTGTGAGGGTTCGCCAACACATGCTAAAACATCCAGATTACCTACAGCCCAAAATCCCAAATTTTGATTATCAGATATGGGATAAAGAATATCTTGAAATAATAAAAAAAATTCGAGCACATCAAGCAAACATGAAAAAAGATTTAGCTGAATTGGATAATGATATAATTGAGCTTATAATAAAACTTGAGGAAAAATATAAACCCGCGGACGAAGAAAGTATTTTATGCTGTTCTCCAGTGCCCAATTGCATATGAAAACTCTGGATTAACAAATAATCGTTTTGTGTTGGTGCTGTCAAGAGACTTTTTTGTTACAACTGTTGTGTTGATCTCATGTAGATTAGATCGTAGTTTTACGTTGTCATGATGAAAAGTATGTTTATTGAACAATGCTTCTTTGTAGTTGTCATGTGATATGTTTGACTGCACAACACTGCGAGATATTCCTTTTGCTTTCTTAATGGTTTTCTCCTGGCTCGAAAGACTGTACATTTTTGACCTTAAACCAATAAACTCCTTAATCACCCCTCCAGATAATTCATCCTTCATCTTTCCTAAAACCTTCTTATTAACGGATGAATGCAAAGGCGAATCTTTAGGGTAATCAGATGTGTCGTACCATCCCGCATGCCCTTTAGCTACTTCTATTTCCATGTCTTTATAGATGTCTTCAGTAGGGATATCTATAACAAAACTATCTGTATCTGTGTAAAGTACTCTGGACTCTGGATACGAGGGTTTAAAGTAGTCATAAAGAAATTCTAACATCAAAAGCTTTGATAATTCTAAAACAGTAAACCCAATAAAAACAGGTTTGTCCAATTTGACTTTCTTTTTTTTCATCATTATGCCAAAAAGCCCATCATGAAAGCTTCTAAAGTCCTGATAATTAGGTTTTGAAGTCAGCTTAATTGCTTCGTTCTCTCTGGTGACCAATCTGACATCTTTACGCTTGTGCGGATTTTCCGTAGTCTTTCCAAAACAGCTGTTGTTCATCAGCTTGAAAAAGTCTTTTTCTGAAGCATCTGCGGATTTAGTTCTAAGATCAGTGTTCTTCATTATGTATGGTTTCATGAACTGTTCTTGGTCAAAAGCAATTATACGATGAACTGCTGTTAGCTTTAAACCATGTCTTAAATAAAATTGTAGAAGTCTGTAATGACAGACATAATTTGTTTTGCCTCGAAGATTAGGCACAAGTTTAGGCGGCTCTGTTTTTGCCATCTTTAGACTTTCTGCTGCTAATGGGTAGTCATTATGTAGGCCATGGAATTCATGAGGATATTCTAAGTCAACTTCTAGAATAAGACCTCTTTTACGATCGGCTGTAAGAGTATGCAGTTGTTCTACAAATTTTTGAATGTCTTTAATACCGCCAGTGTACATTTTAAAGTTACGTAATGGAAGTGATTGCGCCATAGCCCAACTATACAGATTGTTTGCATCTAAATACATGAGATAGTTAGACCTTTTACTGGGATCATAATCATCTAGGTATTTGTTGTTTGCTTTACAGTAATGATGCGACGCCATACTAATTCCTCCACGCAATCCGTTTTCAATCATCTGAATCATTGGTAAATCTGACAATAAATCAATCTTTTCTCCAGTAAACTTTAAGAAAGCGTCCCAACTCATCCCGGGCGCAGAAATGTAATGCGCGGGATCCAGGCTATAATGTTTCATGCAGGTCTTTCTGTAATTTTCAAAAATGTCCGCCACCAAACATGTATCAGCCATCAAGTATGCATCATGATAGTCTCCCATCGTTTTACAATCTAACTTCTGCCACGCTTCTTGAGCATGCTGGTAATCAGAATCACTAATGCCTTTTCCTCTAAGACTAGAAAAGAACGCTTCTTTAGGCGGAAGTGTATCTTCATCAAACCTTTCCCAACTGTTCATGTATTCATAAGGGTAAACGCCCTTTCTAACGAGAGTTGGGTCAAAATATTCTTCTGTTATTGGGCAGGACTTTAAAGACATAGCCAGTGACTCTAATGATCCCATCAGGTGTTGCATAGAGTCATAAAAAGACATGTTTTTTAAAGTGAAACACATGTACTTTTCTGATGACTGTGCAATGCATGTTACCCTGAAGGCGTCGGTTACTGCTTGCATTATAAGATGAGAGTCGTAACCTCGCAAGTTATGAAAGAAGATGGGCAGCTTCCATGTCTTAGGATCAAACTTTAGTTGAAGATTGCATTTACTGTGCGCTGCTCCTCTGAACTTTCCGCTAATGTGATCATGGTCTCTTACTGTCGAATTTTCTGCTTCTGATGAGAGGTCTAAACCGGCGGCAACCAAGACCGCCCCACAAATCCAACAGTGAGTGGCTGATTTATACTGTTGTTGATCTTCAGGCGTCATTATGATTTCAGATAAATTCAGGTTATTAGAACAGGCGTTACGCACTTGCTGCATGCGTTTTAAGAAGTATTCTGCAGCATCTGGTCCTCTATATAATTCTGGCTCTGAATAAACGCCATCCGACCTGACAATAATGAAGGCAAATGAGCAAATCTGGTGATTGCTCATTAGGACAGTTTTCGGAAGTTTCTGGGGGGTTGGCCCTTCATAGGGAACAATAAGCGACTCGAAGTCTGCGTAAACTACGTATGGACTTGTTTGCAGCCGTTTCCAGTTCTTAAAACTAACTTTAGATCCAGGTGGGGGCGTAATTAGTTCTGTATTACAGTCTACAGAACTTTTACAATGTTTTATATGTTCAAGCACGGCCGGAATGGATGGAATTCTTGTTAAACATTTTCTACAGAATTCTTGTTTGTGCCCATCTTTTGAAGTATGCTGCATTAGTCTACTCATTGTGCGTATCAATGTGTAATGTTGAGGCAACCCTGTTGGCGAAGAATTAGGAGTAAGTCCACATGACTTTTGGCCGGATCGCCTATTGTTGGGCTGTCTTTAGACACTCTAATAGGCACCAAATTTGTTTTCTCAGACCATGTGTATACATTAACAGTTATTGGTTTGTTTTGTTCTTCAAACTGATCAATTTGATCTACACTAACAGGAAAGGATATTCCACTAAAGTTAAGATCATTGATGTAAGGGCCCGATAGTTATCCACTCTCTCTGCGTTTTTGCGGACGTAATGCAGCCTTGCAAGAACACACCACATAAAACATTTGTTGTCCGAATTCTTTATGTTTAGAACTGCTCTTTTTGCGACTAATGCTGGAGGTAGTGGAATGTAAGACCTGCCTACAATCGGTGCATACTTAGCCTGTTTTAATCTGATCTCTAGGACTTCTGCCCTCTGACCAACCAGAGCCTCTCATTTTGGCTTCTTCAGCGGCCACATCAAACTGTGTAAGCAGTTGGTCTGCCCAACCAGGTGTTAAGTCATTATGAGAAAGAATAACCTGTTGTTTAGTTGAGACCCAGACTTCTAGATTTTCTTCATTTATTGTCATATAGTCGATTAAAACAGCTAACATTACTTTAACTGGCGGGTCTATTGTTAGTTTACCTGGAACTTGAGAAATAGCATGTGCAACACTTGCCTGTACGTTTGCAGGATCAATGACTTCTAGATTAATATCATTTAAAGCTTTTGACAAACGCTCTCCCTTAAGCATTCCTTCAAACAATTCGTCCGGTCCTTCATATATCTTATCCATGTTGAGTTTCTTTTCTAACTTAAAATATTTATTTAAATTTAAAAAAATACAACGACTCCAAAGTCGTCTTAATCAGAATCAATATCAACGGTCTTTTTGTGCTTGGACTCATAAACTAAAGTATAAACGCCCTTTGATGTTGTTAATGTGAGCTGTTTAGAACAGAGTTTAATGTCTCGTTTACTTTTTTTAAACATTCCTTTTTTATCTGCTCGGTGTCTGGCTGTTGAGAAAAACTTGCCCTTGCCTTTTTTTGAAGATCAAACTTTTGTCTTTTATAGTCATCAAAATCGGCCTGTAAACGACTAAATTCTTCATCCGTGATGTTTGAGTCAACTAGTGCTTTATTTATTGTCAGTTTAAACGAACTAAGTTTAGCTGTATTAGTTGAACCATAGCTGTGTGCTTTTGGAGTTTAGTTTTTAATTTTTTGCCAGCAGCACTTACAGCTAATGAACACACACCGAGACTTAAAGACAAACCGCCTAGCGGTAAAGCTGCGGGTGCACCTACGCCTGTTGCTAAGAGGCCTACACTTATTCCCGCTGATAGACCACTCAAAGCCGATGCTCCAGTATTAACATATGTAACAGCATTAAAGGCAGCGAATACCTTCGTTTGGTTTTGCTGTATTTTGAAAGGTCCTGCTCTAGTTTTTGTTGCATTTGTGTAATGTTTGTTAATCTGAAGGTTTTTATGTCAGGGGTTTCTACTATCCCTTCTTTTGGCGGCTCTGGCGCTGTAGGTACTTTTGGATAATGCTTAACAGACATGCTTTTTTAAAATAAAAAAATAATTTAGTATTGTATATCTTTTAATCTGTTATCTTGAATATTCAGCTGCGCATCATATGTTAAAAACAAATGTACATTAACTGGTTTATCACCATCTTTTTCTTTATCAATTTGAATGTTTATTCCGTCTTTAACAGTTCTCCCACTTCCATGCAACTGATTATCCTCTGTCGATCTTAGGTCAATCCATAAACCGTATTTTGTTGTTAAATAATCATCAAGCCTAACACTGTGAAGGTGTAGATCTTTAGACACAAGGTCTACTGTTGGACTTCTACACCTCCCACCCCCAAACAATTTTCTTATTTCGTCAAAATGCTGATAAGGTCTAAGCCCGCTAGCGTAGATTTGGTTAGGACTACCCTCAATTGAACATTGTACTTTCGTTATTTTAGGATTAATAAACTTTTCACTTCCTCTTTGAATGGTTCTTCATCTTCACACAGCAATAAAATACCTTTAAGTGATCTTGCTGCGGCACTAAAACTAAAATTTCATATAGTGTCTGCCCTGCTTCTGGGATATGTTGTATGATGAATCACTCTTTCGTAATATATTGCTAATTTTGACTGATATTGTTGCTCAATCAGCCTTGCTAAATTAGGGTTGCTAACAACGTCAAACTCTAACGAGATGTCAGAAATGCTGTACTTTGCTTCGGTGTCTGATGATTTGATAACACGTTTGTATTCATTAAAAGTTAGTTCATATGACAATCTGTCTTTTAATGCTCCTTGAAAGTATGGAGCATGCGCTTTTAACAACTCAAAATCTAAGGGAATAGAAAAGCGATTTCCATACGCAAAATTTACAGCTACATACTTTTTGCCGTCTTTAACATCTGCGGCGCCTATTCTATGTTTTAGTGCTTCTTCATTTTCGATTCCTTGAAACGCAAAGTCAGCCCTTTCATTCGCGGTTAGCCATAGATCAGAATAGGTTAAAAATATGTCTGCATTGTGTAAAGAAAATATTTCTTGCCCTCAAGTTTTATAGAAATTTCTTAACGATTGCCCGTCCCAGATTCTGCACAACTGTCCTGTTTGTGTCTGTTGTTGATTCGAGTTCTATTTTGAAAGTAAGTTGCGCAGAGCCTGGCACAATCACTTCATCCGCTCCTAGGTCTGGAAATTTGACAGTAAGAATTTGATCTGCATCAATAGTAGATGGATTATTTGGAACAGTAATATTCCGTTTATTTCCCTTCACGCCAAAGGGCTCTTTCAGCCTTCTATGCGGGTCAAGAATTGAACCATATGCTTGTGACATTTTTTATAAAACAAAATAAAAAGTTAATTATTTAAAACATGGCAGGAATTGAAGGTGAAGAAGATTATGATGTTTTTGATCCTGGAGACGACGTGAGTGAAATGATCCCTTTGACACAGCATCGCTCAACGCTCTCAATACAGCGTGAAGTAACAGAAGAAAGGGTTGGAGCATTTTAAAAAGTTTAGGCCTTGAACCTCCCCAATTTATAGATCCTAATGATTTTGAATTAGAGGGTGGTCATTTGAAATTGAAAAACGATCAAGGAAAACTTGTTCAGCTTACATATGAACGAGACCCATTAAAGTTTGTAGGCATGACTACAATTAAACAAAGACTTAAGGTGGGCGAACGAAAATCGCCTTGGCATTTCTAAACCAAAATTAGATAGGGATGCAGTTGCTAAACTTCAAAACACACTACAAGAACTTCCAACAGCTAACCAAATACAAAACATGGAACTTAAAGAATTAAATCAATCAGCAGGTGAAATAATAAATGTAATAGAAGCAGAACCCAGTTTTTCAGAAGAAACAGCATTAAAAACAATTAATGATTCCCCATTGCCAATAACGGCCCTTGATCATGCTTTGAAAACCATCAGAGACGAATTAACAAACAACTTAGCAAAACTGGATGAACTAGATGAGCGTATAAAAAGAGAAAAAGAAAAACTCGTTGAGGCTGATGACGCCAACTTAGGGCATGATATTAAAGAAAGAATAACCCAAAGACTAAAAGATCTTGAAAAGAAAGATCAGCAAGACTAAAAGATTCGTCTACTAACCGAGAACAATTACGAACTCAAGTGATCAGAATAAGAGAAACTATCCAAAAAAATTTATATGAAGACACAACGCTAGCAGAACGAATACGAACACTGTTTAGAGAGCAAGGAGTCACATTAGCAAGCGTTATAACGGCCTTAGGATTTGCAATAAGTACACTGGTGATGGCTATTACAGGCGCGGTGGTCAAAGCCCAATACCTCCACTGCCATCGCCACCATCACCGCCTGATAAATCATGGGTAAAAAAACAGCTTGATCATCTTGCGGGTTTATTAAAAAAATTAGCCAGTAAAGCCTGAACGCTTTACCGGGTATATTAGGGGGTGTTGTTAGCTGGCTTTTGTCTACTGCAAGCAAAGTAGTTGGCTTTATGGCCGAGCACTTATGGGCGTTAGTTGTCTTAATAGTCGGGTTAATTTTTAGTAAGATAAAGACCAAGTAATCCTAGGCCAGTTAATCCAAAAACAAGCGCCGTCTTTTCATATTCATGGTCGTTATTTTTTTTTACTTCTTCAACAGTCTTCGGGCTTTGCGCCGCGGGATTGGACGACTTATTCTTGGGGGGTCATCTTGTTTGTTTACTGCTTGCAATATTACTGGCTCAGAATTTATTTCGTTTTTTCCGACTTTCTGTTCATTGCCTGCCACAAGGATTTCATTATTGTAGTTTATTATTGTTCCTATCTGGAGTCTGAGGTCAGAAGGCAGCATGTATAAACCAGTGCCAACAGCAAAGTCTACTTTCGATCTTGCAAATTGTTAAAACATTTTGGTATCTTTTAATACTTGAAGGTAAATCAACTGTAGAATTAATGGCGTCCTCTAAATTTGCTAAGTATTGTTTTTGTGCATCAAAACCAGTAGAAGGATCAGTTATGCTCGATCTCGTTTGTGCTTGCGAACCTAGCAAACACCAAACGTAAGTACGAACAGAGTCGATTATTCGTTCTATTCCTGCTTTAGTTAGGCCCTTAGAAGTGTCTAAGATAAATGTTGTCCATGCTGTTTTATGCTCTTGCTCTATGGACCCTAGGTGAACAGCTGTGCCTGAAGAGAAAGATGTGTAAGGAGGATTCCAGTCATAGTTATACTTTCTGTGCACGCCCCAAAATAAGGGGTGCCTAAGCCATGATTAAGATCCAACTTTTGTCTAAAGTCTGTCTTAGCCTTAATATTGAATTCGTTACAGGTCCTTTCAAAAGCCTTCATGTCTATTCTGTTGCTGAATGGATTAAACGGTTTGTCATTTGGCAATGGCGCTTGCAGTTCAGTCAAAATACGCTGAAGGTGTAATAGAAATGAAATCTATACACTGACCTCACCAAAGGATTAGGGTGATTTAAATGATCGGCATACGACACTCCACAACCAGTTGATGCACAAAACACAGCAAAGTTTAACTGGTTCTGGTTAAAACTGCATCGGATGACTAAACCACACTTTTGGAATGCAGTCGTTTTTAATAGGAGGGTTAAGAATAGCTCTTCAATGGAGTACTAACTTTACTTGAAAGGTGTCAGACTGAGTCACAGAAATGTCAAGAGTATCAGTTGTTATATTTTTAAGATTGTAGTGCGGCCCAACAGAATATTTTGCACCAGTATATTTAAATGCATCATTTTTATTTCGTTTAAAAAATGTTTGTAACAATAACAACTCAAGACCGCCTTCGTTTTTAGAACATGCTATTAATAACAATTGCGGAACCAGAATGGTTGCACTTCATGAAATTTTTTACAAAGTCGTATGGTTTAATATAAGTGAATCGAAGAATAATAATAAGATTCTAAAAATTGACAAATCAGGGACCAAAGTTAGCCAGTTAACAATACCTGATGGTTATTACGGGTTTTGCTCACTAAAAGAAGCAATGAGTAACTTTGACATTACTCTCAAACTTAACAATGCAAATCTAAAAACAATGTTAACATTCAAGCCTGAAGAAGTAGCTTACTATTTTGATAGAGAGCTAGCTAAAATGTTAGGCTTTACAACTGACAATCTACCTACTCATAGTTTTAGTGTTACGCCAGATAAAACTACGTATGAGTGGAAAAGACCGCTCGATCTTGCATTACATTCATTACTCTATGTTCATTTGGATGAGCTGAGCACTGATGAAAACTTATATGATGGAAGGCCCTCAACTGTTTTAAGAGCTCTTCCATCAGGGAAAGCTGCATATTGCGATTATGAAATTATACAATTCCCTAATTTACAGTTTAAACGATTAGCTTGTGGAAGGGTCGGATCATTTAATATAAAAATTGCAGACAAAACAGGGAAAGTCGTGAAATGTGATAACCTGCACATTGTTTTGGAAATAAAATAATAAGTTGTACTAAAAAATGTCGCATGGGCCAGAAGAATCAGGAGTTACATTAGCGCCTGTGAGGTGTATAACTTTAGAATTAAAAGACCTTGCAGACGTTGTGGACTTTGAACAAAATGGTGAGATAGGCGCTTTGTATGGTTTTGAGTACACTAAAGATGGTGATTATAAACGCAAAGAGGTTGGCGACAACAAAAAGTTTCCTAAACTAGAGCAACTGCGCAATGTAGAAGCAAATAATGCTGGCCAGTATGAATATAAAATAGTTCGAAAACCTGACAGCAAATGGCACTTAGAACCATATTTAGAATGGGATATAAAATTTGAATTCATAAGCCCATTTACATTTTTTAGCCGTCAAAAAAGTTTCAGAAAAGCATTCAACTCTGGCCCTTTACATGTAAGTCTTATGCCAGAGGACAATAGTCGGAAAGAGATTGAAATAAAGCCGTATGGGAATAAACAGTACATCCTCCACAGAAGAGAATCAGTTTTGAAAGATGCTTCTACAAAATTACAGTTCATTCCACAAATGAAATTAGGAGACACGTTCACAATAATATTTGAAATTTCTGTCTTAAAAGATGAGGAGAGGGATGGGGTTGTGGGCGTTAGTGACGTCCTTTTAAAAGGAATTCTAATTAGCTGGCAAAACTTAGACGTTGAAAAACTTAAAGTTACTGTCGTCGTTCTTAACAACGGTGGAGAGATTAAGGTCATTACAACCAGTGACAAAATCAATATTAGTCTAAATAGAAGCAATCTCAGAGAACTGACTTGGATTAATCTTACACATTTAAATCTTATAGGATTTTATTATACTGAACAAGTTTTGACAGAGAGTATGATAAAAACAATAACTGGATTAAATTAAATTCTGATATAAAACTATGGAGCAGTTAAACTTTATGATAAAAAAGCCTCATTGTTCATTGATTTGTGGACAGACTGATTGTGGAAAAACAATATTTGTCCTAGACCTATTACAAACAGTTTATCGCTATAATTTTGATTATATTGTAATTTTCTGTCCAACGCTTAAATGGAATAAAACATATCATGATAGAAGGTTTATATGGACAGATGATGACGTATTTTTAGTTGATCCTAGCAATAAACTGAGTGAGTGTTTAGAACTCTTTTACAGACTGTTTGAAGGAACACAGACACTATTTATTATAGATGACTGTTAAGCAGAACGAGACATGGTTAAAAGAGAACCATTTTCGCAAAACTAGCTTTCAGCGGAAGACACGCTGGGATAAGTGTGTGGATTTTATGTCAAAAATATAACTCAGTTTTAAAAGACTTTAGAGAACAGTTAAAGACTGTAGTTTTATTTCACATGAAAGACAGA
>CM031611.1:76557448-76559948 GCA_018398815.1 Conus ventricosus
CATGTTACTGCACTGCAAGGCAGTGACCAGATTATCTTGCATTTCATTGCACGACATGTTACTGCATTGCAAGACAGTGACCAGATTATCTTGCATTTCATTGTGCGACATGTTACTGCATTGCAATGCAGTGACCAGATTATCTTGCATTTCATTGCACATGTTACTGCATTGCAAGGCAGTGACCAGATTATCTTGCATTTCATTGCACGACCTGTTACTGCATTGCAAGACAGTGACCAGATTATCTTGCATTTCATTGTGCGACATGTTACTGCATTGCAATGCAGTGACCAGATTATCTTGCATTTCATTGCACGACATGTTTATGCATTGCAAGGCAGTGACCAGATTATCCTGCATGTCATTGCACGACATGTTTCTGCATTGCAATGCAGTGACCAGATTATCTTGCATTTCATTGCACGACATGTTACTGCATCGCAAGGCAGTGACCAGATTATCTTGCATTTCATTGCACGACATGTTACTGCATTGCAAGACAGTGACCAGATTATCTTGCATTTCATTGTGCGACATGTTACTGCATTGCAATGCAGTGACCAGATTATCATGCATGTCATTGCACGATAATTATGTTACTGCATTGCAATGCAGTGACCAGATTATCCTGCATTTCATTCTACGATACGATACGATACGATACGATATGATACGATACCACACGGTGCGAAACGATACAATACAATACAATACAATACAATACAATACGATACCATACCATACCATACCATACCATACCATACCATACCATACCATACCATACGATGCGATACGATGCGATACGATACGATACAATACGATTCCATACCATACCGTACACCATGCCATACCATACGACACGATACCATGCAATATAATGCAATACAATACTATACCACAAAGTCGCTTTGTACCATGTAACATTCTCTTCAATAATGGTGTGTTGCTATATTATACATTGTATTATGCTGTATAATGCATTGTATTATGCTGAATTATGCATTGTATTATGCTGTATAATGCATTGTATTATGCTGAATTCTATTTCAATAGGCCTTTTCGTGTTGTGTTGTTTCACCTTTACGTATCTCCTGTTTCGCTTTGTATTGTATTGAATAATACTGTATCTACTTGCACTGCGTTGTATTATATTGCACTGCATTGACTTGTATTTTATTGTATTGCAATGTATTGCAGTGTATTTGATCATATCGTAATGTATTACATCGTATCATACTGAATTGCAATCGCATCTTATTGGGTGTTGAATCGCAACGTGTTATATTGCATTGTTTCGTATGGTATGGTATGGTATGGTATGGTATGGTATGGTATGGTATGGTATGGTATGGTATCGTATCGTATCGTATCGTATCGTATCGTATCGTATTGTATCGTATTGTATGGAATCGTATTGTATTGTATTGTATTGTATTGTATCGTATCGTTTCGTATCTTATAGTATCGTATCATATCTTATAGTATTGTATCGTATCGTATTGTATCGAATAGTATATCGTATCGTATGACATTGTATTGAATCGTATTGTATCGTATCGTATCGTATCTTTTCGTATAGTTTCGTATCGTATCGAATTGAATCGTATCGTATCGTATCGTATCGTATCGTATCGTATCGCATCGTATCGTATCGTATCGTATCGTATCGTATCGTATCGAATTGAATCGTGTCGCATCGTTTCGTATCGAACTGAATCGTATCGTATCGTATCGAATTGAATCGTAACGTATTGTATCGTATCGTATCGTATCGCATCGAATTGAATCGTATCGTATCGAATTGAATCGTAACGTATCGTATCGTATCGTATCGAATTGAATCGTATTGTATTGTATCGTATCGTGTCGCATCGTAAGTATTGTATCGTAAGTATCGTATCGTATAGTGTGGTAAGTATCGTATCGATTCGTAGTGCAAATCTTAAAAAGTTTATGTAATAAATCCGACAAACATGAACAAGCGAATCGCAAGAAAAAACAACAGCAAAAAAAAAAAAAAAAAAAAACAACAGAAAACGACGTTTCGACCTCTTAGGTCTTCTTTGGGCAACATAGGCAACACTCAGTACAACGAAAACAAAGGAGTGTCGTTCAACGTGTTGCGTTGTGTTGTGTTTTGTTGTGCCGTGCCGTGCCGTGCCGTGCCGTGCCGTGCCGTGCCGTGCCGTGCCGTGCCTTGTTGTGCCGTGTCGTGCCGTGCCGTGCCGTGCCGTGGCGTGCCGTGTAGTGCCGTGTAGTGCCGTGCCTTGCTGTGCCGTGCCGTGCCGTGTCGTGTCGTGCCGTGCCTGCCGTGCCGTGCCGTGCCGTGCCGTGCCGTGTCGTGCCGTGCCGTGTCGTGCCGTGCCATGCCGTGCCGTGCCGTGCCGTGCCTGCCGTGCCGTGCCGTACCGTGCCGTGCCGTGCTGTGCTGTGTTGTGTTGTGCTGTATTATACCTATTTTTCATGACATTGTCCTGAGTTGTATTTCATCGCGTCA
>CM031611.1:76564948-76577448 GCA_018398815.1 Conus ventricosus
ATTAAAAAAAGCGAGGAAAGGAAAACGAAAGAAAAAAAAAGGCCGCACTTCTGCCGAACTGTCAGGCTGTACACATCAACATTGGGAGTGGAAGTAACTTTTTTTTTTGGGGGTGGGTGGGAGGGGGGGTAAGTTGGCTCAGATTTCCTGTCGTAATCCCCTCCCTCACAAAAGCTGTCCGTTGTAAACTGCCGAGGACAGACGAAAGCGTCATAAGAATTCAGTAAATAGAATGTTTGACAGAATAAAACCGGCAACGGAGAGGGGTGCGAAAGGGAATTTTTCTCCGAAAGGGTCATCTCTTCAGTAAATTCAAGCGAGTCATTTTTTTTTTTAGACTTTTAAAGAGGTCGGACATGGTAAAGATTTTTTTTGTCCCCCCCCCCTTCCCCCGCCTTTGCCCGCTGCTGTTTTAACACTATAGCACAAAAGTCGGACACACGCTGGCTGTAGATTTCAGTTCGTCGGATTTTGGACAAAAGCTCTAGTCCAGGAAGGGGGTGCGAGAGGAAATCGTTTTGCGCGAAAGGTGTGTAGAGAAATCGGTTATCAGAAACACTGGGGGACTGGGTGCAGTTCGCTGTCTGGTTTTTAAAAGACCTGTCTTCAGTTCATGATTGTGAAATGACACTAAGCTCGGTGTTTTGTGACGCTATTCGTAATGATTGTACTATCATGCCTTTTAGGATAATTCCGTCGGTGTTAATGTTTTGTGGTCTTTTAGCACTCGCAGGTACTTTATACTATCAAGGTTCAATTCTATCAGAAAAGGAAACTTTACTCCCTGTTATTGCAGCTATGTAAAAAAAATAGTTTGCACAGTTTCTTGCATAACTTGATCTGAACTCGCATGCACGTTCAAGTCATCAGTACATTTTAGTATCTTGAAAATATAAATTTGGAAAGAAGAAGTAAGAAAACTGAGTGAACGATATTGAATGATACTGAATCGATGACACGGGAAACGACTGAATGAAGCGCCAGCTGGCAGCTCTTTAGTCGGCACTACCCAGGTAAACAGCCCGTTATGTAAACGAGCGTGGATTGTAATGCACTTAGAGCTTGGTCTCTAGCCGAGGATAGGCGCTATGTAAGTATTCATAATAATAAATCATGATTTTATTGTAGAATTAATACGGTAGTAAAAGAATACTTGTCCCGAACAGTTCCTTTGTAGAATAACCCCCCCCCCCCCCCCAAATTGAAGAGATTTCCCTCCCCCAGTTTTTTGACTTCTGAAATCTGAAGAGCTAGTGAAGTCCAAATTGTAAGCTTCGATTACTCGCTATTTCTTCCCATTTTTAAAGCAGGATTTCTTTCAGAAAATGATTTTAAGGGACGAGAACAAAAGAGGGGGGAGGGGGGGGGGAGGACATCCTTCCCCTTTCGCCTTGATGTGAATGATTTCAGAAAAGTGTCCGGAGTTAATCTTACCTGAAGAATTGAACCTTGGATAACTTTGTCATTTAACACCAAGTCCTCGTATGCCTCACCTTACTGGACGACAGTTAAAGTGGCAGCTATTTTAAAAAAGGGGTTCCGAATTGTCGGAGCAAATGCAACTCCGCTTGGCCCCCGTGCCTTCAGAAGCCCTCGTCTTGAGTGAAAGTTGCTGTCAGAGCAGTTTAACGGCTACATCTGTATACCGACATCAGAGTGACCGCAAGATCGTATGGATCGGCTGCTGGTGATGGTGCGTCTTGGTGGATTAAGGGCAAAGTAACGGAGTAATCTAAACCTCCACCTTTCGGAAAGCATGAATCTGCACTCCATACAGAATGGTGGCTGAATCGGAATCTCGTGGAGGGGGGGGGCAAGTCTGGGAGATGATTCAAGGATTTGCAGTCCAAACCAACAGAATCTCCCCCTTCCATGCACACACCTATTACCCCTTAGCCTTTCTCCACTCGTTTACCTACCCCCCCCCCCCCCCTTTCTTTTTACTCCTTTGGCTAAAGACGTGAATTTTAAGCCCCATACAATCATCCTTTGACTTAGGAACTGTCAACCGTTTCGGTTCATGGAATAGAGGTAGGGGTACATTACTCATTTGACCGGGGACCGGGATTGCCTAGTGGTAGAGCGCCGGACTCGTAATCGTGGGGTTGCGGGTTCGAATCTCCGCCGGGCCGTTTCGGTACAGGGGGATTTTCCCCTCGGAGTTAAGATTGGTTCCGACTCCATTTCCCATATAGTTCGAATGAGACTATAAACCGAGGTTCCGTGTGTGAACGCACGCATAGCATCTTGCACACGTGAAAATCCTATCGCCAACTTTCGGAAAAGGCCAGTTTGGCCGTTGGTATGGATGACACGTTACACATAGCATGCACCTTCTCCGAAGATGTGCTGCCTTGATGGCGGGGATAAAAAAAACGGTCATACACACAACTCCACTCCCTTTGATGGGTAGATGGGATTAATCCTTGCCCTGTCTATTCAGGGAGTGTCCGCAGGAGTATCGGCCTGCGTACGCGAAAAAGAAAGACAAAAAAAAAAAAACCTCCCTTAACCTGTCTGCAGGCCATTTTGGCCATTTTGTACTTTGCCGTTCTTTTTGCCTCTGTCGTTCATCCTTTTCATCAGTTTGAGTGGTTAAAACGAGTGAAACTTTTAGATTAATTTAAAAAAAAATCTTTTGGTTTCTAATGTCAAGGACCGTGAAATGTCCAGGAAACGGGCATTGCTGTTGACCGCCCGTGAGTCGGCTCATGGACAGGAACGGTTTCTGGTGGTTCCATTGTTCCCTAGACACGCAGAACTGTTGTGCTCTTCCCGAAACCTCGCTCTCCTCTCTCCCTCGCTCCCCCTCCCCCTCTCTCTCTCTATTTTTTTTTTTTTGTCATGTAACCGCCTTTTGCATGCTTCGACATTTTGTCTTACTTTGCATTGTTGATTCTACTCGGGACGAGGACTGGGCGAAACAAAAAAACAACAAAAAAAAACCAACTCACCAGTGCTGATCTATTATGCTCGTAAATGAATGTCATGTCTTGTCCTCGAACGGGTTACAACAAGGTGTGAATGATAACGGGTTACAAGGTGTGAATAATGGGTTACAACAAGGTGTGAATGATAACGGTTACAAGGTGTGAATAACGGGTTACAACAAGGGGTGAATGATAACGGGTTACAAGGTGTGAATGATCATGTTCTTTGTTTCAGATCTAGCCCTGGTGTATCTGGCATTACCGGAGGCTTCGTAATAACTTCCGCCGTCGCCATATTCCTGAGCGTCTTCATCCTGATCGGCTTCACCTGTCTCAAGGTCATCCTCCTCGTGATCCACTGGGGCAGCATCTTCTATTACTACCGTGAGTCCTGAGCCTTAGCTTTTTCTTCTGTGGTCCGCCCTCCTGACCGTCACCTCTTGGTTCAAGATGACCAGGCCAGGCATGAAAGAGGAGGGGGGGGGGGGGTGCTGGTGACTGAATTTTTTTTGGCGTTTTGTTCTACCCAGGTACCCACTGGAAAAAACCACCATTGTGCTTATATTACAGATTGTAAAGTTGAAGAGGAAGGGTGAAGATAGGGAATCCGGATTTTGCGTCTTTGTTCAGAGTATTCTCAATTTCGGCAGTTTTTTTGGGTTTTTTTTTCTCAGTGATCGTACCTATATCCCGCTGGTCGTTTTCTTGTCGAACAAGAGCCGACCGTTTTCTCCATGAGGTCCATCATCTTCCTGAATTGTCATTTGTGTGCACGTGCAGCATAAGTCATTTAGTTTCAGGCGTCGTCCATTATCAGCAGACGTTCATAAGATTTGTGTCGAGCGTACTGCGATTGAAAAACAAAGGCAGTGCAAAATAATCGCGTTCCATCCAGCGGATACTGAACCCATTAACAAACTACCAGTTCACCAACACAGTGGTAGTAGCAATGTTTTGCTGTGTTTTCCTTGCTGCTGTTTTTTTTAAGCCCACCGGGAGCCTTTCATGGCAGTGCAGTTTTCGTCAGCACGTGGACATCGGCTGCCCAGTTACAAGATAACTGTAATACAAGGAAAGTTGAAAGCTGTGTAAACATTTGAAATGAAAAAAATATATTATATACGAAACGACAAACGTAAGAAATACTACGGTGCAAAAGATAAATAATTTGAACAGAAAAAAAACAAACTTATCTAAACATTTTTTTGGGGGGGGCCCATAATCAATGATAAACGACTACTGTATTATATCCGGACGAAATGCAAAAGATACCAATACTACAATGAGATATTCATTCGCATAAGGTGAGGTATTACATGTTACTGTGTGTGCATTGGCAAAAGCATGCTTCGGAGTAAACACTAGTGGACAGGCTTGGTCAGATTTGTTAGTAAAAAAAGTGTACAGATTTTAATCAGAGTAAACGGATGACTGTTCTTTGTCTTACGAACGAGCGAATTTAGTCTGTATCAAGAGGGAATGAAAATGAACCATCTTCTATGCCGAAAAGACTCCCTCAAAATTGAAACTGAGACGTTCGCAGATTCCACACATTTCTTTCGAGACCTTTTCCAGCTCCTGCCAAAAGTAAACACAGAAGCTGACAAGTAATGATCATGTCTCTTTATTTTTGTGGTTAAAGTACACAAGCCTTTGTCAATGCCCAGCTCGCTGAATCAAAGGTCGCTAGAATTTTGAAGCTTAAACCGGTTTGAAACGATTTTTGTTTCAGTCGGATGACTGCAGGAGGTCATTGAAACAAAGTTAAAAAGAAAAAATGCTGTTCCGCCGGACAAAAGGGACAAATCACCAGACCAAGCAACATTCAGGACGACAATCACCAGACCAAAACATTCAGGACGACAATCACCAGACCAAACATTCAGGACAACGACAATCACCAGACCAAACAACGTTCAGGACAACGACAATCACCAGACCAAACGACATTCAGGACAACAATCACCAGACCAAACAACATTCAGGACAACGACAATCGCCAGACCAAACATTCAGGACGACAATCACCAGACCAAACAACATTCAGGACAACAATCACCAGACCAAACAACATTCAGGACAATCACCAGACCAAACAACATTCAGGACGACAATCGCCAGACAAACAACATTCAGAACGACAATCACCAGACCAAACAACATTCAGGACAATCACCAGACCAAACAACATTCAGGACAATCACCAGACCAAACAACATTCAGGACAATCACCAGACCAAACAACATTCAGGACAATCACCAGACCAAACAACATTCAGGACAACAATCACCAGACCAAACAACATTCAGGACAACGACAATCGCCAGACCAAACACTTCAGGACAATCACCAGACCAAACAACATTCAGGACAACGATCACCAGACCAAACAACATTCAGGACGACAATCGCCAAACAACATTCAGGACAACAATCACCAGACAAACAACATTCAGGACAACAATCACCAGACCAAACAACATTCAGGACAACGACAATCACCAGACCAAACAACATTCAGGACAACGACAATCACCAGACCAAACAACAGTCAGGACAATGAAGACAAAGAGCAATCGACGTCTACTTTGCGCCCAATTTGAGAAAAAGTGAGATTGCTCGTTCTTCGTTTGGGTGCAGTTTAGTGCAGTGTATGCATTTGTCCGGTGGGTCTGGGCTGTCTAATGTGTGGTGTGTGTGTGTGTATGCGCGCGCGTGCGTGTGTGTGTCTCCACAGCGGTCAGCACCACTCTGATTTTGCTGGTCAAGATGAGGAACACGATGGTGTGGAAGGCTCCGGCCTGCCTGGCTCTGGTGGCGCTGGGCCTGTGGCAACGGCTGTGGGACAGTCTCTTCCCTCTGCTGGTGCCCGTCTTCAACATCTACGACACCATCGACACCGAAGCCGTCACCATCGGCGCCATCAACAAGCAGTTCATCAAGGTATTTACCTCCAACCGAAGCTGTCCAGTAGATTTCGGTTTTAAGATTTTTTTTTTTTATTTGGAACACTGCGTGCGGACGCACTAAAACGAAATGGTGTCCTCCATCACGTATGATTGATACTTGGTCGTATGGCGATGGAAGGGTGAAATGATTAGCATTGTGTGTTGGTAGTCGTGGTAAACAAGATTAGCATTGTTTTGGAAGTGGTGGTAAACAAGATTAGCATTGTGTGTCGGTAGTCGTGAAATTAGACATGGCTCACTGAGTTGACAGCAAAATAAGTTATACTGACATTCTGCAGTCATGACTTAAATTAGAATCCTGCGTTGTGGTCATAGTGACTTGGACTGGCATCCTGTATTTGTAGTCATTGCGAATGGTTGATTTGATATTTAATCAAGGATGAGGCCTCGTCTTGCAGTCTGTCCTTGCACGTATATATACATTTCAGTACACATTGTTATGGTGCTCATAACACTGTAATTCTAATACTCCAGACAGTTGATAAATGTAATGACATGTAATGGGTAGACAAACAAAAGGAACACAGAGAGGGATGATGGTGCAAAGGGGAGGGGAAAAGGGATAGAAGACAGATGAAGTGGATGGGGCAGCACTTTAATGGAATAGGTCACATGTTCAGTGTATTCGTAACGTTTGACAGAAAAATTCAGCATGCATGTAAACGATTCTAATCGAATAATCGCAAAACAGACATTGAAATGTACACGTATATGTTCATTGACATTTTCCGACAATATATTCGTTATTTTGTAGACTTCGATGGAAGCGACTTCCATACACATGGTCCAGACTAGGCTTGGCTTGTTTTGTGTTGATTAATGCATGGGTAAGGGGAGCACCCGGTGTTGGTCATGGTGAATAAGACTGGCATCCTGTAGTAGTGGTCAGGATGAATCGGACCAGTATTGTGGTGTTGGTAGCTATGGTGAATTGTGTGGTAGTCAACGATGAACTGGCCTGGCGCCCGTTCTGGTGGTCATGGTAACGGTGCCCCCCCCCCCCCCCCCCCCCCCCACCCGCCTGGTTGCAGAGCGTGCTGTCGATGGGGCAGCTACTGTGGCAGTGCGGGGAGACGGCGGTGATGCTGCTGCTGAAGCCATTCCCTCACTGGGTGGTCCGCCTGCAGGAGGGCGTGCGACGGGCGCAGGAATTGCATGTAATGGCCGTTACCTCCCGCCATCACCAAGTAACGCGCAGCGCCTCGCTTGCCTCCCTTTGTTTGTTCCCCGTCTGACTGTAATGGCCGTTACCTCCCGCCATCACCAAGTAACGCGCAGCGCCTCGCTTGCTCCCTTTGTTGTGTGTCCCCGTCTGACTGTATGTAATGGCCGTTACCTCCCGCCATCACCAAGTAACGCGCAGCGCCTCGCTTGCCTCCCTTTGTGTGTCCCCGTCTAACGGCCATACCTCCCGCCATCACTAAGTAACGCGCAGCGCCTCGCTTGCCTCCCTTTGTTGTGTGTCCCCGTCTATGTAATGGCCGTTGCCTCCCGCCATGAAGTAACGCGCAGCGCCTCGCTTGCCTCCCTCTTCCTCTCTGTACCCCCGTCTGACTCGATGAAATGGCCGTTACCTCCCCGCCATCACCAAGTAACGCGCAGCGCCTCGCTTGCCTCCCTTTGTCCCCGTCTGACTCTGGCACCCAGCGTTGACGCTCTTGCATGCGTGTGTCCATGTTCTCGTTCTCAAAAGTGCATGTGCATTTGACGTTTAACTGTCTGTTTTCTCCCTAATTTGAAAACGGTGCAACGCTCCTTTTGAACAGACGTACATGTTCTGCACGTTTGTCGTTTACTCTGGCTGTCTGTTACTCGGGCTATGTTACTCTGGCAGACAATGATTGTTCCCCATATCTGTTGGTATTTTGCATGGTCCCGTGTCATGTTTTCCGGATCCAGGTTAAGAGTAAGGTGTATTTCAAAAAAACTTGTTTTCGTGTATGGCACGTCACACGATAAAACCCGCTTTCCGCGTAAACCGTATGTGCATGCTAGGCACCGCCGATTTCCCGTCAACTGTACACAACTTACCCCTCGGTTTGCTACGAATACTACAGGAGGGGGGGGGGGGGGGGGGAAGACCCTGAACTCAGGATCTCTCCCAAAGGGAATTTGTTAACGGGAAAGTACATGTTGCGCAACAGGCGTCGGCTCAAAACTGTTCTCAATTGTTACAGACATTGCGCAACAACCAATCCGTATGAAAAGATGTATATCATCGATGTGTTCCTTTTCTTGAAGCTACAGACAAGCTATCCCTTGGATTGATTTTTTCGGGCTACAGATGTGTTCTGGAATGCCCAAATAAGGAAATCATGACCCCCCCCCCCAAATTAACAGCCCAGTTTCGACGGTTCTGAAACCTTTTTTCATTGCCAACTGACCGAGAGAGACGGACAGACACACCGAATTTATTTCGGAGCAACGAAGAATAAGAGGTTGCATGTGCGTCTGTGAGCTGCTACAACGCCGAGGGCCCATGTCTTTCCTAGTGCAATGTCGGCAGGACCAGAGGCCAAAGTGAATCGGGAACCGAGACATGAACCCGATGAGTGGGAACGCCCAACCCGGAAAAATCTAAGATTGAACGGAAGAAATATTTTAACGAAATCAGTTTGCCAGTCTCTGTGCCTTCCTGTCTGTCTCCGTCTGTCCTGTCACACATACACAACACACACGCACACGCACACACGCGCGCGCACTACTCTCTCTCTCTCTCTCTCTCTCTCTCTCTCTCTCTCTCTCTCTCTCTCTCTCTCTCGTGAGAAACTGAGCAAAAATTGTGAGAAATTGACAATTTACTGTAATGGTAATGCTTTTCAAGTGTTGCGCATTTTGAAAAATGATCATCATAGAGAAGTCCATGCTGTTTTTATTGGTGACCTGACGAGTATTTCTGACAAGCTGTCACTGTAAAAGATCGCATTTACCGACGTGCACACTGCTGCAGTTTCCTTTTTTCCATCCATGTGCTTTATTTCTTACCAGTAACCACCTGTCCATTGATCTGAAGATGGCTGCGCGCCATTTTGAGGGCAGTCTTGCTCTGCCAGACTGACTGTTACTGCTCACTGATTTCTTAAACCGTTCCCCCCACCCCCCTTTTTGTCATTCGCTTAATTTTAAACGATTCTTCTGCAAAACTTCACCCCCTTTTGCCATTCGCTTCATCTTAAGCGATTCTCTTAAATCGTTCCTCCGTTTGCCATTCGCTTAATCTTAAACGATTCTTGAAAACGCCACCCCTTTTTGTCATTTGCTTAATCTCGAGGGATTCTGTTAAATCGTTGCCCCCTTTGCCTTTCGCTTAATCGTAAGGGACTCTGTCTAGTCCCCCACCCCCTACCCCCCCCCCCCCCCCCCCCGGCCGCTTTTTGCCTTTGCTTAATCTTAAGGGATTCTGTTAAATCATTATCCCCTTTTGCCATTTGCTTAATCTTAAGCGATTCTGTGAAATCATTATCCCCTTTTGCCATTTGCTTAATCTTAAGTGATTCTGTTAAATCGTTATCCCCTTTTTGCCATTTGCTTAATCTTAAGCGATTCTGTTAAATCGTTATCCCCCTTTTTGCCATTTGCTTAATCTTATGTTAAATCTATCCCCTTTCGTCATTTGCTTAATCTTAAGCGATTCTGTTAAATCGTATCCCCTTTTGTCATTTGCTTAATCCTAAGGGATTCTAAGTCTCCCTCCCCCCCCCCTTTTTGTCATTTGCTTAATCTGAAGGGGTTCTGTTAAATCTTCCCCCCCTCCTTTTGTCATTTGCGTAATCTTGAGGGATACTGTTAAGTCCCCCCCCCCCCCCACATTTGTCATTTGCTTAATCTTAAGGATTTTGTTAAATCGTTATCCCCTTTTGCCATTCGCTTAATCTTAAGGGATTCTGTTAAGTCTCCCCCCCCCCCCCTTGTCACTTGCTTAATCTGAAGGGGTTCTGTTACACACACACCACACCCCCCCCCCTTTGTCATTTGCGTAACCTGAAGGGGTTCTGTTAAGTACCCTCCCCCCTTTTGTCATTTGCGTAATCTAAGGAATTCTTTAGTACCCTCCCCCCCCCCCCCCCTTTGTCATTTGCTTAATCTTAATGGATTCTGTTAAATGTTATCCCTCTTATTCTCTCAATATTAAGATTGGGGAAGACTGGGGGGGGGGGGGGGGTGAGAGGGATGTGTTGAGAGTTTGGCGGAGGGAGGGAGGTGGCGGGATAAAGCGTTGGTGGAAGGATCGTGTAGGGAGGGGGAGGAGGGGGAAGAGACGACCAGCCAATCGGGCAATGGTTCAAGTAAGACGTGCAGATTACTTTTCCCACATTAATGGAGTCGTAACTCGTAAAAATAAATGTAAGATTGTCGATGCTACGATTGGCTTTTATTCGGTTTGTTTTTCTCGACACAATTTAAATGTGCAATATATATTTTGTTTGAAACTTCCATCACGTGCCATCTCTTCTAGAATGACCGTTAAAAAATTGAGCTCCTCATAAGCTTTAAAGCTGCGTGTTATCAGTTCATGCATGGTCGCATTTTGTTTGTATTCATTCTGAGAATGGAACCGAAACCTCTGGAACTGTCCAGCCCTGACTGTCTTGTGTGGATTGGTCACAGGAGCAGCAGGAGCAGGCGAAAGCCGGGCCGAGCAGGAGAGCGAGCAGGAGCAGCAGCATGCAGGAGGAGGAGCCCAAGACATCGACCTGCGACGACTGAAGGTCAAGGTCAGACGGGGCACGGACGGAATGACCTTCAATGGGGTTGGGTCCTGTGGAACCTGGCTGCTCTGACCGCTCGGTACTGGAGCTGACGTAATGATGATGATGGAATCGGTTCGATAGTCGTTGGACTTTTTTTCCCCATAGTAAAATGTTGCGAACATTGGTCTTTTGGTTTGACTACAGTAAGAGGCTGGCTGTTTATCTCCAAGTGCTTCTCTCTCCTCTCTCTCTCTCTCTCCTTCTCTCTCTACTCATCCCTCTCTCTCTCTCTCTCCTCCACTCTCACTCTCTCTGTCCGTCTCTAAGTCTGTCTGTCTCTCTCTAATAACTGTCTGCCTCCCTGTCAGACTGTCCGTCTGTCTGTCCGTGTATCTTCTGTTTCTGTGGCAAGTATGGGATAAGGGGATACTGCATTGTCGGGTTGGTGTTACAAACGGCACGCATCCCATACTTTAAGATCCCATACTTTGCATACAATTGCGAGCAAGAGGGTGCTTCCCATGGCCAATGAGTTTCCCAGTTTGAATGACAAATCGAACTGAACGTCAAGTCCATCGGATGGGGACTATAAGCGAGTCGGACCCGTGTGCTTTCCTGGCCCCCTGCACACGTTAAAGAACCCACGGCAGTTGAAAATCGAAAAGAGCAGGGGGGTTCCCCCGCTGCCCTGGCAAAATTGATGTAGATTGAAGATAGCCGCCTGGTATTTCTTACCAAGCTACAAAAATTGTCACTTATCGTGTGCCATCGTGTACCGGTGGAAATAGAAGACACGTATAAACATCACATGCATCCATGTGAGAAACTGGAGGAATAAATGAGATAAATGGAAATGGGTGACTGATATTTGAATGGTACGGGAAACGACTGAATGAGCGCCAGTAGGCTGCTCTTCGCTGGCTCTACCTGGGTAGGCAGCCCGTTGAGCGAGTATGGTAGTGTGCTTATTGTAAAGCTCTTAGAGCTTGGTCTGTGACCGAGGATAGGCGCTATATAAATACCCAATAATAATAATAAATAAATAATAATAATAATGAACACGGCAAAGGAGCATATCGTGAAAAAAAAACTGCCGGTATGTTAGGTTTAGAATGCCCAGCACGGACTGACGGCGACCAGCATCACGATGCAAGACGTGATGGTGATGACGATGATGATACCCCTCCCCCCTACTCCCCTTGAGACGCATCACAAAATTACGTCATGACTAAACACCCGCTCAGCCAGTAGTTTACGTACATTTTTAGTGCAGTGGGCACGAACACAAAGTCCGAAGTCCTGCTCATATCCATTTATTATTGGATCCACGAACAAACGTGCAAACGTGCCCTTATTTCAGATGAAAATATAGTAAAAACATGTCTTGGAAAGAATTGCTCATTTGATACATACAGTTGGGGGCTCTTTTTCGGCGGTCTTTTTTTTGGGGCGTGGTGGGGAGGTGGAGGGTGTTGGTTGCGTCAGATCTTTAATCCTGTCGCCCCGATGAAACCCACAGTAAAGTATTGCAAGGCATTGCGTGATCAAAGTAGTCGGAACGTTTTGCCTGCGGAGCTGACGTGGTGAGTTGGGAACGCCTCGTGCGGTTGGATTTTTCGGCTTGAAAACTGTCGCCGTCTACCCAGCAGTAAACAGGTTCTTGCTATACGTCGGGGTGGTTTAAGGCGTGGGTGGTAGGGGAGGGGGTGGCGGGGGAGGGGTGATGGTCTCGACCTTCGGGTCCGTCAGTGTATTGCTCCTTCGGCCGTCAGGCCATGGAACGTTAACCTTTCACCTTGGACGCCTTGTTGGGGTTGGAGGTGAAAGGCCTTTGACCGTTAGCTTTTTAATTTCGGTGTAGGCAATCGTAACGTAAGGTAATGTTTGCTTATAGCTTAGCCGACCGCAA
>CM031611.1:76589948-76595226 GCA_018398815.1 Conus ventricosus
AGTGTGTATAGAACGTCCAGGTGGAAGAGTTCTGATCTGTACACTTAATGCGTGAACAGTGTGTGGAGAATATAGAATGTCCCAGTGGTAAGAGTTCTGTTCTGTTCTGCTGTCCGCAGGGTGACCGGGGGGAGGGGAGCTCTGTGGACCCTGTCCCTCTGAAGCCGGACACGGGCAGTTCGTCGCTGTCAGACAGGACGTTGCCATGGCAACCACGCGCAGGACCGTCACGACACAACGGGCGCTCCTCTCAGAACACATGTCCAGTCGTATGTGTTCGGGTGTATCCGCTTTGCGGCACTAAACCAAACAATAGAAAACAAGCATTCCATTTGCGGCACTGATTTTAAACAATACGGAAAAGTAGTCCATTTTGCGGCACTAATCGTCAGGGGTTCCCATCGTCAGTACATCACCGCTTGAGCCCACTGAACAAGAGAGAGCGTCATTGAGTGAGATTCGCTCATTCCGTGTGGCATTTGTAGACACTGAACAAGTTTCAACAAACGCCCAACAAACGTTAATTTTCCCTCGCTTGTCATTGAGATGCACTCAATAAGAGTTCACTGAACATGTGCATGTCACTGAGTGAGGCTCGCTCATTCCGTGTGGCATTTGTAGACACACAGGCGAAGAGGCAACATGGCATTGAAGTTTGTCGAAACCAGTGAAGGCAAGCCAGCCATTTTGTTAGAAAACTACATGTACCGACTGAAGAAAGAAACATTAGCAACCAAGATTTGACAGTGCGTGAAGAAAAATTGCACTGGGAAGCTAACCACTCAACTCGAGACGAACGAAATCCTGCATGGCTCGACAGTACACAATCATGATGTGGACACAGAAAAAAACCAAGTTCATCTTTTGAGGCAAGCATGTAAACGCAAAGCTGAGGAAGACATGACAGAAAGGCCGAGGAAGATTTTGATCAGAGAAGTTGAAAAGATGGAAACCGACCATGTATCACAGGATGGCATCAATAGAGTGAGGAAAGCAATATGGTGTCATCGCAGGAAAACACAGCCAGCACTACCGAAGACAAGACAAGAGGCGCTGTCAGCACTGTCCACACTAAAGACAAAGAACTCTATTGTAATAGATACTGACGTTGAACATGAAATTGCTTGGATTTATGGTACAAGTTCTGTGGAATTCCTCAAGGATGTGCAGTATTTGTTTGGAGACGGAACTTTCAAGAGCTGCCCGAAGAACTTTTGCCAGATATACACAATGTTTGGCTACAAAGACAACTACTACATCCCCATTGTCTTTTTCCTGCTGCCGGGAAAGTCCAAAGATGTGTACCGGATGATGTTTAACATCTTTCAACGTATCTATCAAGATATCAATGGCGTGAGCTTTAACGACAAGATACTACACTTGGATTTTGAAAAGCAGGCCCAAGACGCTGCCACTGAAGTGATAAAGCAGCGATGGTGGAGAAAGATCCAAGAGCTGGGTTTGAGCGCTGAATATAAAATGGACTCGGAAGTGGGCAAGTTTTTGAAACTCACGTTTGGGCTTCCATTTCTGGACTACCTTGATGTTTTTGAAAGTTTCGCCTTTGACCTGACACTGGAAGCGCCTTGTGACGAGAGAGTCGACCCATATTTGGATTATCTGCTGAAGACGTACATGACAAGCTCGTCGCTGTTTCCTCCAACTCTTTGGGCAAGCAGCGAGGTAAACTCTAAAAGGACTACCAATGGCTGTGAAGCTTTCCACAAACAGCTGAACAGCATGTTCTATTCTGCACATCCCAACATATTTGAACTCGTGGAACGTCTTCAAGAAGTCATCGTCCAAAGCGGGTTCAAAATGAAAGATGGTCAGAGAGTGAGGTGTGAGTCCAACAAGGAAAAGAAGAAGAAAGAATGGATGAATGAAGCAAGAAAACAGCTTGAAGATGGACAAATTACCACAAAAGTCTACCTTCAGCGCATCTGTTACACTGGACTGCCTGCCACAAATTTATGAATGTCTCTCTCTTCTATGAATGTAAATATCAAAATTTTTATCTTTTTATCTATTATTAAAGTCTAATAAACAAACATTCCTAATGCGGCCTCATTTATGAAGCTATGTCAGTCAAAAGCTCATATCTGAGACAGTCCCAAGCCTGAAACGCAGAGGGGGAAATGTTTTATACCAATTCGTCATGGTGCCGCAAATGACCTGTCACAGAAAGGAAAAAGTTTGGAGTGCCGGAAATGTCAAATGTCATATGAAATAAACGGACTAAATTCTGTAGTGCCGCAAATTGACCATTTTTCTTTGGGAGTGCCGCAAATGGAACGTCCCCATGTGTACCCCTCCTTTGCCTCAATGGCTTGTTAGGCTGAAGGCAGTAAATCGTCAAAGCCTCTCCTCTCTCTCTCTCTCTCTCTCTCTCTCTCTCTCTCTCTGTCTCTGTCTCTGTCTCTCTCTCTTTCTCTGTCTCTTTCTGTCTGTCTGTCTGTCTGTCTGTGTCTGCCCGCCCGTCTGTCTGTCTGTCTGTCTGTCTGTCTGTCTGTCTGTCTCTCTCTCTCTCTCTCTCTCTCTCTCTGTCTCTCTGTCTCTCTGTCCATGTCCGTCTGCCTCTCTCTGTCGGTATGTCTGTCTGTCTGTCCAATTATCTGCCCATCTGTCTGTCTGTCTGTCTGTCTCCCCCCCCCCCCCTCTCTCTCTCTCTCTCTGTGTCAGTATATCTGTAAATCTGTCTGTCCGCCCGTCTGTCTATCTGTGTCTGTCTGCCTGTCTGTCTCTGCCTCCATCCGCTTCCCTCTGTCTCTCTGTCCCTGTGTGTCTGTCTGTCTGTCTTCTGTCTTCTCTCTCTCTCTCTCTCTCTCTCTCTCTCTCTCTCTCTCTCTCTCTCTCAGCGATATCGCTGAAGCCTATGAACGAAGGAAGAAAATTCTTTCCTCTTGAATCAGCTTCTATATTACGAATAAGAACCTGTGAACAATTCTAAGCATTAAAAACTGTTATCATTTCAATATATCTGACGATTTTGTGATTACTGTCGGATGGTCCTTGATTACCTTTTACTTTGATTTGGTACTGACGTATGTTTCGTCTGTAAGGCATTAAGTTAGATTCTTTTGACTGCAGATAGAATGCTGTAGTACAATTTCCTTTTCGACCCCTATCTTTCTTTCGCATATATGCATGTGTGTGCTATTTGTATATATATACTATAGTTAGTGTGTGTATGTGTGTGTGTGTGTGTGTGTGTGTGTGTGTGTGTGTGTGTGTGTGTGTGTGTGCCCTTTGCAAGAAATCTGTTAATTGTCCCCCTTGGCATGAAGGCCAGTTAGGCTATTGTCAAGAAAACTGTCAATTGTCAATTGTCTCTCTCTCTCTCTCTCCTCTCTCTCTCTCTCTCTCTCTCTCTCTCTCCATAAGCTTTTTCTTCTTAATCTGGCTGTAAACCCTGATATCAAGAACGCATGGCTCAGTAGACGTGATGTACAGTACATGGATTGTTCCGCCCGCAGTGACGTCCCCCCCCCCCCCCCCCCCCCCCCCCCCCCCGCCATCCTTGATGCCATGGAAACAATCCACAGGACGTCGTGGGGCCATCACACACACAGCACCGTCCTGAAGACTCTCCATGGGGCCATCTCACACACAGCACCATCCTGAAGACTCTCCGTGGGGCCATCTCACACACAGCACCGTCCTGAAGACTCTCCGTGGGGCCATCTTACACACAGCACCGTCCTAAAGACTCTCTGTGGGGCCATCACACACACAGCACCGTCCTGAAGACTCTCCGTGGGGCCATCTCACACACAGCACCGTCCTGAAGACTCTCCGTGGGGCCATCTCACACACAGCACCGTCCTAAAGACTCTTCGTGGGGCCATCACACACACAGCACCATCCTGAAGACTCTCCGTGGGGCCATCTCACACACAGCACCATCCTCAAGACTCTCCGTGGGGCCATCTCACACACAGCACCGTCCTCAAGACTCTCCATGGGGCCATCTCACACACAGCACCGTCCTTAAGACTCTCCGTGGGGCCATCTCACACACAGCACCGTCCTGAAGACTCTCCGTGGGGCCATCACACACACAGCACCGTCCTAAAGACTCTCCGTGGGGCCATCTCACACACAGCACCGTCCTCAAGACTCTCCGTGGGGCCATCTCACACACAGCACCGTCCTAAAGACTCTCCATGGGGCCATCTCACACACAGCACCGTCCTAAAGACTCTTCATGGGGCCATCTCACACACAGCACCGTCCTAAAGACTCTCCGTGGGGCCATCTCACACACAGCACCGTCCTAAAGACTCTCCGTGGGGCCATCTCACACACAGCACCGTCCTGAAGACTCTCCGTGGGGCCATCTCACACACAGCACCGTCCTTAAGACTCTCCGTGGGGCCATCTCACACACAGCACCGTCCTAAAGACTCTCCGTGGGGCCATCTCACACACAGCACCGTCCTAAAGACTCTCTGTGGGGCCATCTCACACACAGCACCGTCCTGAAGACTCTCCGTGGGGCCATCTCACACACAGCACCGTCCTGAAGACTCTCCGTGGGGCCATCTCACACACAGCACCGTCCTCAAGACTCTCCGTGGGGCCATCTCACACACAGCACCGTCCTTAAGACTCTCCGTGGGGCCATCTCACACACAGCACCGTCCTTAAGACTCTCCGTGGGGCCATCTCACACACAGCACCTTCATCAAGACTCAAGAGAGAGAGATGAGGGTGACGAAGAAATTGGATCTGAAAAAAAACCCACCCTCTCCTCTGTTCACAAATGAATAACTTCAAACCAAACCTTGCCGCCTGAAATGCACGTGCAACAAGTTGTCCGCACACAGACACGTTAATAAGGGCAAAGAAGCACAGCTCAGCAGTTCACCCCTCGAGGCGTATATCGTCAATCGAGTCGCCAGAGTGCGGGGAGGAACCGAAAAGAAGCCATCGTCACTGTCTCCGGAGCTGGCTGCGTCCCACGGTCGCTAGTTCGGACACCGCACGGCACTCTCAGCAGGTAAATTGTGCAGAGTTCTGGCAGTAGCGTGTCATGTTGCATGACGCCCTGAGGAATCGCAGTTGGCCACCACCCCTTTATCATTCTCGATATTTGAAGATGGGAGTGACTAGTAAGTGGTCTTCGTTGTTTCTGCTTCTGTCAACTTCATTTACTGTTACTTCTTAGCTGTTCGCTTTTTTGTGGGAAAGCAAATGCTTTTAACATATGTTTCCTTCAAAGATAACCATGAATTTACTGAATTATGAAACATGGCCTTGTAACGGAACGATATAT
>CM031611.1:76602120-76629620 GCA_018398815.1 Conus ventricosus
GATCAGGTTTTATCAGAGTTCCTCGTTACGCTGGAGAAGAACACAGATTCTTATCAGAGCAAACCATTCTAGTTTCCTCCTCTCTCTCTCTCTCTCTTCATCTTCCTCTCTCTCTCTCTCTCCTCTCTCTCGTCTCTCTCTCTCCTCTCTCACTCTCTTCTGTCTTTCCTCACGTCCTGCCATTTTCTGACTCGCTCGTTGTGAACAACACTTTCGCAGGCCAATTTCATACCGGGAGGGCACCGAACATTTTACAGTTTCTTTTTTTCTTTTTTTTAAGACTGGATGTATGTGACCGTATAGCGCCAGGAGTTGCAATTCGGTGATGGGTGCGAGTCTCCTTCCTCATCAACTTTGTGTTGCAGTTTGTGTGTCGGACTTTTCTCCTGTATTCTTAGGAGATCTTGAGGTAGGTGTTGTTTGTCCTGGAGATTTTTTTTCTTTTCCTTTTGTGTTCAAAGTTGTTGAATAGTAACCGGCCGTTTACTCAACACTGCACCTCTGCCCGCGTTCTCGCACATCAACACAATAAGAATGTGCATTCAAACATAGTTTTGCGGGTCCCCGAGTACACTACACACACACACACACACACACACACACACACACACTCACACACACACACACACACACACAGCACACACACAGGCCGCGGGCGCGCGGCCGGCACACACACACACTACACACCCACACACACACATACACACACACACACACAAACACAACACACACACACCACTGGCACATGCTCACAGACACGAACGGACATACGACCAGGCGTGTACGAAGCCGCGCGTTTCGCACACTTGCCACTCGCGCACGCGCGCGCGCGTATACACGCACAGCGCACACACACACACACACACACACACACACACACACACACACACACACACACACACTCACTAACACACACACACACACAACACACAACACACACACACACACACACACCACACACACACACACACACACACACACAGTCCGTTATGTAACTCACTCACAACAAACACAGCATGACGCAGGCGAGCGCACACGCCACACACACACACACACATGCGCGCGCGCAGCGCACGCTCGCACGCATACATGCACACGCCACTCACACACAGCACACACACACACACACACGACACACACACACACACACAACAACACACACACAACACACGCACGAAGCACACACACACACACAACACACACAAACACACACACACACACACACACACAGCACACACACACACACATGCACATATACAGCATATACTGGCATGCAGCAGGCTTTGCACGCATTCTCGGACGCGCGCGCGCACTACTACCACACCACACACACACCCACACACACACACACACACACACACGTGCGCGCGCCGCACGCCTCGTGCACGCAATCAATCACGCGCAGCACGTCCACTCACCTTGTTCCCTTTATCCTTCTCCCCACCCTCTAACCTCTCCAGCCCGATCCCTGCCTCTTCCCCACCCCGCTAGCCGCCCAGCCCGATCCTCTGCCCTCTTTCCCCCCTCCCGCGAGTCTCCACCCGATCCTCCTCGTCCCCACGTGCTCCTCTAGCCTCCCAGCCCGATCCCCTACCTACCCCACTCCCTCTAGCCTCCCAGCCCGATCCCTGCCCTCGTTCCCCACCCCCTCTAGTCTCCCAGCCCGATCCCCGGCCCTCCGCCCAACTCCTCTAGTCCCACCAGCCCGATCCCTGCCCTCGCCCCCACTCCTCTAGCCTCGCTCAGTCTCCGATCCTGCCCTCTCCCCACTCCTCTAGCCTCTCCAGCCCGATCCCTGCTTTGCCCACTCCTTCTAGCCCCCAGCCCGATCCCTCCTCTCACCACCCCCTACCACCACCCGTCCCCTGCGCCCACTGTCCTCTAGCCTCCCAGTCACCACCCGATCCCTGCTCCCCACTTCCTCTAGCCCCCCAGCCCGAAGTCCCCTGCTCCCCACTCCTCTAGCCTCCCAGCCCGATCCCTGCTGCCCACAAGTCCGCTAGCCTCCCACCCGATCCCTGCTGCCCAACGTCCTCTAGCCTCCCAGGCCCCGATCCCCTGCTCTCCCCCTCCCTCTAGCCTCCCCGCCCTGATCCTGCCCCCACTCCTTCTAGCTCCACCAGCCCCCGATCCCTGCCTTCTCCCCCACTCCTCTAGTCCTGCCCAGCCCGATCCCTGCCCTCTCCCCACCCTCTAGCCTCCCAGCCCGATCCCTGCTGCCACTCGAGTCATCCTCGAGCCCTCCCAGCCCGAATCCCTGCTCCCACTCCTCTAGCTAGCCTCCCAGCCCGATCCCCTGCTCCCACTCCTCTACCTCTAGCCTCCCGCCCGATTCCTGCTCCCCAGTCCTCTAGCCTCCCAGCCCGATCCCTCTGCCCACTCCCTAGTAGCCTCCCATAGCCCGATTCCCAGCCGATCCCTTGCTCGCCCACTTAGTTCCTCGTAGCCTCCCAGCCCGATCCCTGACCTCGCCCCACCCTCCTCTAAAGCCTCCCAGCTCGAACCCTGCCCTCGTTCCCCACTGTCTCTAGCCTCCCATCCCGATCCCCTGCTCCCCACGTCCTCTAGCCTCCCAGGCCCGATCCCTGGCCCTCTGCCTCTCCTCCCACCCCTCGCCTCCCCACCCCGATCCCTGCTGCCCTCTCCCCACCCTCTAAGCCTCCCAGGGCCCGATCCCTGCGCCCCACTCGAGCCGTCTAGCCTCCCAGCCCGATCCCCTGCCCTCCGATCCCCTCCCCACACCGCAAGCCTCCCAGCCCCGATCCCGCCCTCTACCACCCCTCTATCCTCCCAGCCCGATCCCTGCTGCCCACGTCCTCTAGCCTCCCAGCCCGATCCCTGCTCACCACGGTCCCTAGCCCCCACCCGAACCCTGCCATGCCCTCAGGTCCCCACTGCATCCTCTAGCCACCCAGCCCGATCCCTGCCCTCCTTCCCCACTCCTCTAGCCTCCAGCCCAACTCCGGCCCTCGCCCCCACTCCTCTAGCATCCCAGCCCGACCCCGCTGCCAAGTCCTCTCTGCTGTCTTTGTTGTTTCTCATCTATTTATGTCATGAATGAACAGAGAATTTGTTTACGTGTTTGTCCCTCTGCTGCACCATATAATCAAATACGTTTTTTCAAATTTCCTTTGAAGGGCAGGGCTTGTGTTCCCCCAAGTCACCGTCCTACTGAATAGAATCCATGACATAATGCAGAAATAATTGCCTACACTGTTTTTGAGATAATCGTTACTTTTTTGTTTCGTATCTTATTTTCCATTTGGTTTGAGTCAGCAGTGATTTCATTGTATCAGGTTTCATCTGTTCTTTGTTGTTAATGATCACTACTGTACTTGTCGTTTCCCGCAGAAACAATGAATCCTTGCCTGATCCGATTTCGGTTGAAAAATGACTACCTGTAAACCAGATAGCCCTCGTTCCTCTGAACAGTGAAAGACAGGCCTCTCTAATAAATAATAATAATGTAAAGACAGGGAAAGAAGGGATAAAGACTGAATGAAGGAATAGAATGAGAACAGGGAGATAGAAAAGATGAGAAATAAATGGAAAATGAAAAGAGAAAATAGATTAGAATGGGAATCGGAAGAAAAAATGTTAACATGAATAAAAATTGCAACCTATAACATAGCTAGAATAACATTTTTTTTTAAATCAGATGAACGCTTAAGGTAACAGGAAATAACATTTAAACGTGAAAATAGAATTATTAAAGGAATCTTAAAATGGTACTCTGAACAAGTCCTAAAACAATGTCACAAATCAAAAGGGGTTTTACTAAAACCTCCTTCAGGGACTTTTCCGAAAAAAGCAGGCAGATATGGTTTCATTTTTCTACAGTGGAAAGTATATGTTCATTAGAAATTTTCCCACCACAAACGCATGTGATGTTGGAAGTGAATTTGGTCTTAAAAGCATTAAGTTTAAATCTATAGGCAAGGAAGTTAACAGCCTTAAGTTAGACAGTTGACCCACTCTTAGATATAAAAACATCTTCAAAACTCGTTTGGTGGTCATCAGGTGATGAGTGGCTAACATGTTTCTTTCTAAAATGCTTCCAGCAAGCATTCTGCAGTAGGCTATACCCTTCTTTCAGAGATAATGGGATTTTCAAATGATATGTTTCGTCTACATTATAATCTGCAGAGTTTTTAGCTAGTTTATCTGCAGATTCATGGAAATGTATTCCACTGTGTGAGGGCACCCAAAGAAATGTAAGATTACTACCTCGTAGGATAAGGAAATGCACCAAAATAAATGGTTAATCTAAAAAATCAATTCTTGTCTCACACTAGAATTTGAATTGCTTAAGGAATACAGCACTGATTTTGAATCGACACAAAAAAGAATTTGAGTCACAGTTTTCGGAAAATCAAGCAAATAATGTAAAGCCATGAGAATAGCAGTTAGTTCAACTGTAATATAGATCTGTGTTTCCAATATTAAAAAACCTCTTTTGACCTTTAAGTAGGGGATAGTGAAAGCAGCACCAGCTTCGTGATTTTCTAGAACTGAACCATCGATATAAACTTTGAGATGATTTGGATAATTGAGAAATAAATGCTCATTTGCAACTGTGTCAATAACATTTATATTTTCACTTTTCTTTGCATTGGTATAATTTATGTCAAAATGTCCTTTTTGTAATTCCCATGGAGGGATAACACTACATGGATTACTACATTTTACTATATCTTCTAATCGTATTTCTGATTGTTGAAAAGTATCTAGAGTTTCAGTTCTTATTGTTTACAGACATGATATGCTTTTGGCTCGTTTTGGGAAATCAACATCTGATCTTAAGCCAATTTCCTTTTCAAACGTTGTTTTCACTTAAAGAGCCTTTTAACAAATAGTTAGCGATGGCAAGCTGACGGCATTCATTTAAAGGAAGTACTCCTACCTTTCTATATTTTGCTATTGTTGATGTATGGAAAGGAACCCCCAAGGCCAATCGAAAAGCTTTACAATCCACGCTTCGTAATTTGTTTAATAAATTGGTGTGTGTGTGTGTGTGTGTGTGTGCGTGCGTGCGTGCGTGCGTGCGTGCGTGCGTGCGTGCGTGCGTGCGTGCGTGCGTGCGTGCGTGCGTGTGTGTGTGTGTGTGTGTGTGTGTGTGTGTGTGTGTAGTGTGTGGTGTGTGTGTGTGCGTGTGTGTTTGTGTGTGTGTTTGAGTGCGTGTGCGTGTGTGTGTGTGTGTGTGTGTGTGTGTGGTTGTGTGTGTGTGTGTGTGTAGTGTGTGTGTGGTGTGTGTGTTTGAGTGCGTGTGCGTGTGTGGTGTGTGTGTGTGGGGGGGGGGGGGGGGGGGGGGGGGCTAATGCGCAGGTCAGACCTCTGCTAAGTCGTAGCCACGAGACCCTCCTTTTCATTTCTCTCATCCCAGTCATTGATCGATTAATCCATCAGATCGGAATGGTGCGCCGTGTGGTCTTGACAGTCACCAGATGTGGTGTAGCGTATATGCACAGTCCGCACGCAGTGACACCTCCTTGATGAAACCAAAAATTCCCAACTATTCTGTCACTATGCTTTACAGCCTAATCGTTTGTTTCCTCCTTTGTAGTGGTCTATGGTTTATTTTGATGGCATTTCCCAGTTCAAAGTTCAACCTCCCTGGCAATCTTTTCTGCTTCATTTCAGAACTTCATCTGTCCGGATTCCAGAAAGAGCGGACGTATGATGGTATATCAGACTATGCTGATGATAGAGTTGATAGCAGGTGACAATGATATATCCGACTGGGCAGAAGATAGAGTTGACAGTTGGTGACAATGATATATCAGGCTGCAGAAGATAGAGTTGATAGCTGGTGACCATGATATATCAGACTATGCAGAAGATAGAGTTGATAGCTGATGACAATGATATATCAGGCTGCAGAAGATAGAGTTGATAGCTGGTGACAATGATATATCAGACTATGCAGAAGATAGAGTTGATAGCTGGTGACAATGATGTATCAGACTATGCTCATGATAGAGTTGATAGCTGGTGACAATGATAAATCAGACTGCAGAAGATAGAGTTGATAGCTGGTGACAATGATATAATCAGACTTATGCAGAAGATAGAGTTGATAGCTGGTGACAATAATATGTCAGGCTGCAGAAGATAGAGTTGATAGCTGGTGACAATGATATATCAGACTGCTGAAGATAGAGTTGATAGCTGGTGACAACGATATATCAGACTGCAGAAGATAGAGTTGATAGCTGGTGACAGTGATATATCAGACTTCAGAAGATAGAGTTGGTAGCTGGTACAATGATATAACAGGCTGCAGAAGATAGAGTTGATAGTGGTGACAGTGAATATCAGACTGTGCAGAAGATAGAGTTGATGGCTGGTGACAGTGATATATCAGACTGTGCAGAGATAGAGTTGATAGCTGGTGACAGTGATTTTATCAGACTATGCAGCAGATAGAGTTGATAGCTGGTGACAGTGATATATCAGATTGCAGAAGATAGAGTGTAGCTGAAGTGCAGAAAGATAGAGTTGATAGCTAGGTGGGTGACTGTGCAGTGATACTGATTTCAGTGATAGCTGGTGACAGTATAGAAAAGAGATAATTAGATAGCTGGTGCAGAAGGGTGATCAATGCTGACACCTAAATATATCACTGACAATTGAAAAAGGTAAAACAACACCATACAATTTCAACCAACTTGTGTCACGTTCAGAAGAGAACCTCCTTCAAGATCCTCCATCAATCTGTTCACGAGATCGTGCAGTACCTACGCACACTCTAAATAGTCAGATTGTAAACACCGTGGCTTGGATGTCGTCATGAGGCTTTGTCAGACCCACAGCGCTGCCCCCGCCTTCGATGCAGTAGCCGCTCGACCCTCTTCCAGTTTGAAACTAGCATTCCTTTAGCTTCAACTGGCGTTGCTCTTTCCTGCTAAAAATCTTTATCTGACTTGACCACCTCTAGACTGTACGACACAATGGCGGGCCATCAGAGCCATCATCGTTTCCGTACGGATGCAGTGTGTGCTAAGGTACCCTTTCTTTTGTGTATATGCTTCTGATCCAATATGATCGCCACGTGCATTTATAACACGAAATTTTTTGCTGATGATACATAACATCATCAGCCGGCCCTTTCTTGTCGAAACTTGAATCAACCGGTTACATCTGAAAAACCCACAACAAACTACAACTTAAGTGCAACAGAGACTGAGTAGTGATGGCTGGCATGTGCAATTAAGTCATCAAAATCTCTAGCTAACCACAGTCTGGGACCATTAACAACCTCAACCTGGTCCCCTGCTTCTCGTCAGCTGCAGTCTTGTTTCACTCTGGATCAAAGCCTTTGTCCATTGCACAACAAGTTTCTAACATCTGCCTATTTGGAACCTTCGCAAGATCAGTTCTATCGCCAAATTCTGAACTGATGCAACGCCCTGCCTACATTGCGCTGAAGAGTGAAAGAGATCTAAGCAATACCAAATTCGTTTCATTTTCCGTTGTCTAACTTGTTTGTGTCTTGCCTGGAAGAAGACCTAACAGGTCGAAAAACGCGTCGTTTTTGTCTTGTACTCGTTTGATTCACGTTTCTCTCCTGGGTGGTCTGCTAACATTATCTAAGATTTGATGCTACAACGCTGTGGTTTGTCTTTCCTTGTTGTTTTAGTGTAAACTCTCTTCTGCTGCTTTCCCCAACTTCGCAACATCTTTCGAAACAGCTATGCATACTACAGTTTTGTATCTGTAGTTTTTCCGAATTTACCGTAATCTGAGTTGTTATTAGAGTGCAGTTTTTCTTTCCGGAAGCCTGTAGCTGGAATCTTATTGAAATCAAATGGACTGCGATGACTAGATCATGACGATCCGAGTCTGCTGTGTATAGGACAGAAAGGTGAAGTTTTCAAGTTTCAAGGTCATGTTGTAAACTGAATGTTCAGTGAGGGACAGAAAGTTTTGTTCCCTTTCATAGGTCAGGTTGTAAAGTGAATGTTCTGTGCCTGCTTTCTTTAGAGAAAGAATATGTACAATGTCATAGGTCCAGTTGTTAAACTGAATGTGCTATGAGGGACAGAAGGTGGTTTCAGTTTCATAGGTCAGGATGTAAAGTTGAATGTTCTGTGCCTGCTGTGGCTTAGACCAGAAGGTGTTTCAGTTTTTCATATGGTCAGGTTGTAAACAGAATTTCTTGCCTGCTGTGCTTAGAGACAGAAAGGTGTTTTCATTTTCATAGTCAGTGGTTGTAAAGGCAGAATGTAAGCATGTCCACATCGTGCTCGCAATTTCAGAACATTGTTTTATCTTATGAAGAGTTGATGTGAAAACTGATCAGATACTTGCCATCTTTTCTTGTCGCAAGTCGATCTGATTGTACCCTGCTCCCTCACGTCCCCACCCCCCTTATACTATGATTTCGATTATTTATTTTTTTACTAACTGTTTTAACTCTTTATAAGCAGAACCAATATTGTGTGTGTGTGGTGTGTGTGTGGCGTGCGGGCGTGCGTGCGTTGCGTGCGTGCGTTTGCGTGCGTGTGCGTGTGCGTGTGTGTGTGATGTGTGTGTGTGTGTGTTTGTGCATCCGTGCGTGCGGCGTGCGTGCGTGCGTGCGTGTGTGTGTGTGTTGTGTCCCAAGGTCTGAGAAGTGCGTCCGGGCTCTAATGCGCAAGACAGGAACAGACCTCTGACTAAGTCGTAGCCACGAACCTCCTTATCATTTCGTCATCCCAGTCATTAATTCAATTTATCCGATCAGATAGGAATGGTGCGCCGTGAGGTCTTGACATTCAACAGATGTGTGTAGCATAAATGGCACAGTCCGCACGGATGACACCATCCGATGATGAAACCAAACAAACCCCAATATTCTGTCACTATCATTACAGCAAAATCGTTTGTTCCTCCTTTTGTAGTGTTCTAAAGTTAGTTGATGGCGTTTCCCTGTTCAAAGTTCAACCTCCCTGGCATCGTTTCTTCTGCATTCTGCTTCATTTCAGAACTTCATCTGCGGATTCAGAAAGAGCGGACGTATGATGGTATATCCGACTATGCCTGATGCTATAGTTTGATACAGTGACAATGATATATCAGACTGGGCAGAAGATAGAGTTGACAGTTTGGTGACAATGATATACGATGCTGCAGAAGATAAGTTGATAGTCCTGGTGACCATGATATATCAGACTGCAGAAATAGAGTTGATATCTGGTGACAATGATATATCAGACAGCAGAAGATAGAGTTTGATAGCTGGAGACATTGAATATCTAGACTGCAGAAGATAGAGTTGGAAGCTGGTGACTCAGTGATATATCAGGCTGCAGAAGAAAGAGTTGATAGCAGGTGACAGTGGATAAACAGACTGTCAGAAGAATAGAGATGATAGCTGGTGACAGTGATATAATCAGACTGTGGGGCAAAGAAAAGAGTTGATCGCTGGAGACAGTGATATAACAGACTAGTAGAAGAAAGAGTTGATAGCTGGGGACATTGATATAACAGACTATGCAAGATAGGTTGATAGCTGACTGTGCAAGAAGATAGATTTTGATAGCTGAACTGTGCAAAGATAGAGGTTGAAAGCTTTGACAGTGATATACAGACTGCAGAAGATGGAGTTGAAAGCTGTGACAAGATATATCAGAATGGCAGAAGATTATGAGTTGATAGCTGGTGACCATGATCTATCAGACAATGCAGAAGATAGAGTAGATAGCTGGTGACAGTGAAAATCAGACTGGGGGCAGAAGATAGAGTTTATAGCTGGTGACCATGATATATCAGACTAAACTATCAGAAGATAGGTTGACAGTTGGTGGACCATGATATATCAGACTATGCAGAAGATAAGAGTTGACAGTTGGTGACCAGATATAGTCAGAACTGCGGGAAGTAGAATTAAGAGGTGGTGACAATCATAAAACCACTGTGCAGAAGGAAAATAGATGTCTGGTCCAATTAACAATGAAATAAGACTTTTTTGCAGAGGAACGATGTCTTATACCAACCAGTGCCCAAGACTGAGAAACCGCTTTCCCTCCTTTTTCTGAGCTAAATAATCTATATATAAATATATATATAAATAAATATAAATATAATATTGCCATCCGAAAGGCCAAACTGTTGCAATAAAACGCAAGCCACGACATAAACAACACTTAATCCAACACGAACCGCAAAGCGAACAAGAGAATTAACTTCCTTCAGATCTCATAAAATAGAAGAAAGAAACAACCACACCGATATAAACAAAAGTGCAGGAAGACAAGACTGTAATGACGGTCAACATAATATTATTTTGTTTTTCTATCGTTAGAAGAGATCTCAGAATAATTCAGTCTGTACACGAAACACTTGATTTGGCTCCTCCAGTCACAGCCATCTATTTTGCAGGTCTTGCAACGGTGTGTGGTGTGTGAGTGTGTGTGGAGTTTGTGTGTGTGTGTGTGTGTGTGTGTGGTGTGTGTGTGTGTGAGTGTTTGTGTGAGTTGTGTGCCGTGTGTGTGCGTCGTGCGTGCGTGCTGCGTGCGGTGCGTGCGTGCGTGCGAGCTGCGTGCGTTGTGTGCGTGTGTGTGTGTGTGTGGTGTGGTTGTGTGTGTGTGAGTGTGTGTGTGGGTGTTTGTTTTTTTTAAACAACTCGCGACGGAAAACAAGCTGGCCGGACCGAAATAGTCCTTGCTAGGGTTTAAATAAAATTCCCAATGCTCCCACAACCTCCCGCCCGTCCCTCTCTCCCTCACCATTCTCACTCTCTCTGTCTCTGTCCCTCTGTCTCCTTCACATGTCTCTGTCGTGTCTGTCTCCTCTCTCTGCACTCAGTCTCTTCCTCTCTCTCTCTCTTCTCCCTCTCTCCTATCCATCTCTCTCTCTGCTCTCTCTCTCTCTCACTCTCTCACACCCCATCATAAGGGGGCCATGGCCTAATGAATATAGCCATTTCGTCAAGAGCAATCGCATACTCTCTCTCTCGTCTCTCTCTCTCACTCAGCTCTCTCCCTCTCTCTCCCATCTCGCTCCTCGTCTCTCTCTCTCATTCTCTACTCTTTCCTCTCTCTGTCTCTACTCTACTCTCTCTCTGTCTCTTTCTCTGTCTTTACTCTCACTCTCTCTCACTCGTCTCTCTAGCTCTCTTCTCCACATCCTCTCTCCTCTCACATCCACGTTTCTACTCACACTCTCTCTCTCTCCTCTCTCTCTCTCTCTCCTCTCTCTCGCTCTCCTCTCCTCTCATCTATCAGTCTGTCTCCTCTCTGTCTCTGTTTCCTCCTTTCTTCCATCTGCTGGCACAGAAACACATTCTAAATCTAGTTTCGATTGGTTAGAGTATTCACGCAATGTCGGTCAACGGACCATTCTCTCGTGTGTGTGTGTGTGTGTGTGTTTTTGGTGTGTGTGTGCGTGCGTGCGTGTCGTGTCGTGAGTGCGTGCGTGCGTGCGTAGCGGCGTGTGTGTGGTGTGTGTGTGTTGTGTGTGTGATGTGTTTGTGGGTATGTGTGTGTGTGTGTGTGTGAGTTGTGTGTGTGGTGTGTGTGTGTGTTTCTTCGGGTGATTGCTTAGCAACACATAATGCTCTCGCGTGAACCATTTAATGAAACAGGAAGCGCACTCAATGTTTGGACAAGGTGGGGAACCATTGAGAGAGCTGGGGAGGGGTGTGGGGAGGTGATGGGGGGGAGGCGGAGGAGGAGGTGGGCGCCGGTGGGGTAGGAGGTGATGCTGATGTAGTGTTGGGAAGCGGGAGAATTTATGACGGTGTTTCATTGTCCTCACAGTATATATCCTTCATAGTTTTTGGTTTAAAAAAAAAAAAAAAAAAAAAAGACAAATACACAAATAAAAGGAAAAAAAGGAGAAAAAATGAGTTCATAATTCTTGCGAAAGAGGGATATTTCGAGGCAAGCACAGGTAGCACAATGTGCTTCATCTCAAAACAGTATCCTGCCAGCTACGTGATATAACGACGAAGACCTCTCAGTTTGTTCGTTCTTATTTATTTTATTTGTTTTATTCGAATGAAATTTAGAAGTGTGGGGGGTTGTGTGTGGGGGGGGGTGGGGGGGGTGGGGGGGGGGGGAGGGGGGTGCGTGAGTGCATGCGTGCGAGCGTGCATGCGTGTGTTGTGTGTGTTGTGGTGTGTGTGTGTGTGCCGTGCGTGCGTGCGTGCGTGCTAGCGCGCGCGCGCTCGCGCGCATGAAATGTTGAAAATATCTTTAGCAAACTTTGAAAGGGAATGCAACTTTTCTTCGTTCCCACATGTGACTTGTATGTAAGTTTGTTTTAGTCGTTGCTGATGGCGGTGGTGAACGATTAGCAAGCGATATTTGGTGGTCTTCAACCAGTTCTCAACCAGGGAGTGAAGACACGATTTGGTAGTGAAGGAAAGGGGTTGGGGAATATTTCTACTCCCCTCGTGCCCCACACACGAATGACCCTCACACCCTCCCTTACCTCCTCCCCCAAGACTTCTCCTGTGTGTAAAAGATGACCTCTAAGCAGGCAAACGCTACGAGGAAGAACAGTTACTGCAAAGAAGCTACCAAAGCATACGTATCAATACAAATCAAAACATAGTAGTCAATGAAGCAGTAACTGTTGTACTGTCGATAAAATACCCCATAGCAAACACTACGTCGGGTTTAGAAATATTGAAAATTAGATATAGTCCACTCTCTCTCTCTCACTCTCTCACTCACTCCTCTCTCACCTCCTTACTCATCTCACTCATTCACCCTCTCGTCTCTCTCACGCGTCTCTCTCTCTTCTGGTCTCTCTCTCCTCTCTCTCTCTCACTTCGCACTGCACACACAGCTACAGCACACACACGCGCGCGCGCGCACGCACGCACGCACACAAGCACGCACGCACGCAACGACACACACACACACACGACGCGCGCGCGCGCGCGCTCGCGGCGCGCGCAAGCCCGCGCAACGCACGGCACACACAGACATACACACACACGCACACGCACATCATATAATTATACAGATTCTCTCCTCTCACTCACTCTCTCTCCTACTCTCTCTCTCTCTCTCTTCTCTTCCCATCCTCCTCTCTCTCTCTCTCTCTCATCACTCTCTCTTTCTCTCTTCACTTCCCTCCTCTTCTCTCTCTTTCTCCCTCATTCTGTCTCTCTTCTTCTATTTCTTTCCCACTTACTACACTAGCTCAAAAACATCACAACCGTTTGAGAAGAGTTGCGTGAGACAGAAAAAAAGAGACAGTTCAAAGTTGAGATAGAGAGAGACAGAGAGGGATACAGACAAGACAGAAGATGGAGAGAGGACACACACACACATAGACAGACAGAGCAGACAGATAGAGAAGGAAGAGAGATAGAGATATAGAGGATAGAGAGAGAGAGAGAGAGAGAAGAGACAGACAGACAGACAGACAGACAAGATACAGACAGACAGACAGAGAAGGAGAGGAGAGAGAATGAGAGAGAGAAGAGAAGAGGAGAGAGAGAGAGAGAGAGACAGAGAGAGGAGGGAATGTTGGGGGGTGAGGTAAGGCAGTGAGTGAGAATGGAGGGCAGGGGTGGCGAGTGAGGGTGATGTCAAGGATGTACCTGTGTCGGCGTTTGCCCAGCGGTTCCAGGACGATCGAGGCCCCATGCCTTTTGAGCGAGGAATGGACCCAAGAGGCATCCCCAACTCATGCGACCTGACGTCACTGCTGACGATGAAATCCGAAATGTGAACGTCACACTGGAGAGAGGAATCAGCTCTCTCAATGGTCTGACGGCGGGTCCAATATGGCAGGGCTGCCACTTACTGTAAGTCAAGGGCTTTCATTAACATGGAGTCCTTGTCCGGTGTTCCGAATAGCTTATTTTCCTTTTTTTAATATCCTATTATTTTTTTTTTTTTTCGAAATGTGGGGATTACAGGACTCAAAAGTTGAATTCATACAGGAACGACACGTTATTTTGAATCTCTCTCTCTCTCTCGCGCGCGCGTGTGTTTGTGTGTGTGTGTGGTGTGTTGTGTGAGTGTGGTGAGTGTATGTGTGAGTGTTTCTGTCTCTGTGTGAGTTTTGAGGTGTTTGTGTGTGTTGTGTGTGTTGTGCGTGTGTGCTCGCGCGCGATGCGCGTGTGTTAAGTGTGTTTATATCTCTGTGTGTGTTGTGTATGTGTATGTGTGTGTGTGTGTGTGTGTGTGTGTGTGTGGGTGTGTGTTGTGTATGTGCGCGAGTGTGTGTGTTATTGGTGGGGGGGGGGTTTGTGTGTGTGTGTGTGTGGTGAGGTGTATTGTGGTGTGTGTGTGTGTGTTGTGTGTGTTTGTGTGTGTGGTGGTGTGTGTGTGTGGGTGTGTGTGCGAGCGAGTCCTCACTACGCATACGTGGTGAGAGTAGGCGAGTGTCCGTGTGGTGAGTGTTGTGTGTGTTTGTGTGTGTGTGTGTGTTGTGTGTGGTGGGTGTGTGTGTGCGTGCGTGCGTGCGAGTCCTCCACGTAGCGCATACGTGTGTGGAGAGTAGGCGAGTGTCCGAGGTGAGTGTGTGTGTGTGGTGTGGTGTGTGTTGTGTGTGTTGAGTGTGCTGCGTGCGTGCGTCGTGCTGTGTTGTGTGTTGTGTGCGCGCGCGTTAATATGTATTTTGTGTCTGCTTGTCCTGTGTTATTGTGATGGAGAGAGAGAGAGAGAGAGAGAGAGAGAGACAGAGAGAGAGAGAGAGAGAGAGAGAGAGAGAGGATGGAGGCTGACCCATTTAGCTTGCAGGCGCCCTTCAGCAATCGAAGCAGATTAATTACACCTCCCCATCGGCAATGGTGACGCAGATATCTCCAGTCCAATTGGCTGTGAGGATATGAGAAACGCACAGCTGTCACTGATCTAGAACAGAAGGTCAACCCGTCTCTCTCCTCTCTCTCTCTCTCCTCCGGCCCTCATCTCTCTCTCTCGTTCTCTCTCTCTCATCTCTGTCTCCTCCGCCTCTCGTTGTCTCCCCTCGTCTTTCTCTCTGTCTCTCTCCTCCTCTCTCTTCGTTCTCTCTCTCTCTTTTTTCCTTCTCTTTTTCTCTTTCTCTTCTCTCCTCTCTCTCTCCTCTCCCTCTCTTTCTCTCTTCACTCTCTCACGTCTCTCTCGCTCATCCTCCAGTCCTCTCTCTTCTCTCATCTTTTTCCTCCTCCTCTACTCTCTATCACTCTCTCTACCTCTCCTCTCTCCCCTCTCTCTACTCACTCTCTCCTACTCCCTCGTCGCTCTCTTCCTACCTCTCTCTCCCGTCTCTCGTCTCTCTGCTCTCTTTCTCTCTCCCAATCAACAAATACACATACAAGCAGACACAAACATACATAAACGCGCCCGCGCGCGCGCCGGCGCACACCCACACACAACACACACACACACACAGCACAACACACATAATATATATAATATATATATAAATATATATATATAAAAAATACACACACATATGTATATATAATATATAATATAAACCTGAATTATAACCAAAGCTTGCTCTTAATTCTTAAGAATTGACGAAAATAATGGGAAATAAGCATCATATCTGCAGTGGCATACTGCCAAACTAACCAATCTAAGACATAAAGGGAAAAAGCAAGCTATGTTTCTAATTCAGTATTTCTTGCCAGTCACAGCAAAACACCCAGCTGCTCAGTAGCATGGGGGGTGTAAGTTTGCTGGAAGGTGCGGTACTTATCCTTGGAATATATTAGTATTTGTTGTATATATAAATAAATAATATAAATATATATATATAAATATATATATATATATATTTTAAATCAATAAAAATAAATCAATGATGAGTAAGAAGTAAGGTTACAACCTCAAGTTAAAAAACTCACAAATTTGTTTCTATCGATTTTAAAATAACCCATGAGTTTTATACCATCCTTCATAACATCATTGACAAATTTGCTCCCCAATGGGTCGAGCACTTATTAAATCATTTTAGGCTCTTTGGTTATATTCATATATATATATATATCGGTCTAGGTGTACACTGAGAGATTTATGAAACGCTTACCAACACCTTTGATGTGTATGTCAATGTCCCATGGTTTGTGTTGTGAATCCATGAAAACAAGTATGCTTTCTTGTGTCACTTCAAAATATAGGTCCATGTTTGTATGTGTGTCTCTGTGCATTAGCGTGCTTGTGCTCAAATATCTGGACACATACACGAGCGTGAGTAACAGAGATGAACCACTGAGAAAGCGGTCGTATGCTACATAATCCCTTTTCCCTTTTTGACACAGAGCAGACTTAGCGTCTTCCAGATATATTCATCCTACACCTTTTTTTCAGAATATTCACTTCCGACAACCAAAATAAAATAGGTGTGTTTGGTGGACTTGCTTTTATAGATCGCTACAAACCATCTGAAAATAAGCTTTGGACACGCGCTCACACACACACACACACACACACACACACACACACCACACACACACACACACACACACACACACACCACAAAAGTCGCGCCCTCGCGGAAAAAGCAAGAGAGAGAGAGAGAGAGAAAGAGTGAGGGGAGGAGGGAAGTGAGGAAGGGAGAGAAGAGAGACAGTCAGTCAGTCATCAGACAGACGACAGACAGACTAATGACTGAGGACTGACAGAGTGCTCCGAGAAGCAGTTCAACCTAATCACATTACATCACAGGCATTCTTCCTCCGCAGAAGTGAACGGACCCCCAGAGCCAAGGACTAACCACCTGGTCACGTGGTCTCTTCTCCTTCCGTCACTGTGTCGCAGACGTCATCATCTGCGCTGGCGCCGTGCTAGCCCTCCAACTTAATTCCGCAGTTTAGTGTTTGAATTTACCAAGACAGTGAACAGGATAGTGGGGGAAGGCGGGAAAGGAGACGGAGAGGGATGGATATTGCCAAGGATGGTCTCCCTTAGTTTTAGGATGGTTGATACACATAGACACAAATAGCTCTCTTCGACAACCGTTGATCACGCGCAAACAAATTTAGCAGAATTACGCATAATCCCTTTAGTAATTATTTCAGCGTGAAGTTCTGCGAACAAAAAGTAAATCAGCAGCCTCACCACCAGTGGAAAAGGTGGTAATCATTTTATATGTTCCATAGAGGAAGAGCAACGTGAAATTCGTTTCATGATCCAAATCAATATCCCATATTTGTTAGGTATTTCTTTTTGTGTTCGTTTGAAATGGTTTCGCTGTTTGTTGCTGTTGTTTGGATAATTGTCGTTTGTTATTGTTTATTGTTATTGTTTCTTTCTATTTACACATTAATACACCATTTCCGGGGAAAATTCTTCCAAATGTTTGCCGACGAGGCCAAACTATAAGATAAAGAACGCTTATCGTTGGTATCTTGTGCGTATTTCACCACAGATACGCCCCATACCCCTTTCTCTCACGCCCAACCCCTATCCCTGTCCCACCCCTCCCTTTCCTACCCTAGCATTTAAGAAATGGTTAATCATTATTTGAATTGAATTTGATCGTTTGGAGATCTTCTCTCTATCACTCGTACCTAACCTGCGTCCGTTTTTTTCCTTCACTGTTGTTGTTGTTTTTTGTTGTTGTGAGTGATTTTACTGTGTCTGTTTTTCTTTCTTCTTCTACTTCTTCTTCTTCTCTTCTACTTCTTCATCTGTCTCTTTCTTCTTCTTCTCTTCTTCTTTCTTCATTATATTTTGCTTCCTTCCACCTCTGTTCAATAGAATGTCGTTTCTATCTCCGTTGCTTTCTTCTCAAATGTGTATGTTTGTGGCTTCTTATTGGTATCTTTGTTTTTCTCGTTGCTTATTTCAGATTGTGTTTGTTTGTGGCTGTACATTAAGTATTCCTTGTTTTTCCTATAGTGTGACCTCAGATGTGTTTGATTTGGCTGTCCCTGGTATCCTGTACTGTCAACTACATCTATCCCCCCCTGCTCAGATCTGAAACCCAAATTTAACGACTAGTCAGATGACCTCTGGCAGGAGGATTGAAATATCACAACGGAATAACAAACTCTTTCAGATCCTTCAAAACCTTGAAGGAGATCCTCTATCTCGTATGTGGTCGTAGCAGAGAGAAACATTCTGTGCCGGCAGCACTACCGGCCATTCGTATTTTACCCCAGAACCTACCTTTTAAAGAGTGAAAGAAGCTCCGAGGTGATTCCATTTCATGCGCCACTCACAAAGAAACATGTTCTTATTTAGAGTGTTGCAGGACATTATTATTGTTTTTATTTATATTTTTTTGTTTTATGATGTGAGACAGCAAACATTTATACAGCAGATTCCATAAAAACCTGTTTCAGGGAGATGTCCGCCTGACGTGATCTTTGAGTTCTTGAAAGATGATTAACATTTTTACGCAGACTCATGAGCTTTGAGATTTTACAATGGAAAGATTTTTAACAAACTTTCGGATGGCTTTTTATTAGGAGATGTATTTGAAAGATTTTGTGAAAGAAGATTTTTTTTAGTTGATTTTCAACTTGGTGACAGCCCTGATAGGCTCCTTTATGCGGTCGGCTGGGCTATAAGCAACATACTATCATATCCACCTCTGTTTCACAAACGTGGTTTCTCTGTTGGCTTCATGTGTTTGTTTGTGTGCTCTTTATTGGTATCTTAGGTTTCTCGTTGCTATTCAGATGTTTTGTTGTGCTGTACTCTAGTATCCCATGGGTTGTTGTTTTTTTTTATTTGTTGACTCATATTGTTCTTGTTTTGGCGTTCACTGGTTGTCCTTGTGTTTTCAATTTGTTGATTCAGATTGTTTGAGTTTGTGGCTGTTCATTACAAATCCTTTTTTTCATTATTGATTATCAGATTGTGGTTGGTTCTATTTGGTTCGTTGGTATTCTTGTTTTTGGTTGTTGATTCAGATTGTGTTTGTTTGGTGACTATCATTGGAATCCTTGTTTTTTTTTTCAATTTTGATTGCCCTGAATTGTGTTATGTGTGGTTTAGCCTGTTTACTGAATCCTTCTTCTCTCATATTTGTATTCAGCTTGTTTATTGAAGTAGCTGGCTGTTCCTTGGAACCTTCATTTCTCATCGTTAATACAGACTGTCCTTTACAGTGGGTAGCTGTTCACTGGTATCCCTTGGTTTCTCAATGTTGAATTCAGATCGTGTTCGCTATGTGGTTTTCGTGGTCCTCTGGGAGTGCCATGGTGGATCGTACTACTACTCAGGCCATTTTGCAGGACAACACAGTACGGATAGTAAGTTGTAAGACAATAGCTGATTGTCATGCGCGTGCAAGAACGTAGAGAGAGAGAGAAGAGAGAGAAGTAGAGGAAGAGCGAGAGAGAGAAGAGAGAGAGAGAGAGAGAGAGACTAACAACACACACGCGCGTCCGCCCGGACACACACAGCCACACACACACACACCACACACACACACAACACACACAACCACACCACACTCTCATCACTCCTCTCACTCTCTCTCTCTCTTGCTCTCTCTCTCCCTCTCCCCCCGACCCCCCCCACAAACCCCCCCCACACACACACACGCCACACACAGATGTCTTCTGGACTCCCGGTAGTAGGTTGTAATGGGGTGCGTTGTTGATGTTAATTTTGCTGTTTGGTTGTTGTTGTTGTTGTTACATCTTCTATCCTTCTTTCTTCTTCTTGTCTACTTCTTTCTTCCTTCTCTACTAACCTTGTGTCAGTTGCCATGAATACATGGCTCTACTTATGTAGTCTGTTGCAAACGAAAAATTACGCTTTGATGTGATTACAAATGGAACATGTTTTTCTCTGTCATCGCCCACGACTCTGAGACAGCTACACTTTGAACCTGTTCAGATTCTTTTTTGTATTTGTATTGACTTTTTGTTTTTATTTATTTTAATGTTCCGTTTCAAACAGCTGGCCCAGGGCGAGGTTTCTTTTCTCTCCACCCCCTCTCTCTCTCTCTTTCTCTCTCTCTCTCTCTCTCTCTCTACCTCTCTCATCTCTTCTCTCTCCTCTCCTCTCTCTCTCTCCCATTCACTCCTCTCTCGTCTCTCTCTCCTCTCTCTCATCACACTCCTCCGTCCTCGTCTCTCCCTCTCTCTCTCTCTCTCTGCCAAACCCTCTACTGTCTTGCGATTCTTCTCCGCAGACGTTATCGGTGTCCTCGAATCCCAAAACGGAATCAAACATTTGTTTCGTTTTAGCTTTTCTTTCTTTTTTTTTTATGCATTTCATATTCCTGAACTTTCCTGTGAAATTACCTACGTTGTGATCAATTTGAGAAGGTTCCTCTGTTTTAGTTAGTTTTACGTTTTGATGGTTTCGTTAATTAAACTAAATAAGACCAGGAAAATGGTCACTTCCCTTGATGTAGAAGAGCTTCCGCACCACAGGCCTGCTGGTGGAATTTTGGTCCCAAATAGTGGCAAAGTCAGTGACCCTGTCAGTGGTCACCCTGCCTCCCCCAGAGTGTGGTCCAGTGACAAAAAAAAACAGAACAAAATCACACCCCGCCTTCCTGTATGTGTCACGATGTCCACCCTGCTGTATGTGTCCAGGTCACCGCAGCTGGCTGCAGGTTATGTGTCAGAAAGGTCAGACAAAGTGCACCTACTGCCCCTGCCACTGTGTGTGTCCGAAGCAGAGAGAGATATGCATCAGATTGGGGTACCCCTGGCCAACCTCCCTGTATGTTCAGTGTCACCCCTGCCTCCTGTATGTGTCACTGGGTGTCATCTTCCCACCCTCCCACCCACCCCCCCCATCCCCCCTCCTTCCTACTCTCCCCCCCCAAGTAGCACCACAGCCCCCCTCACCTACACACACCCTGCCTGTCCTGTAATCTATCACCGTCACCCTGCTGTATGTGTCACTGACACCCTGCTGTATGTGACCACTGTCACCCAGCTGTATGAGTCACTGTCACACCCTGCCTCCCTGTATATATGTCAGTGTCACCCAGCCTCCTGTAATTTTTCCAGTGTCACCTGCTGTATGTTCAGTGTCACCCTGCTGTAATGTGTCACTGTCCACCATGCTGTATGTGTCACGACACCCTGCTTCCCTTTAAGTGTCACTGTCCACCGCTGCATCCCTTATGTGTCAGTGTCACCCGTGTCCACCCTGTATGTGCAGTGTCCCGGCTGCCTCCGTGTATGTGTCCACTGTCACCCTGCCGTCCCTGTATGAGTCAGAGTGAACCCTTCCTCCCTGTGTGTGTCAGTGTCACCCTGCCTCCCTTAAGTGTGTCAGTGTCACCCTGCTCCCTGTATGTGTTCCACGTGACACCCTCCCTCCCTGTATGTGTCAGAGTCACCATGCCCCTCCCTGTTATGTGGTCAGTGTCCACCCGCCTCCTGTATTGTGTTGAGAGGATGAGATGTCAGAGCGCTAAGAAGCCACTTCATCCACATCGTCTTCCTGCTGCGCAATTCCTCGATGGATATAGGAACAACCATGCAGATCCCCCAATTTATGACTGATCCTGAAGGTCTTCACAAAGTAATTACAGTGTCTCCAAATTCATCCTTGACTATTCCTCTAACAAAATAAAAAAAAGTTCAAGTCGTGTGAACCAGGATAGTATGTTATGTATGTATGGCATTGATGACGCGGACAAGGTTTTTTCTGAATACCACCAGGTCTTTTCCCGTCCCTCTCCCACCCCTTTAGTTCACGTGAGCTGCTACAGCACCATATTTCTCATTTATCCCTGACAAAATGAATTATCATCTTTTTTTCTTCATCATAGCCAGTCCTCGTCCGATCAATCTTTTTGCAAGATATGAAAGCATCCAAACGACCTAGTCTGTGGATTGTATTCTATTTCTTGTGGACCGCAGAACATCAGAAACATACGACCTAAAGATGGGGGCTGAAAAAGCTTCAAGTTTGTAAGCGCCGGACTCGTGATCCTGGGGTTGCGAGATCAAATATCGGTACAGGGGGATTTTTTCCGCGGAGTTAACATTGGTTCTGACTCCATTCGCCATACATTCCTTCGAATGAGACTATAAACCGCGGTATCCGTGTGTGAACGTACGCACAACATTCCTTGCACAACATCAATCCCATCACCAACTTTCGGAAGAGAAGGCCAGTTTGGCGTTGTACGATGACAGTTACACGTAGCCTGCAACCTTCCCCTAAGATGGAGTATGGCTGCCTTAATGGCGGGATAAACACAAAACGGACCCCCCTCAAGCACACAAAACTCCACTGCCTGGCTATATAGGCATTGTCCGCAGGAGTAACAGCCTGCATACTTCATAAGAAAGAAAGAACTACCCTAAAGATTTTCAGTTGTGGAGATCCTGTTCTAGCAATGTGACAGTCCCCGAAGTACCAGCACTAGCGGCAGTTGCAAGAACTGTCGTTTGTAGTCGTAATGAAATCAAATGTCTTATTGAGTTTTGTGTGTGTGTGAAACTTCAAAAGTGCCTAGGGCGAAATTTGAAGGGTGTATCAGACTCAGAGTACCTCTCTTGTTCCCAGTACATGGTGACTCCCTTCCCAGAGGCGGGCTGCTCGTCATCCACTCTGCCGTGGTTGCCCCTGCCCCTTCAATTGATGCCCCCGGCTGACTCTGCTGATGATCGTCACCCTGATTTCAGCTGACGACCCCGCCGGGTCTAAAGGAACGTGCCTACCATCTATGACGTAAGTATGAGACATTACACTCATTGTTAAACAGACAATCATCGGAATGATGTCACGAAGAGAAGCGTTTTGGTGGTGTATCGTCTCGCTGACATTTATTCCAGTCCAGTGTAGCCGTTTACTCAGAAAAACACACTGCGGGTTAGCAAAACGTGAAGGAGGATTTAGGCAGAGGACATGCCATGCAATCAGAATAGTACATTGGGGCTGTAATAGACACCGCTATTAGAGAGCCGGATTTCGTGATCCTTGCTAATCCCTGGGGATTGCGGGTTCGAATCTCTGCCCGGACGGTGTTTGTGTGCAGATTTCATTCCTCACGGAATTAACATGGCCCTGTCTCCATCTTCCTACAAAGTATTTTCGAAGTAGGACTGTCAACCGAGGCTCTGTTGGTGAAGACACGCTAACATCCTGTACACTCTCAAATCCTACATCACTATCGGAAGAGAAGGCCAGGTATGGCCGTTGGTATGGATACACGTTAACACATAGCAAAAGCACCAAAAAATGAACACATGAACAAGATGCAAAGCATATAAAAACGTACACCCAGTTTTATTCCAGAATACGCGTGAGATAATCTATATAGAGGCAAACCGTCTTGCTGGTGAAACCGTTAGTAATAGCCAATACTGGTAAACAACGGATCGTCCATCATCTGTGACCTATAATGAACATACTTACAAATTTTCAGAACGGATCGGCCATGTACTTTCTGAGATTTTCAATAAAAAAGAGAAAACCATAAATGGGCCGTTACAAAGATCGGCCAAGTACTTACTGAGAAATTCGAAACGAGGAAAAAAACCGTTACAGCTGGCCGACAAAGCCCTTACTAACGGCTATAACGAAAACTAAAACATCGGGCATCTTCCGAGACCCAAAATGAAACCATACCTACAAATTTGCAGAAAGACCGGCCCAGTAGTTTTGTCAGGAGCGAGTGAACACATTTAGAACCACAGGCACACAAGACAGACAGACAGACAGACACAACACAACACACACACACACACACACACACACACACACACACCCACATCACACACACACGACACACACACACCCACACACACAGAGTATACTTCGTATCGACCAGTCTACTGTAACTCTCTGTTTCTATAAAACTGGGGAGTACAATGAAAAACTGATTGGCTGACAGACTGAATGACGCGTGAAACGACTGAATTTAGCGCCATGAGGTCATAACCTTCAAACAGGCGCTATTCAGGTAGGCAGCCTGTTGTGTAAACGTGAACGGCGGTTTTACATCGATTAGTGTATTTGGTCTTCAAGCCGAGCATAAGGCGTGTAGCAGTGCTCTTAATAGAACAACAACAACCACAATAACCACGCACCACCACCAACACAGCAATAATGAAAACAACAGCACAACCACCAACACAACGACAAGTAAAAGTAATCATAATAATGATACCACCCGCAACGGCAACAACCATAATAATCGATAACGATACAAATATCAGCATAAATGATAATTATAACATATAAACACAGTAAAACCATGGCGAAATGAAGATAACAAGAATAATAAAGATAATAACGTATAAGTAAGAAAAACAACAACAATGGGTAAAAAAAAAAAATGATAATGATAACCACTAACAATAATAGCAAGATAACAACAATAATCATAAAAACAATGATAACAATAGTTTGTACAATGATAACAACAACAACAACACAAACAACATAAAATAATAAAAATAATAATAATAATAATATTAATAACATGATAACAGTAATGATAATATACTTTAATAATAATACAATGATTAACAATAATAACAATAATAACAATGTCAAACCCAGACAAACAATAATAATAATGAAATCAATTGTTAACAATAATAACAATGATAACAAATCGAACGATAATAAATGAATAACAAAGATACAACAATAAAATAATATATCAATGATAACAATACTAAATGTAACAATAATACTGATGCCAATGATAATAATAAAAATAACAAGATAACATAATAATAATAATAATGATATCAATGATAAAACCAACAATAATAATAAGAAATAATAAATTTTTAAAAAAATAAATAAGAATAAAAAAATAATAATAAAATAATAATAATAATAAGAATAACTGATAATAACAACACTTTAGCAACTCCTACACGGAACATGTCATTCACAACAAAGTTTGTTGCAAAGTGAAGTGACTGCAGGCGGCAATTGAAACCAATCTAAAAATAAATTCCACGCCTGCCTACTTGCTCTGAAGAGTGAAGAGATCCAAGCTGAGTACCAAATTCGTTCATTTTCGTTGTGTTCATTAGGTTTGTGTCGTTGCCTGAAGGAGACCTAAAAGGACGAAACGCGTCCGTGTTTTGTCTTGTCTTGCGACTCGTTTGTCCACCGTTTCTCAGGCGGTGTCGCTAACTATTATCTAAGATGTGTATTGATTTTCTCGCTGCGTCGTCTCACTTTGCAACTAAATCTGTTAAAAAAAAGTATGAAAAAAAAAAGCGCTCCGCGCTAACAAGAACAAACGAACAACTAGACAAAACACAACGCTCTTTCAACCTGTTAATTCGTCTTCAGGCAAGTTAAACAAACACACGGGACGACCGAAAAGGAAGAACGAGCAATCACTTTTGTCGTTCCTCAAAATCGCGCAAAATGGGCGTTGAACGCCGAAGTCAGCGAAACTATCAGTAGTCCAGCACGTAAGCCCCCGAGGGGAATCCCTGCTGACACTAGTGATCGAAAAACAGCTGGTGTGGTGGTTTGTTTGTGTGTGTGTGTGTGTGTGTGTGTGGTGTGTGTGTGTGTGAGCGAGAGAGGAGAGAGATATGAGAGAGAGAGAGAGAGAAGAAGAGCGAGAGAGAACAGCTGTGGGACATGAAGGACAAGAACCAACGGACTCCCATGTCCCAATCGCTGAGGAACAGAGCAAGGGGAAGTAGAGACGAGGCACACAAGAAAGAGGTGGACAAACAACATTGCGGAAGTGGACCGGAAGAGATTGAGGAAGCCCCCATCCAGGTATACTGTCTAACAACCGTACAAAGAAGGAAGAAGCTCTTGGGACAGAGTGCCAGCAGAAGGTCTGTCAAGAGATAGAAACCCCCCAATCCAGGAAAATACTGGCAATCGAACCCGACATAGTAGGAAGAAGCTCTTGGGACCGTGTGACAGCAGAAGGTCTTCCAGAGAAGAAACCCCCATCCAGTAATACTGGCAATACAAACCGACATAGTAGGAAGAAGCTCTTGGACAGTGGGTGACAGCAGAAGGACCCAGAGAAGAAACCCCCCATGCTCCAGGTAACTGGGCTTACACCACATAGAAAGGAAGAAGCTCTTGGGACAGAGTGGACAGCAGAAGTTCTTCAAGAAGAAACCCCCCATCCAGGTATCAGGCTAACATAACAACCGACATAGTAGAAGAAACTCCTTAGGAAAGCTTGACCAGCAGAAGGTCCTTCAGAGAAAAAACTCCCCATCCAGGTATAGCTGGGCCAACAACGACTAGTAGAAAAAAAAACTCTAGGTGAAAGCTTGACAGCAGAATGTCTTCAAAGAAGAAACCCCTCTGACAAGAGTTTCTGCGTCGGCCCTGAACTTCTTCACTCTAAGGGGAACCGGCCGGCCTCCAGTCATGACTCTTCAATGCCCTTCTACTGCCATTTTTGTCTAAAGAGCGCTGCCGGTGATTTGAAACCGCATTAATTATGAGTGTGCGTCTTAAGGCGTGCCTTTTTAGCGGGTGTCTAACCCCAGCTTTAACGGGGAACAACCTAGCCTTTAATGAGTTCACGTTTTTGATCCTCCTCTCGCCAGATCCAGCTGCAACCTTTCGGCTCCTCTGCCAATGCCTTCAGGGTTCTGTCCTCTTCTTGACCTGAAATCCCGAACTGTTTCATGAGGAGGTCAAGGCTGATGAGCCTACAAATCCCTAGCTCCAAATTTTGTATCGAGGAACCGGGCCTAGAAGACGGATTCCCTCAAGCTGTACACTAGACCAGGCATACTTCTCAGGTGCGCTTTCTCCATTCTGCATTCAAGACAGTTGTGGCTGTTATAAACGCACTAGTCAAGTCATACCAATGTTTCATCACAGTCCAAAGCAGTGGGGAATACTTTTTTTCCTCATAGAGTTCTATTTTTGTACATTTCCCATCACCAGTCATCATTCAACAACCTGAATCATAATCCTCATTCTAACTCTCTCCAACTAAAGTCATTCTTTAATTCATATTATCCATCAGCTGTAAACCATGCGAAGTCGGTTGCAAAACTTAGAGAAGTGGAGTATATCGTATATGGACTAGTCCGCGCGCAGTGACGCCTCCTTGATGAAAAGTGAAACGAACTGAAACTGTTCCATATACACCACTAACAGTCACCATGACACCCACTTCTGATGAAATTGAAAAGTGAAACAGAAACGGTCATAATTCACCCACTTAACAGTCACACGCAGTGACACCCTCTTTGATAAAGTGAAAGTGAAACTGAAACTGGTCATATTCACCACTCACAAAGACGCAGTGACACCTCTTTGATGAAAGTGAAACTGAAACTGAAACTGGTCATATTCACCACTAACAGTCACGCAGTGACACCTCTTTGATGAAAGTGAAAGTGAAACTGAAACTGGTCATATTCACCACTAACAGTCACGCAGGACACCTCTTTGATGAAAGTGAAACTGAAACTGAAACTGGTCATATTCACCACTAACAGTCACGCAGTGACACCTCTTTGATGAAAGTGAAACTGAAACTGAAACTGGTCATATTCACCACTAACAGTCACGCAGTGACACCTCTTTGATGAAAGTGAAACTGAAACTGGTCATATTCACCACTAACAGTCACAAACATACCGCAGACATCATCGTATTATTACTGCCGATCTAACCATTTTACAGACAAGTGTGTGCGTTGTTGTTGTTGTTGTTGTTGTTGTT
>CM031611.1:76635093-76640093 GCA_018398815.1 Conus ventricosus
GTTTTGAAACCACACTTCGCATGGTTTACAGCTGATGGATAAATGAATTAATGAATGACTAAGTTGAGAGAATTTAAGAAGAGGATTATGATCAGGATGTTGATGATGATGGTGATGGGAAATGTACAAAACTCAGAAACACTAAGAGGAAAACGTATCCCCACTGGCTATGGACAGTGAATGACACATTGTATTGACATTACTAGTGCGATTATCACAGCCACATCTGTTTGAAAGCAGAATGGAGGAAAGCGCACCTCTACAAGGCTGAGAAGTATGCCTGTCTAGTGAACAGCTTGATGGGAATCTGTCTTCTAGGCCCGGATCTCGCTACACAATTTGGAGCAAGGGGATTTGTAGGCTCATCAGCCTATGACCTCCTCATGAAACAGTTCGGGATTTCAGGTAAGAAGAGGACCAGAACCTGGGAAAGGGAATGGCAGAGGCAGTCGAAACGAGTTCCAGCTGGATCTGGCCGAGGAGGAACAAAAGTGAACTTCATTAAGGCTAGGTGTCCCGTTAACGCTGGGGTAAGACACCCGTCTAAAAAGGCACGCCTTAAGGACGCCCCTCATCCATAAATTGCCGGTTCAAATCCGGCAGCGCTAGAACAAAAAATGGCAGTAGAAGGGCATCTGGGAGTCATGACTGGATGCGACCCGGTCCCCTCAGAGTGTAAGGAGTTCAGGGCCGAAACACTTGTCTGAGGGGTTTCTTCTCTGAAGACCTTCGCTGTCACACTGTCCCAAGAGCTTCTTCCTACTATGTCGGATGTTAGCCAGCATACCTGGATGGGGGGCTCAATCTCTTCCCGGTCCACTCCGCAATGTTGTTTGTCCACCTCTTTCTCTGTGTGCCTCGTCTGCTCTTCCCCTTGCTCTGTTCCTCAGCGAATGGACATGGGGAGTCCGTTGGTTCTTGTCCTTTATGTCCCCACACCACCTCAGCTGTCTTTTGCTCACTGTGCTCAGCAGGGATTCCTCTCGGGGCTTACGTGCTGACTGATAGTTTCGCTGACTTCGGCATTTTAACGCCCCTTTTGCGCCGATTTTGAGAAGACAAAAGTGATTGCTTGTTCTTCATTTTTCGTCGTCCCGAGTGTTGTTTAAAAATTGCCTGAAGAAGATTAACAGGTTGAAGAGCGTTGTGTTTTGTCTTGTTGTTCGTTTGTTTCATGTGAAGCGGCGGAGTTATTTTCAATTTCTTTTTAAGATCTAGTTGCAAAGTGAGACGACTGCAGGCGGAAATCTAAACAAATCTTAAATAAATGTTAGCGAACCGCCCAGAGAAACGTGGACAAACGAGTCACAAGACAAGACAAAACACGACGCGTTTCGACCTTTTAGGTCTTCTTCAGGCACGACACAAACAAAATAAAACAACGAAAATGAACGAATTTGGTATCAGCTTGGATCTCTTCACTCTTCAGCGCAAGGTAGGCAGGCGTTGAATATATTTTAAGATTCGTTTCAATTGCCGCCTGCAGTCACTTCACTTTGCAACTAACTTTGTTGTGAATGACATGTTCCGTCTAGGAGATGCAAAGTGTTATTATTATCATTTATTATTTTATTATTATTATATTATTATTATTGTTATCATTGTTATTGTTGTTGTTATCATTGTTACTATTGTTATCATTGATATTATTATTATTATTTATTATTTTATTATTATTATTATTATTATTATTGTTATTATTATTATTATTGTTGTTATCATTATTATTATTGTTATCATTGACATTATATTATTGTTACCATTATTATTGTTATCATTGATATCATTATTGTTATTGTTGTTATCGTTGTTATCATTATTATCGTTGTTGTTATCATTGTTATTATTGTTATCATTGATATCATTATTATTATTGTTGTTGTTATCATTGCTATTATTGTTATCATTGTTATTATTATTAATATTATTATTATCATTACTGTTATCATTGTTATTTTTATTATTATATTATTATAATTATTATTATTATTATTGTTGTTGTTGTTGTTGTTATCATTGTAACTATTGTTATCATTGTTATTATTATTATTGTTGTTATCATTGCTATTATTGTTATTGTTATCATATTCATTACCATTGTTGTGTTGTTATTATTGCTATCGTTATTATCATTATTATTATTATTGTTATCATGATTTATCGCCATTGTTACTGTTATTATTGTTATAATTATCATTAATGTTGCTATTATTATCGTTACGATTATTATGGTTGGTGCCGTTGCTGTTGTTTATCATTATTATGATTACTTTTATTGTCGTTGTTGTTGTGGTTGTTGCTGTTGTTATCATTATTGCTGTTGGTGGTGGTGGTGGTGTTATTGTTGTTGTTGTTGTTGCTATTATTAAGAGCACTGATACAACGCCTATGCTCGGCTAGAGACAAAACACTAAGCGATGTAAAACCGACGACGTTCACGTTTACACAACAGGCTGCCTACCTAAGTAGCGCTGATTGAAGAACTGCCTCATGGCGCTACATTCAGTCGTTTCTCGCGTCATTCAGTCTGTCAGCCAATCAGTTTTTCATTGTACTCCCAGTTCTTATAGAACAGGGAGTACATTAGACTGGGAACGAAGAAATACTGTGTGTGTGTGTGTGTGTGTGTGTGTGTGTGTGTGTGTGTGTGTGTTGTGTGTGGTGTGTGTTCTGTCTGTCTGTCTGTCTGTCTGTCTGTGTGCCTGTGGTCAAAATGGTGTTCCACTCGCTCCAGACAAAACTACTGGGCCGGTCTTTCTGAAAATGTGTAGGTATGTTCATTATGGGTCACGGATGATGCCCGATGTTTTAGTTTACCGTTATAGCCGTTAGTAACGGCTGTGACGGCCTGTAACGGGTTTTCTTCTTTTGGAATATCTCAGAAAGTACTTGGCCGATCTTTGTAACGGCCCATAATGGTTTTCTTCTTTATAGAAAATCTCAGAAAGTACCTGGCCGATCTTTCTGAAAATTTGTAAGTATGTTCATTATAGGTCACAGATGATGGCCGATGTTTACCAGAATACCATTACTAACGGTTACACCAGCCCAAGACGGTTTTTTCCTCTTTATAGAATATCTCACGCGTATTCAGGATAAACTGGGAGTACGTTTATATGCTTTGCATCTTGTTCATGTTTTCATTTTTGGTGCATGCTATGTGTAACGTGTCATCCATACCAACGGCCAAACTGACCTTCTCTTCCGATAGTTGATGATAGGATTTGACGAGTGTGCAGGATGTTAGCGTGTCTTCACCACACAGAGCCTCGGTTGACAGTCCTATTCGAAATACTTTGTAGGAAGTGGGAGACAGGGGCCATGTTAAATCCGTGAGGAATGAAATCTGCACCAAACCGTCCGGCAGAGATTTGAACCCGCAACCCCAGGATTAGCAGGATCACGAGTCCGGCTCTCTACTAGCTGAGCTATTACAGCCCCAAAGTACTCTTCTGAAGCATGGTATGTCCGCTGCCTAAATCTTCCACGATTTGCAAACCTGCAGTTTGTTATACCAGAGTAAGCGGCCTGCACTGACTGGAATAAAGTCAGCGAAACCATACACACCAAACTGCTTCTTCATCGTTGACAGCATTCCGATGATTGTCAGATTAACAATGAGTGTAATGACTCATACTTACGTCATCAGAAGGTAGGCACGTTCCTTTAGACCCGGCGGTGACGTCAGCTGACATCAGGGTGACGATCATCAGCAGAGTCAGCCGGGGGCAACATTTGAAGGGGCAACCACGGCAGAGTGGAGCCGAGCAGCCCGCTCTGACAAGGGAGTCACCATGTACTGGGAACAAGAGAGGTCACTGATGTCTTACACCCTTCAAATTTCGCCCAGGACACTTTTGAAGTTTCACACACACACAAAAAAAAGACATTTGATAACAATTACACCTACTAACGACAGTTCTTGCAACTGCCCCAGTGCTGGTACTTCGGGACTGTCACATTGCTAGAAACAGGATCTCCACAACTGAAAATCTTTAGCGTATTTCTTTCTTTCTTTCTGCGTACGCAGGCTGATACTCATGCGGACACTGCCTATATAGCCAGGCAGTGGAGTTTTGTGTGCATGACCGTTTTTTGTTTATCCCGCCATTAAGGCAGCCATACTCCATCTTCGGGGAAGGTGCATGCTACGTGTAACATGTCATCCATACCAACGGCCAAACTGGCCTTCTCTTCCGAAAGTTGGTGATGGGATTTGACGTGTGTGCAAGATGTTGTGCGTGCGTTCATACACGGAACCTCGGTTTATAGTCTCATTCGAAGGACTGTATGGCGAATGGAGTCAGAACCAATGTTAACTCCGAAGGAAAAATCCCCTGTACCGAAATTCGAACTCGCAACCCCAGGATCATGAGTCCGGCGCTCTACCAACTGAGCTATTCCGGCCCCCATCTTTAGCGTATGATTCTGATGTTCTGCGTCTACAAGAAACTAGAACTACAATCCACAGACTAGTTCGTTTGGATGCTTTCATAATCTTGCAAAAGCTTGATGGACGAGGACTGGCTATGAGAAAAAAAAAATATGATAACCATATTGTCCAGGATAAACTGAGAAAAATGGTGTAGCAGCTCACGTGAACAAAGGGTGGGAGACGGGAAAGACCTGGTGGTATTCAGAAAAGCCTTGTCCTCATCAATGCATACATACATACATACATCCAGGATCACACGACTTGAACTCTTTTTTTTTTTAGAGGAAATACAAGATGAATTTGGAGACACTGTAATACTTTGTGAAGACCTTCATGAACAGTCAAAATTGGGGATCTGCATGGTAGTACCAATCCTCGAGGAATTGCGCAGGAAGAGATGTTGGATGAAGTGCTTCTTAGCGCTCTGACATCATCATCCCTAACACATACAAGGAGGCAGGGTGACACTGACACATACAGGGGGGGGGGGGGGGGGGGGCAGGTTGACAGTGACACATACAGGGAGGCAGGGTGACACTGACACACATACAGGGAGGCGGGGTGA
>CM031611.1:76656504-76666504 GCA_018398815.1 Conus ventricosus
TTCTCTTTGGCTTTCGGTGTTTGTTTGGGGCTCTTTTTTGGGTATTTTTGGTTTCTCGTTGCTTATTCGTTTGTGTTTGTTTGTGGCGTACACTAGTATCCTTGGTTTTGTTTTTTTTTATTGTTGACCATTGTGCTTTTTTTGGGTGTTCCTGGTGCTTGTGTTTATTGTTGTTTCAGATTTTTTGTGTTTGGGGCTGTTCTTTTCAATCCTTTTTTTTCTTTATTGATTCGATTGTGTTGGTTGTATTGTTCGTTGGTTGCTTGGTTTTTGGTTTTGTTTAGATTGTGTTTGTTTGGGGATTTTCATTGGAATCCTTTTTTTTTTTATTTTTTGACCCCGATTGTGTTTATGTGTGGTTACCCTGTTTCTGAATCCTTCTTCTCTATCTTTGATTCAGTTGTGTTTGTATGTAGCGGGCTTTTCCCTTGGAACCCCTTCATTTCTCATCGTTAATAAGACTGTCTTTACAGGGGGGTAGCTTTTCTTGGCCTTGGGTTTAAATTTGATTCAGTGTTTTCGCTATGGTGGTTTTTGTCCCCGGGGTTTGGGATGATCCCCCCCCAGGCCCAAAAAAAAGTAAAATTGGAAAAAATAGTTGATTGCATGCGCGTGCGAACAGAGGGGGAAAAAAGGGAGAGAGAGAGGGAGGGAGGAAGGGAGAGAGGGGGGGAGAGAAACAAAAACACCCGCCCCCGCCCAAAAACCCCAACAACAACCCCCAAACACCCACAACACACCCCACCTTCTCCCCTTTTTTCCCCCCCCCCCCCCCCCCCCCCCCCCCCCCCCCCCCCCCCCCCCCCCCCCCCCACCCCCCCCCCCCCCCCCCCCCCCCCCCCCCCCCCCCCCCCCCCCCCCCCCCCCCCCCCCCCCCCCCCCCCCCCCCCCCCCCCCCCCCCCCCCCCCCCCCCCCCCCCCCCCCCCCCTTAAAAACCCCCCCCCCCCCCCCCCCCCCCAAAAACCCCCCCAACCACAAAAAACCCCACTCCACCCCCCCCCCCCCACACCAAACCCTCCTTTTTTTTTAAACCCAAACCCCCCACCCCCCCCCCCCCCCCCCCCCCCCCCCCCCCCCCCCCTTTTTCCCCCCCCCCCCCCCCCCCCCCCCCCCCCCCCCCCCCTCCCCCCCCCCCCCCCCACCCCCCCCCCCCCCCCCCCAAACACCCCCCCCCCCCCAAACCCCCACCCAAAAAACCCCCCCCCCCCACCCTTTTTTTTTCCCCCCCCCCCCACCCTTTCCCCAAAAACCCCCCCAAAACACCCCCCCCCAAAACAAAAAACCAAAACCCCCCCAAAAAACCCCACCCCAACCCCCAACCAACAAATCAACCCCCACACCCCCCCCCCGGGGGCCCCCCCCCCAAAACCCCCCCACACCCCCTCCCCCCAACCCCCCCCCAACCCCCCCCCCCACATTCAACCCCCCCCCCCCCCCACCCCCCCCCCACACCCCCCCCCCCCACACCCCCCCCCCCCCCCCCCCACCCAACCCCCCCCAACACCCCCCCACCACCCCAAACCCCCCCCCCCCCCCCCCCAACCCCCCCCCACCACCCCCCCCCACACCCCCCCCCCCCCCCCCCAAACCCCCCCCCCCTTCTTCTTCTCTTTTCTTCTCTTCTCTTCTCTCTTCCCCTCCCTCTCTCCTCTCTCTCCCTCCTCTCTCTCCTTCTCCCTTCTCTCTTCCTCTCTCTCTCTTCTCTCTCTCTCTCTCTCCCAAACACTCACTGTTTTTGGTTTCTTCCCCCAGGGGTTTTTCGGGTCTCCCCCAAAACGGATCAAACTTTGTTTCTTTTTAGCTTTTCTTTTTTTTTTTGCATTTTCTTTTTTTCCCTTTTTCCCTGTAATTTTTCCTTCGTTGTGGTCTTTGAGAAGGGTCCTCTTGTTTAGTTTTTTTTAGTTTGATGGTTTCGTTAATTAAACTAAATAAGACAGGAAAAGGGTACTTCCCTTTGATGTAAAGTGCCCCGCACTCCATCCCTGCTGTGGTTTTGGGCCCTTTTAGTGGCAAGTCATGCCCCTGTCTGCCCCCTGCCCCCCTGTGGTGTCGTGTCCCCTCCCTTTCCTGTATGTGTCGTGCCCCCTGCTTAGTGTCTGTCCCCCCCGCTGTATGGTCGTGCACCCCTCCCTTTTGGTGTCAGTGTCAGCCCCTGTTTGTCGTTCCCCCTGCCCCCCTGTATGTGTCACTGTCACCCTCCTCCCTGTTCTTCACCGTCACCCTGCTGTATGGTCCTGAAACCCTGCGTATGTGAACTGCCCCCCTGCGTTTTGTCCCCGTCCCCCTGCCTCCCGTTTTTAAATGTCAGTGTCACCTGCCCCCTGTATGTGCGTGTCCCTGCTGTTTGGTCATGTACCCTCGTATTGTCCTTCACCATGCTGTATGTGTCAGCGTCACCCTGCTTCCCCTGATGTGTCACTGTCACCCTCCTCCCTGTATGTGCGTGTCCCCTGCCCCCCTGTTTGTCATGTCACCCTGCCTCGTGTATGGTCCCTGCACCCTCCCCCTTTATGTGTCAGAGACCCTGCCCCCCTGTGTGTGTCGTGTCACCCCCCTCCCTGTTTTTGTCGTGCCCCCGCCCCCCGATGTGTACTGTCCCCCTCCCTCCCGTTGGTCAGTGTAAATGCCCCCGTTGGTGTCGTGTCACCCGCCTCCCTGTATGTGAGGGTGTGATGTAAAGGCGCAAAGAACCTTTTACCCAAAACATCTTTCCGCGAAATTCCTCGAGGTTTGGTACACCAGCAGTTCCCCAATTTTGACTTTTGAGGTCTTACAAGTAATTCGTGTCCCCAAATTCATCTTGTATTTCCTCTAAAAAATAAAAAAAAGTTCAAGTCGTGTGATCCGGGATTATGTATGTGTATTTTTGCGAGGACAAGGTTTTCAAATCCCACCGGGTCTTTCCGTCTCCCCCTTTAGTTCCGTGAGCTGCTAACCTTTTTTCCCGTTTTTCCGGACATTGATTTTATTTTTTTTTTCATAACCCAGTCCTGCCCCATCAAGCTTTTCAAGATTAGAAAAGCACCAAACGCCCTAGTCGGGGGATTGTAGTTTAGTTTCTTGTGGACCAGAACATCGAATATACGCTAAAGATGGGGGCTGGAATAGCTCATTGGTAGAGCGCCGGCTCGTGATCCGGGGGTTTTTGCGATTTTTCAAATTTGGTACGGGGGGATTTTTTTCCCTTGGGGAGTTAAAACATGGTTTGACCCATTCCCCATACAGTCCTTCGAATGAGGGCTATAAAAACCGGGTTTTCCGTGTGTAACGCACGCACACATCTTTTCACACACGTCAAAATCCCACACAAATTTTGGAAAAGGGAAAGGGCCCGTTTGGCCGTTGGTTGGATGACTGTTTTAAAGTAGCAGCACCTTCCCGGATGGGGGTTTGGCTGCCCTTAAAGGCGGGGATAAACAAAAAACGGCTGACACAAAAAATCCCTGCCTGGGCATATGGGAGGTTCCCCCGGATACAGCCTGCATACGCAGAAAGAAAGAAAAAAAAAATACGCTAAAGATTTTCATTGTGGGAGATCCCGTTTCTAGCAAGGACAGTCCCCAAGTACCAGCATGCGGCAGTTAAGAACTGTCGTTTGTAGTCGTTGTTATCAAATGTCTTTTTTTGTTTGGTGTGGTGAAAATTTTAAAAATGTCTGGGCGAAAATTTGAAAGGGTTTTCAGAAATCATGACCTTCTTGTTCCCCCGACATGGTGACCCCTTCTCAGGCGGGGCTGCCGGGCTCCTCTCCCTGGTTGCCCCCTTTAATTGTTGCCCCCCGGTGACTCTGCTGGATCGCACCCTGATGTCAGCTGACTCACCGCCGGGCTAAGGAACGTGCCTACCCCTTAGACGTAAGTATGAGTCAAACTTATTGTTAACGCAATTCGGAATGCTGTCAACGATGAAAGAAGCAGTTTTTTGTGTATCGTCTCGCTGACTTTTTCCAGTCAGTGTAGGCCGTTTTTCTGGTATAACAAACGCGGGTTTGCAAATCGTGAAAGATTTGGCCCGAGGGCTCCTGCTTCAGAAAAAGTACTTTGGGGTGTAAAAGCTCAGTATAGAGAGCCCGGGTTTTTGATCCCGCTTATCCTGGGGTTGCGGGTTGACTCTGCCGGACGGTGTTGGGCAGATTTCATTCCCACGGATTTAACATGGCCCCTGTCTCCCCCTCCTACAAGTATTTCGAAAAGGGGTCAACCCAGGTCGTGTGGTGAAACACCTAAACCTTGTACACTCGTCAAATCCTTTCAAACATGGAAGAGAACCAGTTTGGGGGCCCTTTTTTGGGTGACCGTTACACATAGCAGACCAAAATGAAAACATGAAAAGATGCAAAAGCAATAAAAATATCCCAGTTTATCTGAATACGCGTGAGTTATTCTAAAAAAGGGGAAAAAAAAAACCGTTTTGGGTGGTTTTTTAATTTTCCGTTAGAAATTACCCTTTTTGGGGTAAAAAATCGGCCATCATCGTGCCCCTTTTAATAAACCCATATTACAAATTTTCAAAGACTCGGCCGGGTTCTTTTTCGGGAGATTTTCTTTTAAAAAGGGGAAAAAAAACCCTTTAGGGGGCCTTTTTTAAAAGATGGGCCCAAGTACTTTTGAGATTTTGGGGAAAAAGGAAAAAAAAACCTTTTACAGGGTCTAGCCTTTTAAAACGGATTAAAACGGTAAAATTTAAAACATGGGTTTTTCATCCGTGACCCAAAATAAACCCCTACCTAAAAATTTGCAGAAAGCCCGGGCCCCATAGTTTTTCTGGGCAGGGGAACACTTTTTGACCACAGGCACACAGACGGGACCAGACGGGACAGAAACACCCCCAAAAACAACCCCACCCCACACACTCACCCCCACACAAAACCAAAACACACAACACAAACACACCCCACACACACACAAACACAGAGTATTTTTTCGTTCCCAGTTAAGGTCCCTCTCTGTTCTTTAAAAAACTGGGGGAGTTACAATAAAAAACTGTTTTGGCAAACAGCTGAATTTAAAACGCGTGAACCCACCCCTAATTTTTGTAGCCCCAAATGAGGCGGGTTCCCTTAAATTCAGCGTTTATTTCGGAAAGGCCCCTTTGGTTTGTAAAAAGTGAACGTCGGTTTTTAAATCTTAGTTTTGTTTTTGTCTCTACCCGAGCATAGGCGTTTTTAAATCGTGCTCTTAAAAATTTGAAACAACAAAAAACAATACCACCACCCCACCACCAACAGCAAAAATGTTTAACAACAGCAAAAACCCCCAAAAACAACAAGGGACAAAAAAAAGGTTTTCAAAATTTAAGGGAAAAAAAAACACCCAACGGCCCCCAAACCCTTTTAAAAATCGTAACGAAAATTTATTGCGATAATGTTTAAATTTTTTAAAAATTTAATAACGTAAAAAAGGGGCGATAATGTGAAAACCCAATAATAAAAATGATAAAACGATAGTAAAAATTTAACAACAAAAAGGGTTTAAAGATAATGTAACAATAACAATAATAGCAATGTAACATAAATAAAAATTAATACAATGATAACAAAAACAATGATAACAACAAAAAACAACAACAAAACAAAAATAATAATAATAATAAAAAATTTTAAAAATTAAAACCCAATAAAAAAACGTTAATGATAATAATAATTTTTCTAATAAAAACAATGATAAACAAAATTTAAAAAAATAAATAAAAATTTGCTAAACAACAAATAAAAATAATGATATCAATAATAACAAAAATTTTAAAAAGGGTTAACAAACAACGAAAATTTAATGTAAACAATGATAAAAACAATAATAATAATGTTATCAATGATAAAAATTTTAAAAATGGTAACAATAATACTGATCCCTTTTTGAAAATTTAAAATAAAAACAATGATAACAATAATAATAATAATAATGATATCAATGATAACAAAAACAAATAAAATAATAATAATAATTTTTTTTATAATAATAAAAATTTAATAAAATAATAATAATAATAAAAAATTTTAATAAAATAAAAATTTAATGTTTAATAAAAAAACATTTGCATTCCTAACGGAAAAGGTCTTCAAAACAAAGTTTTTTTTTTTCCCAAAGTGAAGTGGGGGGCGGCGGAAATTTAAAACCCAATCTTTAAAAAATTAAAACGCCCTCCCTACTTGGTTGAAGAGTGAAGAAAAATCCAAGTTTGGAGTCCCAAATTGGTTCTTTTTGTAGTGTTTTTTTGGGTTTGTGTCGTGCCTAAAGGAGCCAAAAAGGGGTCAAAAAAGGGCGTCGTGTTTTTTTTCCTTGGGTTTGCGCCTCGTTTGCCCACGTTTTTTTGGGCGGTTCCTAACATTTTTTAAAGGAAGGGGTATAGATTTTCTCCTGCGGTCGTCTCACTTTGCAACTAAAAAAAATTTTTAAAAAAAAATAATTTGAAAAAAAAATAACCCCCCCAAGGTTTTTTTAAAAGAAACAAACCCCGGAAAAAAAGGGGAAAAAACACAACCTTTTTTTTCCAAACCGGTTAAAATTTCTTAACCCCAATTTTAAAAACAACAATCAGGCCCCCCGGGGGGAAAACGGAAAGAACTAAAGCAAAAACTTTTGTTTTTTTTGGGGGGTTTGGGGTGGGGTCGGGAAAATTTTGTGGTGGGGAAGTAAGGGGGGAAAATTTGCGACCGGTGAGCAAAAAAAAAGGTTGGGGGGGGGGGGGGGGGTGGGGGGGGGGAGAGAGAAGATGAGGAGAGGTTGAGGAGGAGAAAAGGGGGAGAGAAAAAGAGGGGGAGAGGGGGAAGGAGAGCAGCTTTTGTGGACTTTGGAAGGACAAAAAAACCAACGGACTCCCCATGCCCAAATTCGCTGGGGGAACGAGCAAGGGGAAGGGGGAGCGGGCCCAAAACAGAGAAAAGAGGTGGACAAAAAAACATTGCGGAGGGGGAACGGGAAAAGGTTTTGACCCCCCCCATCAGGTATACGGGCTAACAACCGACAATTTGGAAGGCTCTTGGGACATTTTTTGGACGCAGAAGGTCTTCAGAGAAAAAAAACCCCCCCACCGGGTTATAGGGCAAAAAAACCGGGAACCATAGTGGGAAAAGAAGCTCTTGGGCATTTTGTGACAGAAAAAGGTCTTCGAGAAAAAACCCCCCCTTTCCGGGTTTTAAAATGGAAAAACAACCAAAATTGTGGGAAGAAGCTTGGGCAGTGTGACAGCAAAAGGGTTCTCAGAGAAAAAAAAACCCCCCATCCAGGTAAAATTTGGGCTAAAAACCCCCGACTTTTGTAGGAAGAACTTTTTGGGCCCAGTTTGACAGAAAAGGTCTTAGAGAAGAAACCCCATCCAGGTTTTCTGGCTAACAACCGACATAGTAGGAAAGAAATCTGGGGAAAAAGCTTGACAGCAAAAGGTCTTCAGAAAAAAAAAACCCCCATCCAGGTTAACGGGCCCCAAAAAACCGCTTTTAGTAGGAAAAAAACTCTGGGGAAAAAGTTTTGCAGCAAAAGGTCTTCAGGGGAAGAAAAACCCCTCGGGGCCCAAGGGTGTTTTCGGCCTGAACTTCTTTCACTCTAAGGGGGGAAGGGCCCGCCTCCGGTCATACTCTCAGTTCCCCTTTTCAAATGCCATTTTTTGTTCTAGCGTTTCCCCGGGGGTTTTGGGAAAACCCGGCCCTTTTTTTTATGGATGAGTGGGCCGTTTTTGGGGCGGTTGCCTTTTTAGACGGGTTTTTTTACCCCAGCTTTAAAAGGGAACCCTTGGGCCCTTTTGAAGGTTTTCCTTTTTTTCCTCCTCGGCCAGATCCCCGCTGGAAAATCGTTTGGCTGCCTCTGCCATTGCCCCTTTTGGGTTTGGTTTCCCCTTCTTACCCCGAAATCCCCAAAATGTTTAATTTTTTTTGGGGAGGTCATAGGCTGATGAGCCCCCACAAAAACCCCTTTTCTCCAAATTTTTGTAGCGAGGGGCCCGGGGCCCCAGAAGACGGATTTCCCCCAAGTGTTCACTTGGCAGGATTTTTTTTCAGGTTTCCCCTTTCCCATTCTGCTTTCAAAAAGATTTTGGCTTGGTTTATAAACGCACTAGTAAAGTCAATTTAAATTTTTTCATTCATGTCCATTTCCCGTGGGGGATTTCGTTTTTCCCCTTAGTGTTCTGGGTTTTTTTAAAATTTCCCTTTTCCCCTCAAAATTTTAAATCCTGATCATTTAAACCTCTTCTTAAAATTTTCCAAAATTAGTTATTCATTTAAATTTATTTATCCCCTAGTGTTTAAAACCCTGGGGAAGTGTGGTTTCAAAAATTAGAGGAAAGTGGTTTTTGTTTTTATTGGGGCTAGTCCCCGCGCAAGTGAAAGCCTCCTTGATTTAAAAATGAAATGAAACCCGAAAAAGGTCTATTCCCCAAATAAAAGTCACCGGGGGTGGGCAAAACCCCTTTTAAAGAAAAAAGGGAAAAAAGAATGAAACCCGGAAAAATGGTCAAAATTCACCCCAACAGTAAAGCAGTGACACCTCTTTGATGAAATGAAAAAGTGGGAAAAAAAAAAAATGGTCATATTCACCACTAAAAAGTTTAGCAGGACACCTCTTTTGAAAGAAAGTGAAAATGAAAAATGGGGAAAATGGTCTTTTTCACCCTAACAGCAGCAGTGGGCACCCCTTTGATTTAAAGTGAAAGTGGGAAAATGAAAATGGTCATTTTAAAACTTTCAGTAACGGCAAAAGGGGCCACCTCTTTGATGAAAGTGAAAAAAAAACTTGAAACCGGTCATTTTTCACCACCTAAAAATGTAAAGGAGTGACCCCCTTTTGATGAAAGTGAAAATTTAAACTGAAACTGGTTTAAAATTTACCAATAAAGTCCAAAGCAAAATGGGGAAAACCCCTTTGATGGTGAAAATGGAAAATGGTTTTTTATTTTACCATAACAGGGCACCAAAAATACCGCAGACATCATCGTATTATTACTGCCGATCTTTAACCCTTTTTTCAGACAAAATTTTTTGGCGTTGTTGTTTGTTGTTTTTTGTTGTTGTTGTTGTTGTTGTTTTTGTTCTTGTTGTTGTTGTTTTTTGTTCTTTTTTTTGTTGGTGCTGGTTTTTTGTTTTTTTGTTTTTGTTGGGGTCGTTTGTTGTTGTTGTTGTCGTCGTCGTCGTTGTTGTCGTTATTGTTGTCGTTGCTGTTGTTGTTGTTTGTTGTTGTAATCGTTTGTTGTTGTTGCTGTTTCCTTTACACTAACTGGCATTTCCACTTTGCCTCCAATTCATATCCCTCTTAACCCCCCCCCCCCCCATGCCACCCCACATTCACTCGACCCCCTGCCCCTCTCCTTCCCCCCAGCATACTTTACCATCCCTTCCTTCCTCTCTTTCCCCATGTTAGTATGAGTTGCGTTGATACCTTTTCAGTGCGTATCTCAAAATCCTTTATTTTTCACAAATTTTAAATAATGTTAGCGAACTGCCAAAAACAAAAACAAAAAACCGTGGACAAACGTATCACAAGACAGAACACGAACAACGCGTTTCGACCTCTCAGGTCTTCTTCAGGCAAGATACAAAACAATTAGGACAACGAAAGTGAACGAGCAATCACTTATCTTCGTTCACTTCATCGCAAGATACGCGCAAGTGTGTGTGGATTTAAAGTCTATTGTGACATATGAATGTACACTAATATGTATGTTAATTTTAATCATTTCGAAACAGACACAAAAAAAGTAAAATGCTATGAATAATGACACATCTGCTGCTGCAGCTACTACTACTACTACTACTACTACCATTCTCCTCTTTCTCCTTCTTCCCCCCCCCCCCCTCCCCTTCTTCTCTTCTTCATACTGCTGGTTTGACATTTTTTTTTCCATGGTGTTCACGTCAGGAACTTGAACGGCCTGAACAGGCTTGGAGGGAGATAACTGGGGAAGTGCCCGGGCTGTATTGCCTGTTTGGGACATTGGATAGTCTCCCTTCATGAAGCTTTCTGCCCTGGTAAGTGTGCGTGCGTGCGTGCGTGCGCGCGCGGGGGTGTG
>CM031611.1:76671504-76675573 GCA_018398815.1 Conus ventricosus
TCTTTTAAAATGCAGACGTACGAAGAACCTCATGGGTTTTTCCTTTTTTTTAGCATCACATTCTTTATCATACCATCACCGTACTTTGTTTCATTAAAAAGTATCATCTTTCATGCGTCTGCACTTTCCTTTATGCCCCATTTAAAAATGTTTTCGCATAATTTATACCACACTAATAAACTTTTAGCAGCATCTATCTTTTTACGAATTCCTCACACTAATGTACTACGAAACAAACTAGCGTGTTTATCTTCCAGACGATTTTTTTTTAAACCAAAATTTTTATCTGTTACTGGGATGTTCAGTATCTTCTTTAGGAAAAGCAATAGAAAGCGATACAGGGTAAAAAGGTAAAACTATGGTTCTAAAACAAACATACATGAATCATACAAAAAAGCAAAAAGTTTTTTAGAAATAGAAATAATCGACAAACGGGACCAGATCAGACATGTATGTATAGCGCCTTCAAGGCACCTTTACACACGCCTTAAAAAATGCCAACAACAGCGTGCACACATTTAGTAGCAATTTACCAAATTATTCAATGTCAGTCTTCGGAGTGTCGATTAATACTGAAGGCCGGGTATGGAAATGCCATCAGGGAAAATCGCTCACAGATTGTCTTTTTGAAAAGTTTTGGGGCCTATTGAGGTCACCATTTAAATAACATAAACATCCCAAAGGGAAAAATAAAACAACGAGACATTCCTAGTAAATTAATACCATTTTCAATGTCAAAAAGGGGATAAAAAAGGTGAACCTTCTCAGGGGATATAGGAACAAAAGTACAAAACATCCTTATTTCCAAATAAACTTTACGACAAAAACACCCAAAATTTTGAATGATAACGTCGAGAAGTTTAAAAAGGGGGACAATTCTTTTTTGAAAAACAAAACACTCCGCCAACGCCTCCCCCTTTTTTAGAAAATTTAACGCAGATTTTCAAAAACTTATAACCAACAAAAATTCACACGACATTCGTCCATAAATGTTTCAATCAAACATATGAAATCAAAATCGTAAATAAACGACATAAAATCACGGTCGGTTAGTTTTTTGAAAAAAAGCCATTCACATTCCACAACAGGGAAAAAAAAGGGTTTTTTTACTCTGTACCCTTCACTTTTTTTCACGTTTTTTCACCCAAATTTCCGGGGTCACCCCCTGACCCAAAAAAAAACGGGTTTACCGTGACATGCCACAAGTTCAGGCGATTTTATCGGGTACATTTTTTCATACCTTCTTCTGCCACACAGGTGTATCGAATTTTCATCATCAAGTGACCGGCCACCCCCCTTCAGTTCACTAAACCGCTTTGGTCTCGGAAAATACTTAGTCCCGCAAGAAGATGACAAAGATCAGCCCTAATTTTTCCTTTACCTTGCCTTCTTCAGTGGGGGGAAAAAACCCCCCTTATTTCCCTAAAACGAGAGGGAAATCCTCGCCCACAAAGATGTTAAACCCCTTTTAATTTTTCCCCTTTGCTCTTTAAGATTTTTTGTTTTTTCTTTGAAAAAAAAACAACGAGCGATGATGGGAAAATCAGGGTTTGGGGATTTTAACTTTGTACCCGCGAAACCCTGTCCCGTGTCAAATCTAAATCATCTTAAAGACGTATTTTTCCTTCACACTGTTTGCTAATCTATTTTGATCTCTGGGGTGCCATAGAAAATTAGGTTATTTTGCTTTGATCTTCCTTCTAAATCACCGCCCCTTTTTTTTCAAATTTTTCAAGTCTCGAGTGAGATCAGAGTTCTTTTTTCTACAAGCTTCTCTTCTTTTAAAGATCCCCCTCCTCCCTCGTCCTTCAATCCATGATCGTGCAGGAATGGTCATTCAAAACCCTACACTCCTCTCCCTGTCGGTGAATTTTAAGGTTTTATTTTTTTAAAAGTACAGTTTCATAGAGTCCAACAACCCATGATGTCAGCATTGTGGGCTGTTGAGGGGAAGTGGGTGTCGTCTGTCCCCCGCCGCCATGAAGCGCCAGCCTTGTCCACACGGTGCGCGTGATGAGTGCCGAAATGGGCGCTTCTGCTTCCGCCCAGGGTCCGGGGTTTCCCCTCCACATCGCCACGCGTAGAAGCATCCCCCCCCAAAACTCAAGGGAGGAGAGGCAAGGTTTCACCGTCCATCCCCGTTCGGGTGTCAGCAAGGCGATCGCAATGGCGGCTTTCTTCCTCCTCGCTTCGCCATGAAAAAGATGTAGACGGGGGTGAAGGGTCCACTCTCGCTCTAAATCTTTTGGGGCCCGATGGGATGGTGCTTTACCGAAATACAGGCCAAAGTACAGGACTGTACAGTGACGGTAACTGTCAGTAGAGACAATAAAACTCAGAGCTCGTTAATGTCCGACTGCTCGAACTGTGACACAGTTCACGCCCCCAGAGAGAGAGAGAGAGAGAGAGAGAGAGAGAGAGAGAGAGAGAGAGAGAGAGAGAGAGAGAGAGAGAGACAGACAGACAGACAGACAGACAGACAGACAGACAGACCGATGGAGAGACAGACAGAGAGAGAGACACAGGGAGACAGACAGAGAGAGAAAGAGACAGACAGACAAAGAGAAGAGAGAGGGGGGTGGGGGCAGAGAAGCAGAGACAGAGAAGACACAGAGACAGACAGACAGAGACAGCAATGGAGATGGAGAGAGAGAACGAACGAACGAACGAACGAGTTTAATGCAGTTTAGCAGATCGGCGTGATGTACATTGACAAAACGAGACCTCCATTCCACTGACATGAAACCACAACGTCTTTTTCTTTCTCTTTACATGACAAAAAACGCGAACGAGAAAATGTCACTGGTATGCACTCACTGTCAGTTCTGTAGATGACTGTCACCCAGGTAAAACTGGATCAGTCCGTGGAGAGCGTGCAGCCGCCGCAAAGCACGTGCTTGGGTCTCTGCGTGTTCTGTGTTGCGAGTGCGTCTTCCTTTCCGAAGATTGGCCAGTTTGACACATTCTTCGGATGACATGTTTCTTTCTTCCTGCTTCATGTACCAGAACAAGCAATTGTCCTCCAAGTGCTGATCGTAGGAATATTCCAAAACAATATCATCAGAGTCACACAGCAGCACACCAGAGAAGGTAAATATGCGGGTTCACGACCACCCATGTGATTCTGCACGAAAACCCCCCTTTTCACATCTAATCACGTCCATCACATGTCAGTTTTGGCTAAAATTAACACCTGTTTTTAAACAAAATTAACGTCTCAAAACCTCTAAATATTGACGTTATTAACACATTAAAACGGGGGCTTACGTGCTAGATAAGATTTGGTGATCGTGAACAAACATATTTACATTCTCTCCCAGGACATAAGAATTAGGTTTACAGAATTAATTAATTTTTAATTGTCGTTTATACTCTGGTTTAAAAAATGAAGGCCGAAGTAGCTACAGACTTATTAATATACTTTACGAGTTGGATTGGGAGAGGAGGGCGATAAAGATCATTTAAAGAACAGGTTTGAAGAATTATATTACTGATCTTTTTAATCGAATAGACATGCGAGAAAGCGTGAAACAGGTCATCAGCAAAATACCAGATTCTTGGCCTCAACCAGTTGTAAAGTTGTTTGCCATATTAGTTGATAATATAGCTCCTGAAGATGTTAATCTGACTGTTTCTACTAGCCCTGAAGGAGTAGCTATTCGTTTTAATGAAGATCAGGTTTTACGATTAGAAAAGACTATAAATACAGTTGAATTTACAATTATTTTTTTTATTTATTTTAGATTTAAAATGGCTGCCGAACTCAGTGTATCTGATTTAAAGAAGTGTAATGAACTATTTAACGAAACAATGAAATGATTAAAAAATTGATTTTAGTGAATTTGGGTTTGAGAATGATGTAAACAATATAATAAAAGATAATAGTGAACTATTTAACGAAGCAATTAAAGTGATAAACATTGACTGTAGTGATTCAGAAAAGTAAATTTAGAGGCGTTATTGTAAGTTAAATGTCTGAGTGTTCAGGCGTTAGTTGAACTAAAAAAGCGGGTTTCTACTTTTATATACATTATTTTTTTTATTTACGTAAATATTCTATGAAGTTGGC
>CM031611.1:76676573-76686573 GCA_018398815.1 Conus ventricosus
TTAGAGGATGTGGTGTTTCGTATATGGACTAGTCCGCGCGCAGTGAACGCCTCCTTGATGAACGTGAAACTGAAACTGTCATATTCACCACTAACAGTCACGCAGTGACACCTCTTTGATGAAAGTGAAAGTGAAACTGAAACTGGTCATATTCACCACTAACATCACGCAGTGACACCTCTGTGATGAAAGTGAAAGTGAAACTGAAACTGGTCATAATTCACCACTAACAGTCACTCAGTGACACCTCTTTGATGAAAGTTAAAGTGAAACTGAAACTGGTCATATTCACCCCTAACAGTTTACGCAGTGACACCTCTTTGATGAAAGTGAAAGTGAAACTGAAACTGGTCATATTCACCACTAACAGTACACGCAGTGACACCTCTTTGATGAAAGTGAAACTGAAACTGAAACTGTCATATTCACCACAAACAGTCACGCAGTGACACCTCTTTGATGAAAGTGAAACTGAAACTGAAACTGGTCATATTCACCACTAAACAGTCACGCAGTGACACCTCTTTGATGAAAATGAAACTGAAACTGAAACTGGTCATATTCACCACTAACAGTCACGCAGTGACACCTCTTTGATGAAAGTGAAAGTGAAACTGAAACTGGTCATATTTACCACTAACAGTCACTCAGTGACACCTCTTTGATGAAAGTGAAAGTGAAACTGAAACTGGTCATATTTCACCACTAACAGTCACGCACTGACACCTCTTTGATGAAAGTGAAAGTGAAACTGAAACTGGTCATATTCCCCACTAACAGTCACTCAGTGACACCTCTGTGATGAAAGTGAAAGTGAAACTGAAACTGGTCATATTCACCACTAACAGTCACGCACTGACACCTCTTTGATGAAAGTGAAAGTGAAACTGAAACTGGTCATATTCACCACTAACAGTCACGCAGTGACACCTCTTTGATGAAAGTGAAAGTGAAACTGAAACTGGTCATATTCACCACTAACAGTCACGCAGTGACACCTCTTTGATGAAAGTGAAAGTGAAACTGAAACTGGTCATATTCACCACTAACAGTCACGCAGTGAACACCTCTTTGATGAAAGTGAAACTGAAACTGAAACTGGTCATATTCACAACTAACAGTCACAAACATACCGCAGACATCATCGTAAATTTTTACTGCCGATCTAACCATTTTACAGACAAGTGTGTGCGGCGTTTTTTGTTTTGTTGTTTGTTGTTGTTGTGTTGTTGTTGTTGTTTGTTTGTTTGTTTGTTTGTTTGTTTGTTTGTTTTTCTGTTGAAGTCGTTTGTTATTGTTTGTTGTCGGTCGGTCGTCGTTATCGTTAAATTGTTGTCGCTGTCGTTGTGGTTGTTGTTTGTTTGTTGTTGTAATCGTTTGTTGTTGGTGTTGCTGTTTTCTTTACACTAACTGGCATTTCCACTTTGCCTCCGATTCATATCCCTCTTAACACCCCCCCCCCCCCCCCATGGGCCCCCCCACATTCACTCGACTCCTGCCCCTCTCCTTCCCCCCAGCATACTTTACCATCCCTTCCTTCCTCTCTTTCCCCATGTTAGTATGAGTTGCGTTGATACCTTTTTTCAGTGCGTATCTCAAAATCCTTTATTTTTCACAAATTTTAAATAAATGTTAGCGAACTGCCAAAAACAAAAACAAAAAACCGTGGACAAACGTATCACAAGACAGAACACGAACAACGCGTTTCGACCTCTCAGGTCTTCTTCAGGCAAGATACAAACAATTAGGACAACGAAAGTGAACGAGCAATCACTTATCTTCGTTCACTTCATCGCAAGATAGGCGCAAATGTGTGTGTTATTTAAAAGTCTATCATGACATATGAATGTATACTTATATGCATGTTAAATTTTAATCATTTCGAAACAGACACAAAAAAAAGTAAAATGCTATGATAATGACACATCTGCTGCTGCAGCACTACTACTACTACTACTACTACTACCATTCCCTCCTCTTTCTCCTTCTCCCCCCCCCCCCCCCCCCCTCCCTTCTTCTCTTCTTCATACTGCTGTTTGACATTTTTTTTTCCATGGTTTTCACGTCAGGAACTTGAACGGCCTAAAAGCTTGGAGGGAGATAACTGGGAAGTGCTGGCTGTATTGCCTGTTTGGGACATTGGATAGTCCTCCCTTCATGAAGCTTTCTGCATGGTAAGTGTGCGTGCGTGCGTGCGTGCGCGTGTGTGTGTGTGTGTGTGTGTGTGTGTGTGTGTGTGTGTCTGTGTGTGTGTGTGTGTGTGGTGTGTGTGGTGTGAGAGAGAGAGAGAGAGAGAGAGAGAGAGAGAGGAGAGAGAGAGAGAGAGAGAGAGAGAGAGAGAGAGACAACAGGGGGCTATTATCTTCTGTGCATAATTGTATGCATGCACACAATTGTTCATGTATGTGACGTATGTGCAAGCGTGTATATGTGTTTGTTTGTTTGCTTCTGTTTGTACCGAATCACTTGACCCTATGTACTCAATATTTTGTGTGCCAAATCCCTCTGTCTGTCTCTCTTGCGCGACACATATACACACACACACACACACGCGCGCGCACACACACAGACACAGAAACAGACACAGACACACACACACAGACACACACACACACGCACGCACACACACACACACACACACACACACACACACACACACACACATACACACACACGCACACACATACACACAGGCACGCGCACTCACACACACACACTCACACAGACGCGCTCGCGCGCGCGCGCGCGCACACCACACACACACACACACACACACACACACACACACACGATTTCACACATTTACACACACGCACAAACACACACATTCAAATGTTTACACACATGGATACACGCTCGCACACACATACCACACACACATACACAAACGCACACGCTCAAGCATCCACACAAATGAAACACACACCGCGCGCGCGCGCGGGCGCACACACACACACACACACACACACACACACACACTCACACACGCACGCACGCACACACACACACACACACACACACACACACACACACAAGCACACACACACACACACACACACACACACACACCACACACACACACACACACACATACACACATACACACAGGCACGCACACTCACACACACTCACACATAGACGCGCGTGCGCGCGCGCGCGCACACACACACACACACACACACACACACACATACACACACACACACACACACACACACACACACACGATTTCACACATTCACACACACGCACAAACACACATATTCAAATGTATACACACGTGGATACACGCTTGCACACACATACCACACACACACACACACACACACACACACACACACACCACACACACACACACACACACAAACGCACATGCGCGCGCTCTCAAGCACCCACACAAATGAACACCCACACGCGCGGGCGCACACACACACACACACACACACACACCACACACACACACACACACACACACACACACACACACACATACACACACAAGTAAGCGCACGAGCATTTACAGTGAGCTTTGAGACAGAAAAGACAGTGTGGAGGAGAGAGCCAAATAAAATAAGATCCAGAGAGGGGAGAGAGAGACAGACCGACAGACCGACAGACAGAGAGACAGACGTAGAGACAGAAACAACAAGACAGACAGACAGACAGAGACAGACAAACAGAGACAGACAGACAGACAGACAGAGAAAGGGGGGGGGGGGGGGTTCTCAAAAGAGGACCACTCTTTCAAAAGAAACCTACTCACCACACTCGTTTTCTGTAACCAATAACAGAACTTCCTCACGTCGGAATGAACTTCTGACAATGACAAGTCTTTTCAGACTCCTAACGGTTTATTTTTCAGTTTGTTTTGAACACGGTTACCTCGAAAACTGAACAATGACTGAACAGGAGGAGCCCATGACTTGGAATCGAAAAGCCAGTACCTTTTGCAGACCCGCAGCGGTCGTGGTGCTTTCACTGTTGCTGGAATAAAGGCCGGCTCTTCTTGCAGTGTTCCCCGTGTTCATTGTAGCTTCAGTTCAGCTGACTCCTCTCTGTGCTGTTTGCTGGCGCTGGGAAGAAGGACGGAGCGGTCAGGCCCGACAGAGGTGGGCTATTGTTCCGGATGGAAATGAAAATCTCCGTGGAAAGCGTTTTCTTGTAGACGCTCCACCGGGGCGCTGGGAAGGAGACAGATTGAGCAAAGCGAGGCGAAACAGAAAGAGAGAGAGAGAGAGAGAGAGAGAGAGAGAGAGTAGAGAGAGAGAGAGTGAGGGGAGAGACAGGACAGACAGACAGACCGATAGAGAGACAGACAGAGAGAGACACAGGGAGACAGACAGAGAGAGAAAGAGACAGACAGACAAAGAGAAAGAGAGAGGGGGGTGGGGGGCAGAGAAGCAGAGACAGAGAGACACAGAGACAGACAGACAGAGACAGCAATGGAGTTTGGAGAGAGAGAGAGAGAACGAACGAACGAACGAACGAAGTTTAATGCCAATAAGCTGTTAAGCCATTTAGCAGATCGGCGCGATGTACATTGACAAAACGAGACTCCATTCCACTGACATGGAAACCACAACGTCTTTTTCTTTCTCTTTACATGACAAAAAACGCGAACGAGAAAATGTCACTGGTATGCACTCACTGTCAGTTCTGTAGATGACGGTCACCCCAGGTAAAACTGGATCAGTCCGTGGAGAGCGTGCAGCCGCCGCCAAGCACGTGCTTGGGTCTCTGGCGTGGTTCTGTGTTGCGAGTGCGTCTTCCTTTCCGAAGACTGGCCATTTTTGACACACTCCTCGGATGACATGTTTCTTTCTTCCTGCTTCACGTACCAGAACAAGCAATCGTCCTCCGAGTGCGGATCGTAGGAATATTCCAAAACAATATCATCAGAGTCACACAGCAGCACACCCTTATTGTCCGTTCGATGAAGCACAAACCTTCCGGAACTCTTTATTTCTATGCGGATCACGCAGCCGTCTCTGCACTTGTCGATCAGTCACAGTAGCAACATAATCCTTTACTACTCCAGAGTCAAAACCGGCAACTATTTTGTCGATGGATTGTTCAACACTTATGTCGACGTCCAGCTGTTGGATTTCTGAATCGTGATGTTGCACTCCGGCTGATTTGAACACAAAGACAGATGAGAATCCGGAATTCGCGGCTTTGTCATCATCTTTCGCAGGTAGACATGTTTTCTTCTGCAATGTCCTGTGTACTTTACTGTGTACTGCGTTTGTTTGACTCGATGTTAAGCGTTCGTTTTCATTACTGGTGTTTCTGAGACCAGAAACCAACCTGTTCACGTCTGTCGCGTTGTCGCGTAGTGATTGGGCATTAAGTCCCTTGTTGTGAATGAGCATCCGGGCTCTTCGGATAACCGGTTTTGGCGGGTCGCCTTCATGTTCATGTCATCTACCAGAAGCGGCGATTAAACCCTGTTCGTCTCTCTGCATATGTTGTGGGTCTGTTCAAGGTATGACGGTTTTGCATTAGTGGCACAATAGCGCTACATGGTGGCAGACGTGGGCAGTACCAACGTCTCTAATGATATTTCATTGTGCATGAACTTGACGATAGAAATTGACTAGTGTGGCTCCCTTTAAAGCACCAGATGCATTTGATTTTACGCAACCAAGTATGGCCTGAATGGAGGCAACGTTTTCAGAGATACAGAACAGCGTCCAAACTAGATAAAGATGAGGAAGAAGTGCAAGTTAGTGCTCTGATCTATGCAATGGGAAATGAAGCTGAGAGAATATTTCTTTCATTTAGACTCAATGAAGAAGACTCAAAGAAGTTTAATGTAGTCCTTGGCAAATTCGATGGGTATTTTGTTCCAAAAAGAAACATTATCATGAACGAGCTAGATTCCATGCTAGAAATCAGAAGCCAGATGAAAACATTGAAACATATGTGCGTGCACTGCATGAGTTAGCTGCAACAGCCGAGTTTCCCAACAAAGAAGAATCCATTAGGGACAGATTAGTGCTAGGAGCCCTAGACACTGAACTCTCAGAAAAACTGCAGTTAAAACCTGACTTGACCCTTGAAGGTGCTGTGCAGGAAGCTAGGCAGTATGAACTGGTAAAGTCACAGCTCTCAGAACAGCGGCAGTCAAGTGTGGGTGCACTACAGGGCAGAAAAGGCGGCGGTAGTGATCAACGGAACAGGCGTGGAGGCGGGTGCTGGCAGCGCTCGTAGAGGGGGGCAGCAGTCATATCAAGGCAGAGGCGGCTCAACCCAAGGCGGGAGGAAGCAGCAGGAGGCCAACTGTTCACGTTGTGGTCGTCAGCACTACAGACAAGTGTGCCCAGCACAAGGTAAGAAGTGCAAGAAGTGTGGACGCAACAACCATTTCGCAGCAGTATGCAGAACCAAGATAGTCAGCGCCATAGATGAACCACAAATGAAGGTGCACCCAAGGGGGCATCACATGGGGGGACACTCAGAAGACAAGGAGGCTCAAGCAAGCCGTGAGGAAGAGAGAAGGGAGGAATATTTTATAGGAACATTGTGCTCAAAAGGCAGAAATGAACCACCGTGGATGACGACACTCAAGTTCGGAGGCTGCGACGTTCCATTCAAGATTGATACTGGAGCGGATGTGTCTGTTATCTCATCAGAGCAGTACAGAAAGCTGAAGCCTTGCCCACCACTTAGCAAAACCAGCGCAATCCTGCGTAGTCCAGGAGGTATCCTAAAGTGTGAGGGACAATTTGTGGCCATTAGCAAAGTCCCCCGACCAGCTCCACTCACTTCGACTTTTTCGTCGTACAGTCAAAGACGACAAACCTTCTCAGCAGAGAAGCAGCGGCAAGAATGGACTTGGTCAAGGGATTGAGGGCCGGTGAAGATGCCCTTCGGCGAGCTTGATGATAAACCTGTCCAGTGTCCACCAGTGAAGATCGTTCTGAAAGAAGGAACAGAAGCATACAGTGTTCACTCAGCAAGAAGAATCCCAATACCCCTGCTAGACAAAGTCAAAGATGAACTCTCAAAGATGCAGAAGACAGGGGATTACAGAAGAAGTGACAGAGCCGACAGACTGGTGTTCACCGATTGTGCCAGTCATGAAGAAGTCAAGATCAGTGAGAATCTGCACAGATTACAAGCATCTGAATGCAGCAGTCAAGCGTGAGCGCTACACACTTCCAACGTTGGAAGATATCCTGCACAAGCTGTCTGATCGACCGTTTTCAGCAAGTTAGACGCCACATCAGGGTTCTACCCGATTCTGCTTGACCCAGAGTCCGCAAAGCTTACTACCTTCATTACCCATGCGTAGATTCTACTATAAGCGGTTGCCTTTCGGCATAACGTCAGCACCAGAGATTTTTCAAAGAACTATGGAGAACATACTGAAGGATGAGCCCAACGTCATTTGTTTCTACGACGACATACTGGTCCACAGTGTGGATGAACAAGCACATGAGCGACATCTTGACAGAGTGACAAAGAAACTGGCCAGCGACAATCTGAAGTGAATCCGGAGAAGTGCGAACTCAGGAAGCATGAGACGAGTTCTTGGGTCATCGAATCAGCAAAAACGGCATCTCTCCAGATCCAGCCAAAGTGGAAGCCATCACGACCATGCCTGATCCAACCAACGTGCCTGAGTTGAGGAGGATGCTTGGCATGATCAATTCCTAGGTCGCTATCTGTCCAACCTGCACTGTTACATCCGGCCAGTGACACAACTTCTGGAGAAGGACCATGTATGGACGTGGGGACCAGCACAGATCCAGGCCATGGTGACTGTGAAGAAGATGCTACCTCATCGCCAACGCTAGCATTCTACGATCCGAGTGAGCAACAGTCGTCAGCGCAGATGCGAGAGTTATGGGATCGGAGGAGTGTTGCTGCAGGAAACACCCGAAGGCATGAAAGCTGTCGCATATTGTTCACGAACCTTGACAACCACTGAATGCAGATATGCCCAGATCGAGAAAAGAGACACTGGCAGCAGTCTGGTCATGTGAGAAGTTCAGCAGATAACCTGATAGGTCTGGAAAATGTGAAGCTTCAAACAGATCACAAGCCCCTCGTGCCCATCACCAACTACAAAGACCCTTCAAGATACTCCCGTACGAATGTCAGAGGGTGCTGATGCGTCTCATGAGGTTCAGCGTCAAGGCAGAGTATGTGCTGGGGAAGAAATTGTCGTCGGAGATTTCTCTCTCCCGCAGCCTCAGACCACCGCTGAACAGCCAAGATGAGGTCACAACACTCACTGAAGATGTGGAAGCCTACCTACACAGTGTGGACATTTCTTGGTCGTGTGCAGCGTCAGACAAACGCATGCAAGAAATCGTAGAAGAGACGAAGAAAGACAGACTGATCCAAGAAGCACTCTGCTACATGCGTGAAGGATGGCCGCAATACATCACCGACGTTGAAGATGGATTGCGAGACTACTACGCAGTGCGCAGTGAACCCCAGCGAGAATCAAGGTCTTCTCATCAGAGGAAAGCGCATCGTGGTCCCAGCTTCGCTACAGGGCGACATCCTGTGCAGAATCCACGAGGGTCATCAAGGGATCACGAAGTGCCGTGAGAGGGCGAAGGAAGCAGTTTGGTGGCCCGGAATCAATGCCAGAATGAAAAAAGTGGTTGAAGAATGCAAGCATTGTCAGGAGAAGAGGTCATCGCAGACCAACGAAACCATTGTTCCAACAGAGCTACCTCAGAGAGCATTCCAGAAGTGTGGCGTAGATTATGTGAACTCAAGGGACAGTCATATCTCGTTCTTGTGGATTACTACTCTCGGTATATAGAAACTGGCTCACCTCTTGACGATCACCACAGTGGAGGTCATCAAGAACCTGAAAGACATGTTTGCACGACAGGGTATCCCTGAGATACTTGTCTTGACAACGGGAAGCAGTTCACATCCAGAGAGTTCCAGATCTTTGCTAAAAGGAAATGGGGATTCAAACACGTCACTACAAGTCCCCATTACCCACAGGCAAACGGTGAGGCAGAACGAGCAGTGCAGACGGCAAAGAAGATATTGTCGCAAAAATGATCCAGCACTGGCTCTTCTCATCTACAGAGACACACCTATTGAAGCCACAGGCTACAGCCCAGCACAGCTCGCATCAGGAAGGCGTCTGAGAACAAACAACACTCCCAAACTGTCAGAAAACCTCGAGCCTAGAGTCTGCAAGAAATCAACAGTAGCAGCCAGTGATGCAAAGGCCAAGAAGAAGAACAAACAGACATTTGATAGGCGTCATGGAGTACGGCCCCTAGATACACTTCTTCCTGGCGACATCGTGATGCAGAAGCTGGACGGGGAGAAGAGGTTGGAGAGGCCCCGCAGTGGTGCAGCAGCAAGTCGCACCAAGATCCTACGTGGTGGAAAACGCCACGAGGCAAGTACCGGCGCAACAGGCGTCACCTCAGGCGTTTACACGGTCTACAGCCTGAGAAGTCCACTTCTACCCATTCCTGTCCAAACTGACCTTTCCCTACGCAAGCCCACATCCCTGTATCCAGTGACCAGAAGAGTGGTGCAAGTCACAAAGCACCCAGTCCAGTCCAGAGCGGCTCTTACGTTCACAAAGAGCCAGGCTCAGGCCCGTTGTCCAGGGCCAGTAAACCAATGACGTCTCCAGCGGCAGTGGTGTCAGCCCAGGTGGTGGAGGGTCTGCAGAAGTTCACCTCCACAGAACGCCGGCCGGGACGCCAGTGTTCACCAGCAGTCCATCTCCTCAGGGCACCATCAACAGCAGCCCGACACCGGTGACTACCCGCAGCGGCAGAGTCATCACAATGTCAGCCCGCTTCAAGGAGTGAAGCTACCTCCCAGGCAGGGAAGTGAAACTTTATTATTTTATTAATTCGTTAAGTTCGACTGCTTGCAAACAAACAGAATCAAAGCTTGATTCATGAACTTTAAGTTAAAGAAAGCAAAGTTGCTTATTCTCCTTCCTCGGTTATTTGTGACTCTAAAAGGTAATTACAAGCCACTTCGCAAAGGCTGAATT
>CM031611.1:76693418-76703418 GCA_018398815.1 Conus ventricosus
TCGAGGTAACATTTTTTTCTTTTAAATGTCCTTTTACTTTGCTGTTACTGCGTTTGTTTGACTCGATGTTAAGCGTTCGTTTTCATTACAGGTGTTTCTGAGACCAGCACCAACCTGTTCACGTCGACTGTTCTGTTGTTTGGCTCTCTCTTGATCTCGACGCACCTGGCTGGGGGGGGGGGGGGGGGGGTGTTCTTCCTACAGTACTGAACTTGCGTTGCCGCGTTCAGCACAGGATCCCCATTGTTGTTGTTGACACTGCGATGACTGGCTTCAGTCGCAAAACGACCACCGTGTTGCCGCCTTCACACTGAAATTTTCCAGCTGGACACGGTATTGTGAGTCAGCAGGCGTTCAGGGCTGTCTCCACAGTCGCTGGAAGTCCAGTAACTGGCATTGTCACAGGAAAATAACAGATTTTTTTGCCGCAGCTGAAAAAAAAAATGGCGCCCTGTCGCTTCGTGTCAAACCACGTGGTTTTCGATGGAGAGAGAGAGAGAGGGGGGGGGGGGGGGAGAGAAAGAGAGACCGACCGACCGACAGACAGACAGACAGAGAGGTTGAAAGAACGACAGCTGGAGGAGGAGAAGGTAGTATTTGTTCATGGGGCTGGCAGGGATGACTCGGGGGGGGGGGGGGGGGGGATGGGGGGGTAGATGGATGAAGGGCAGGGGGGGGGGTGTATGGGAGGGGATTGCGTGAGGGAAGTAAGAAGGAGAGAAGCAGGGAGGGTTTCTGCTCGCAGTGACTGGTTTAGTACTGTCGGTGCCAGTCTCTGTCTATGTTTGTGCCTATCTTAAAAAAAAAAGATTTGTCTTCCATTCTCTCCATATCCATCTTTTTCTATCTGTGTAGACCTTCACATAGTCATGGTGGAATGTGCTGTGAAAGATTAGGGTTTTGTCATCAGGTTTGTTATGTTATACACTTTCAAACTGAAAACCAAAGTCCACATGTGTGTCACCTGAAGTTTGACATTTCTTGAACACGAAATTAAATATGAAAATGAGGCAGGGAACAGTAAATGATAAACCATAAACAAGTAGGGTAACTCTTGCTCCCACAAGAAAACACAAGGAGTTTGTTTATTGTTCATTTCTTTAGAAGTCAGACACTCTATTTCTAGTGGGGTTTTCCCCTCCTTCGAACTATCCAGGATTTCTTTTTTTTTTACCACCGACTTGACTTACAACTGGTTCGTGTTTTGATTTAAACCTATCGCAGTGCTAATGAAGATCTGATACTCGACCCCTGACCTCTACCATACCTCCATATTTTTTTTTTAAAAATCATGCTGTGAGCTTGACCTTTGACCGATGATTTAGAGTTCTCCAAGAAATCATATTTCTACAATGACTCGCCACTGAAACCCGTTTTTACACACACCTCTCTCTCTCTCTCTCTCTCTCTCTCTCTCTCTCTCTCTCTCTCTCACTCTCTCTCTCTCTCTCTCCTCTCTCTCTCTCTCTCTCTCTCTCTCTCTAACGACTACAAAAGCATTTGGAAACAAGATGGAAACCTCGTTGGTTTTACAAGGCACCATGACGTGACCTTTACTTTTGACCTTTGACCTTGACATTCAGCAGTAGCATCAGAGATACTGGACTTTGATCTTAGCCAAGAGGCCGTCAAACGAGTTTATAGGAGATGGACCGGATAGGTCTTATCAATTTCTACTATCCTAGATGTAAGTGTTTTCTCTTACTTATCCACGAAAATACTCTAAAGTTTATCACAGGCTTGCATACAGTCATGCAGGCACATACACGGACATTGGAAGCAGGTGGATTGATGCACATATACATTGTTAACCTTACAGGAGTTAAAGTATAGATGTATATTATTTAGAAAGAGTCTCAGTTATATTTCTGTTCAGTATTCAATTCAAAATTCTTGATTGTATATAGTCCGCATTTTATACATGCAGCAACTCGCTTTTACTCCCTTAATGCTTGTCCCTTTGTTACTTATCCTTTTTATCTTTTTTCCTTCTTTTCTTGATTTTTGTCTTTTTGTCCTTTTTTTCGGGGCGGTGGTGGGGGGGGGGTATCTAATCGGTTATAGTTACAAATTAATCATTTTATCTGACATAAAACGAAAGAGGAAAAATTCGGCTTTTACCTCTTCAAGTTGTATGACTTTTTTTTTTTTCTTTTTTTTGTTTTTTTTTTTTGGGGGGGGCAGGGGGGTATATCTCATCATTTTAGTTACAAAACTAATCAGTATCTGACATAAAACGAAAGTGGAAGATTCGGTATACTACTCTTCTAAGTTGTATTTATGACTTTTTTTTCTTCTTTTTTTTTAAAAAGAAAGCGTCATCCTGTACTGACATCCAGTGGTGTAGACGCTTTACTTTTATGTATCCTTACGTGACGCATTTAGTAACCCAACTCATTTTGAAATGAAAGTGTGCGCCCATGTGCGCCTTACGTTGTGTGTGGTGCTGTGTGTGTGTTGTGTGTGTTGATTTGTGTGTGTTGTGTGTGTGTGTTTGTGAGTGTGTGTGTTGTGTGTGTGTGTGTGTGTGTGTGCGTGCAGTGCGTGCGTTGTGTACGTGCGGTCGTTGTGCGTGCGTGCGTGAGTGTGTATGCGTTGGTGCGTTTGGCGTGCGTGGCGTGCATGAGTGCGTGCGTGCGTTTGTCTTTTTCTGTCAAAAACACTGGTTCAAGTGTACAGTTTGGCAGTATTGTTAGACGAGAGAAGTAGTTTGGCCTACACCAGCCCAAAACTCACTACACAGAACTGACCTAAGTTACTCATGGACACGTCTGGTCACCCCACACACACAACTCGCTCTCCGTCCCCACCTCCCAGTCTCTGGGGTTTTGGTTTTGCCAAACCGCTTTGTCCCCTATCCGTCATTATGATCGTTTAAATGTCTGTAGACATTGGATTCCAGAGCTTTCAGGGATGAGTTTCCAGAGATCGTTGTTTTGTGTTGCTGCATAGAAAAGAAGGTGTGAGTGCGTGTCCTTGTAAACAGCCTGGGTCTATTTTCGGGGTTGGGAGGTTTCGTTCACAGAGTTGCAGTCATTACTGAATTTATTAGGTGCGGGGCATTTGGACAATGGCAGGACTCTATGCCTGTGTCTTTCTTAGGGAGATATGTTTTCCCCAACGTGTCTGTAACTCTCCTACCAATGTACACACACAACTAACAAACAAACAACAACAACTGCACATCAACATACTACAACAACAACATACAACAAGAACAACAACAATCAACAACAACTATACACTCACACTCAACACACACACCACCACATAAACCAACACCAAACACACAAACACACTACACACTCACTCACACAAACACACACAACTCACACACCAAGGCTTTTGTACAGTCAATCATCTGTGGAATCTCCAATTTACAAACTGCATCTACCCACCTGAATGAACACCACCACCAGCGCTCATACGTCTATTACAGTATTTATGATGGAGGCACTCTGAGAGTTCAAAGTCTATACATCAGTTGACATTGTGATTTAATCTTTTGGTATGTTTTTGGAAAGGCCCAGCTTTGAGTTTGCCCTTATCTGTAGTCTTCGCAGTGTTGCCTTGAGATCATTCAATGTTTGCCTTGGTTTGGTGATGATTTCTTGCCCCTTTTTTTTTCACCTTTTAAGCCTTGATGTGCGGCACTTCCTTTCTTGACTGTTCTGATATGAAAGATGGTCTATGGTATAGTTGGCTTTGCTCTCTTGTTTGCTGAAGTGATACTACAGATTTCTTATCACATAGCTGTAATCCAGTTTCTTATCGTTGCCTTGCAGATACTGTGTCTATGCTCTCTCGTTTACTTTATATCCAGCATGTCCAGGGGCCAAAGTATTACATATGAGTCAGCCAGGACAGACAAACAGACCAATTAGAGACAGGGGACTGGAGAAACGATAGTCCCCTATGGTGTGGTGTGTTGTTTGTGTGTGTGTGTGTGTGTGTGTGTGAGTGTGTGTGTGTGTGTTGTGTGTGTGTGTGTGTGTGTGTGTGTGTGCTGTGTGTGTGTGGTTGTGCTTGCGTGTTTGCTCTGTAAAATATGTGTTGGAACATCATGGTGTGTTCCTCCCAAGTCTTCGGCCTCTGTGCTTTGTGTGTGTGTGTGTGTGTGTGAGTGTGTGTGCGTGGTTGTGCGTGCTGTGCGTGCGTGGTGGCGGTGGCCGTGCGTAGCGCGTGCGTGCGTGCGTGCGGGTGTGCGTGTGTGTGAGTGTGTGTGCACTGCGCGCGCACGCGCAAGCATGTGCGAGGTGTTGTACATGTTGTCTGTGGATAAGGGCGACCTGGGGGTGATAGGAGGAGGAGGAAGGAAGGAAGACAGTAAAGAACCAAGTTTGGGGAAGATAAACATTTCTCCTAATGGAAGACTCTGCAGAGCGCCTGCCATTCCAAATGCTCACGCCCTTATTAATTCTGAGATGACTGCAACGCTGGGAACTTAACCTCCCAACCACGCGACGAGACCCAGGCTGTTTACTGACAAGCACTCAAACCTTCTTGCAGCAACACTAATCGACTCTCTGGAAACTCATCCATGAAGCTCTGAATCCAAATGTCCACTGGTAATTAACACGATCGAGATGGACGGATAGGGGTCTAAGCGCGTTGGCAAAAACCCCAGACTGGGGAGGTGGGGGACGGATGAGTGAGTTGTGGGTTCGAGGAACTAGAACGGACTTGGTCCTTCAGGTCAGGTCCGCAGTCCTTTGTGTTGGTTGTGTACGCTTTCTACAGCCTGGTCGGATGATGATTGTCTGCAATATACACGACATGTGTGTGGGTGTGTGAGTGTGTGCGTTGTGTGTGTGTGTGTCGTGGTGTGTGTGTGTTGTTGTGTGTGTGTGTGTGTGTGTGGTGTGTGTGTGTGGGTGTGTGAGAGTGTGTGGGGGTGTGTGTGATGTGGGTGTGTGTGTGTGTGTGTGTGTGTGTGTGTGTGTGTTGGGGGTGTGTGGGTGAGTGTGGGTGTGGTGTGTCGTGATTGTGTGTGTGTGTGTGTGTGTGTCGTGTGTGTGTGTTGTGTTGTGTGTGTGTGTGTTGTGTTGTGTGTGTGTTTGTGTGTGTGTTGTTGAATGGAGAGACGAGAGGTAGAGGAGAGGGGGGGGGAGGGGGGGATAAGAAGAGAGGAGAGAAAGAGAGAGACAGAGGGAGAGGGAAAGAGACCGTGAGAAAAAAGAAGAGAGAGAGAGGAAGTGATAGAGAGGCGAGAGAAGGAGTGAAGGAGAGAGTGAGTCGAGGAGGGAGAGGAGGGGAGTGGAAGAGGCGGGAGGAGGGAGAGAGGATGGGGCACAGAGAGAGAGAAGGGAAGACGAGAGAGGAGTAGTACGAAATGTAAGGACTCATTTCATCTCTATCCAGTCGATGAGAAGGTGCCCCCCCCCCCCCCCCCCGGGGAGAGAGGGGAGAGAAAGCAGTAGTGGAGAAGAGAGGACGAGATGAGAGAGACGCCGGAGACCAAGGATCGTGAGTGGAGGGGAGAGATCCGGGGGGAAGAGGGACGGGACGAAGGGGAGAGGAGAGAGAGAAGGGTTCATCCCATCCGACGTTTGACGATCCATGGACCGAGGAATAGGAGGGAAGAGAGAGAGAGAGAGAAGAGAGACTCGCAGAATGACAGAAAGGCAGTCAGAAAAGGGACAGGGGACAGATATGACACATATGCAGAATAGCGTTTTGTCCTTCCGTGATTTTTGATCCCCTTTTACATTTATGTTTACTACAGGGGCAACGGAGTGATCGAAAGAGAGGAGAGTGAAGGGTTTTTAGAGTAGGCTGAAAGAAAGGGGGTGGGCTGTGCTGACATTTTGGAAAGGTCCATGATCTCTGAGTGAATGGCCTCTTTTCTGCCTTTGTGTTATTAGAATCAAATCTTCCAGAATCATCCGGGTATAGCTCTGTTGGTTAGAGCGAATGGACTCGTTATTATTAGGTGATAATGGATGTTGCTGGAGGAACCTCCGCGGGCAGTTTCGATACAGGGGGAGGTTCCCCTCGGAGGTTTTAACATTGTTTTATGATCCTTCTCCTTACAGTTCCTTCGAATGTGAATATAAATCGTGGTTCCGGTGTGGTGTGTACGCCTCGCTATAACATCTGGACACACACGTTGTAAAACCCATCACCAACTTTCGGAAAAGAGATAAGACCAAGTTTGGCCGTTGGCCCCTTATGGATGACAAGTTACACATAGAATGGCACCCTGCGTATGAAATGGACAAGGATGAAGGAAGTAAGGAAATTATTGTTGTTGCGATTTGCAGTGAACGATTATTGTATGACATGGACTGGATGACTGGGAAACGACTGAATGAAGCCAGCTGGCAGATCTTACAGTCGGAGCTACCCCTGGTAGGCAGCCAGCCCGATGTGGAAACGAGCGAGGATTGCAAAGCAAAGCGCTTTAGAGCTTGGTCTCTAGCAGAGAATTGGCGCCGATATAAGTTATCATTATAATAAATAATAGTATTGATATTAACATAGTCTGATCACTGCCCTCCCCTCACATCCTCTTCACTTCCCCATCCCACTGTTTTTATGCCTCCTTCCCCGGTCTCTGTTTTTAAGGGGGGGTTGCCCGGTTTTCTCTTATGGACTGTTGAGATTTATAGCTGACCCCCCCCCCCCCCCCCCCCCCCCCCCCCCCCCCCCCCAACAAAAACGCCTTCGAACCAAATGGCTGTCTGGTGAAAGGTCTAATCCCAAATGGCTCAAAGAAAGTAAAGTTCGCCGCCCCCGCCATGAAAGAAGCTGTCTATTATCTGACCAATACAACAATGTCAAAACTTCGGTGGGTGGGAAAAAAAGGCGATTGTTTGTTTTTGCATTGTGAAAATGCTACGACAAAATCACTTCAGTCACTGGGGGTTTCTCCTTTACCATTAACGTGCCGGGGTCCAGACAGAGAAGGAGTAAAGAATTGGAAAAGAGAAAATGCTACTAAAGACAGACACCACTGACAGGCGGACAGAGGGACTGTGTTAGGCACAGTCGGTATAATATAAACAGGAAACACAATTCAATCCAAACGTTTTTGTTCTACTGTCTCTGTCTCAGTGCTTACCTCCCTCACTTAATCCATGATAATTCTTCCCCTCTCCCACCCCCCCCCCCCCCCCACCCCCCCCCCCCCCCCCCCCCCCCCCCCCCCCGCCCCCCCCACACATCCTCCCATCCCTATATCATCCCTTTTCACCCTTATACATCTGCCCCTCCCCCAATCCCCCAACTCCTCACCTGTCCCCCATCTCTTCCTTCTCTAAATTGTCCTTCCCCCCCCCCACCTCTCTCGTTCTCATTTATCTCCTTTCTCTCTCTCTCTCTTTCTCTCTCTCTCTCTCCTTCTCTCTCTCTCTCTCTCTCTCCTCTTCTCTCTCTCTCTCTGTCTCCTCTCGGGTCTCTGCTAACACCACCCTCAGTTTCCCTCCTTCTCTTCCTCCCTTCCTCTCCCTTTCTCTTTCTTTCTTTCTTTCTTTCTCTTTCCACTCTCCTTCTGTCTCCCTCTGATCCTCTGTTGTTGTGCATCTGTTCTGTCTGTCGTCTGTCTGTTGTCTGTCTCTGTCGCTCTCTCTCTTCTTCTCTCTCTCTCTTCTTCTCTCTCTCTCTCTCTCTCTCTCTTTCTCTCTTCCTTCTCTCTATCTCTCTCTCTGTACCCCTTCTATGCTCTCGAACGGAGACGTTACAAGATAAACGCTTTCCACGGAGATTTCATTTCCATCCGGAACAATAGCCCACTCTGTCGGCCTGACCGCTCCGTCCTTCTTCCCTGCGCCCAGCAAAACAAGCAAACAGGCAAGAGAGGGAGTTCGCTGAAAATGAAGATACAATGAACACGGGGAAATGCAAGAAGAGCCGCCTTTTATTCCAGCAACAGTGAAAGACCACGACCGCTGCGGGTCCTGCTAAAGGTTTGGCCATTTCGATTCCAAACTCGTGGTCCTGTGAAGTAATGTCAAACGTTTCGAGGGTATTCGCGTCGGAACAAACAAAACAAATATTCATCCTCAAAGTCTGAACAAAAGTGTGTGATTGTCAAAAGTTTATGCAACTTACGGAGTCTGTTACTGTTTACAGTAAACGATTGACACGGGTAGGTTTCTTGGAAAGACTGGTCTTCTGCTAAAGAAACCGTTCTCGCTATCTCTTCTCTCTCTCTCTCTCTCTCTCTCTCTCTCTCTTCTCTCTCACTATCTATCATCTCTCTCTCTTCTCTCTCTTCTCTCTCTCTCTCTCTCTCTCTATTGGACACGTCTTTTTCTGTCTCAACAGTGATGTAAGGCGCACAGTGTGTGTGTGTGTGTGTGTGTGTGTGTGTGTGTGTGTGTGTGTGTGTGTGTGTGTGTGTGGTGGTGTGCGCATGTGTGTGTGTGTGTGTGTGCGTTGCGGTGCGTGGTGCGTGCGTGCGTGCTTGCGGGTGCGTGTTTGTATGTGTGACTGTGTGTGTCCATTTTCTCCCGTCTTGTGCGCATGCGTTTACGATTGGACAGAACAGTAAGAGATGGCAACTAATTAACCAAAATTACTTGTTGTTTTGTATGCTTTTCTTTACACATCACACAACACACACTACACTCACACTCATCAACACACACACACACACACACACACGCACACACACACGCACACACGCGCACACACACACAACACACACACACTCACACACCACACCCACAAAAACCCAAACACACTCACACACGGCGCGCACGCACGCACGGCACGCACGCTCGCACGCACGCCCACGCACGCACACACACACACACACACACACACACACACAACACACACACACTTTTTTTCCTGGCTATACATACTTTGTCTATCATCAGAAGTAAGTTTTTGCTATGGTTACACTCTCTCCTTCGTCCTACCGCCAGCTCCAGACTTTGTTCCACCACGATGAAAACGTTTTGTTCACTGTAAAACGCTTTTAAGAGAGAAAGACAGAGTGAGAGGGGGATGGGAGCGGAGAGAGTGAGAGAGAGGAGTACACACACACACACACACACCACAACACACACACACACACACAACACACACACACCACATACTCACAGACTCACACATACATACACACACACAACACACACACACACACACACACACACACACACCACACACACCATGCTCTCTCTCACTTACACACTCACTCTCCCTCTCTCTCTCTCTCACAGACACACACACACCACACACACACACACACACACACACCAACATACTCACCACCGCGCGGCGCGCTCGCGCGCTCACCCACTCATCAACCCACTCACTACCACAAGCACCCATCACACACACACACACACCACACACACACAACCAGCACACACACACACACACTCAAACACACACACACAAACACACACACCACACAACCTCCACAAACACACCACACACACACACACACCACAACACACACCACACATACAACAACACACCACACACACGCACGCGCACACTACCACCACACACACACACACACACACACACACACACACACGCACGAGCACCCACACACGCCCGCACGCACGCACGCACGCACGCACGCACGCACGCAACGCACACACTGACACACACACACACACACACTCAACACACACACAACACACACACACACACACCACCACACAGTGCGCCAGAGAACAATGGAGAAGTGTCGCCCGTATTGTTTTGGCCTGTGCTCTCAAGTACAGTTATGGGACAGCATTGAATGTGAGTTGTCTAAAAGCTGTGAATTTGGTCATATAAATGCTATACTTGTTGCGTTGGACAAAACAAACTCACATTAATGAACTTTCTATTTCATTGTTAAATTAATTACATGGTTTATCAACTTATAACTAAGCGGACGGCAGCCTGGACCTGCAGGATTTTGTCAACAAAAACAAGCAATAATTCATAGCGTTTATTTGTCGCTCGCAGAGTTTTGGGCATTCTATATTGCTTACCAGATGGTTTCCATACAACACATTGTTCCTGGGTTATAAGACTGTTTATGGATGTATTT
>CM031611.1:76708418-76710918 GCA_018398815.1 Conus ventricosus
ATGCTAACTGTTATAACTGTTTGATACTAACTGTTATAACTGTTTGATACTAACTGTTATAACTGTTTGATGCTAACTGTTATAACTGTTTGATACTAACTGTTATAACTGTTTGATACTAACTGTTATAACTGTTTGATACTAACTGTTATAACTGCACTCGTGAGAACAGCCAGAGAAGCCAGAGAAAAGACACAGATAGTTAATGACTGGAGGATTCGGATTCACTGACATTCATCGAAAAGGCTATTCAGAATGTGGACGCTATACCTGAGGAGAAAGGCAATTCAGAATGTAGACGCTATACCTGAGGAGAAAGGCAATTCAGAATGTTGACGCTACACCTGGGAGAAAGGCAATTCAGAGTGTGGACGCTACATCTGAGGAGAAAGGCAATTCAGAATGTGGACGCTACACCTGTGGAGAAAGACCATTCCGAATGTGGACGCTATACCTGAGGAGAAAGGCAATTCAGAATGTGGACGCTAGGCAATTCAGAATGTGGACGCTATACCTGTGAGAGAAAGGCAATTCAGAATGTGGACGCTATACCTGGGAAGAAAGGCAATTCAGAATGTGGACGCTATACCTGGGAAGAAAGGCAATTCAGAATGTGGACGCTATACCTGGGAAGAAAGGCAATTCAGAATGTAGACGCTATACCTGGGGAGAAAGGCAATTCAGAACGTGGACGCTATACCTGGGGAGAAAGGCAATTCAGAATGTGGACGCTACACCTGGGGAGAAAGGCAATTCAGAATGTGGACACTATACCTGGGGAGAAAGGCAATTCAGAATGTGGACGCTACACCTGGGGAGAAAGGCATTCAGAATGGGGACACTATGCCTGGGGAGAAAGGCAATTCAGAATGTGGACGCTACACCTGGGGAGAAAGGCAATTCAGAATGTGGACGCTACACCTGGGGAGAAAGGCAATTCAGAATGTGCGCACGCATGCACGCACGCACACACGCACGCACGCACGCACGCACGCACACACGTACGCACGCGCGCGCGCGCGCACGCACGCACGCACGCACGCACGCACGCACGCACAACCACACACACACACACACACACACACACCACACATCTCTCTCTCTCTTTTTGCACAGGATACATTTTTGGCGCGCAGCACTGACGTCCTTTTTTTTTTTTTAGAGACACTTGTTTTTGTGGAGCTGTCAATAAACCAGCGGGAAGCAGTCTCGCGAGGTATCAGGTGAAAGCCGTTGTGTTTTAGCCGGACGAGAAGTTGTAGATCTTTTCAACTCACTTCTTGGACTCCTCGGGTTCCGCACCGGTCTTCAACGCTGACGGTGTGCGCTGCTGACAATAGAAGTTTACTACGTCGTAACAAAATCTCCATGAACTGACAGGATCGCCTTTTTTTTGTCAGGGACCAGCCCTTCGCCGGGCAGGTAAAACGAGATCCTGCTGGACGAATGGTTTACTTGGCGTCGTCGTCATTGTCGTCTGTTCACAACTCTCTGGAGCGTCGTGTCTCTTGTGTTGGGTGCCTGGGTGTAGGGGTGGGGGGGGGGGGGGAGGAGAGAAGGGTAAGAGGTTATTTTATGGGTTTGAGGAAGGAGGTGGAGCTAAGGGGGTAGGGGTGGGGATGGGGGGTGAACTGCTGATTTTTCATTTTTTTTACCTTTCTTCTTTGCACCTAGACCTCACTTCTACCCCATTCTTTTTTTTTAATCTATGTTTCTCTCTGTCTTTGTCCCTCTCGTCTCTTTCCTCTACCTGTCTGTCTGTCTGTCTGTCTGTCTGTCTGTCTCTCTCTCTCTCTCTCTCTCTCTCTCTCTCTCTCTCTCTCTCTCTCTCTCTCTCTCTCTCTTTCTCTCTTTCGGCTGCCAGACACATGTTTCACGCTAGATTTTGTACACATGTAGGAATACGTTTTTAATTGGTTGGGGTTTTTTGTTTGTTTTTGTTGCTTCCTTTTATTTTGTTTCCTTTTTTTCTTACTCTTATTTCTAATTATTATATTCATTTTTTGCTCGGTTTCCCCCCTGATTTTGTTGTTGTTGATCTAATGAATTTGTTACTCACAGGCGCTTGTCGACTACTCACAGGCGCTTGTCGACTACTGTTTTTGTTGTTGTTTGTTTTTTTGTACTGTTCATTGCAAATTTGTTACTGCCATTTGATGCAGTAAATTTTACGGCTTTGTCAGCTGAGAGAGATAACAGTTTATTTCACACACACACACACACACACACACACACACACACACACACACACACACACACACACACACACACACACACACACACACACACGTACGCAAACACACACACACACACACACACACACACACACACACACACACACACACACACACACACACACACACACACACACGCACGCACGCACGCACGCACGCACGCACGTACGCACGGACGCACGCACACACACGCACGCACGCACGCACGCACGCACGCACACATTGATCAAGTGTATATAGACCACTTGCGAGTCTGTGTACATGCT
>CM031611.1:76725918-76745918 GCA_018398815.1 Conus ventricosus
TTTTTTTATATGCGAAATGTTTGCTGCTTTGTGTTGAGTGATGAAGTTAGAGGGTTTTTTATATGCGAAATGTTTGCTGCTTTGAGTTGAGCGATGAAAATAGAGTGTTGTTTTTTTAATATGCAAAAGGTTTGCTGCCTTGTTTTGAGCGATGAAGTTAGAGGGGATTTTTTGCAAAAGGTTTGCTGCCTTGTGTTGAGCGATGACGTTAGAGGGTTTTTTTTTATATGCGAAAGGTTTGCTGCTTTGAGTTGAGCGAAAAAATTAGAGGGGTTTTTTATAGGCGAAAGATTTGCTGCTTTGAGTTGAGCGATGACGTCAGAGGGTTTTTTTTTTATATGCGAAATGTTTGCTGCTTTGAGTTGAGCGATGAAATTAGAGGGTTTTTTATATGCGAAAGGTTTGCTGCTTTGAGTTGAGAGATGAAATTAGAGGGTTTTTATGCAAAAGGTTTGCTGCCTTGTTTAGAGCGATGAAGTTAGCGGGTTTTTTTAATATGTGAAAGGTTTGTTGCTTTGTGTTGAATGATGAAGTTAGGGTGTGTTTTTTTTTATATGCGAAAGGTTTGCTGCCTTGTGTTGAGCGATGAAATTAGAGGGTTTTTTAATGCAGAATGTTTGCTGCCTTGTTTTGAGCGATGAAGTTAGACGGTTTTTTTTTTATATGCGAAAGGTTTGTTGCTTTGTGTTGATGATGAAGTTAGAAGGTTTTTCATATGCGAAATGTTTGCTGCTTTATGTTGAGCGATGAAGTTAGGGGTTTTTTAAAATATGCAAATGGTTTGCTGCTTTGTGTTGAGCAACGAAATTAGAGGGTTGTTTATGCAAAAGGTTTGCTGCTTTATGTTGAGCGTTGAAATTAGAGGTTTTTATGCAAAAGGTTTGCTGCTTTGTGTGAGCGATGAAGTTAGAGGGTTTTTTTATGCAAAAGGTTTGCTGCCTTGTTTTGAGCGATAAAGTTAGAGGGTTTTTTTAAATATGCGAAATGTTTGCTGCTTTCAGTTGAGCGATGAATTTAGAGGGTTTTTATGCAAAAGGTTTGTTGCTTTGTGTTGAGCGATGAAGTTAGAGGGTTTTACAAATTAAAAATCAGGAGTCCATGAACTCTAGCGTTGCGAAAATTGCGAGATCTCTAGAACCAACATTGACAACAAATCGAAGGAAAAAGCCGTTTGCAAACGAGTGAAGATAGTGTCCGTGAGTAAGGGAAAAAGCCGTTACGAAGTTTTCAGAGCGTTAATTAGTGTCCTATTTTGGACGCTGATTTCTTGGACACATTTCACTCACACAAACGAGCCCTTAAGATATAGTGGTCTGTACACTGCTTAAACGTAAACATTCATCGTGCACACGCACGTACGCACGCTCTCTCTCTCTCTCTCTCTCTCTCTCTCTCTCTCTCTCTCTCTCTCTCTCTCCTCTCTCTCTCTCCTCTCTCTCTCTCTCTCTCCTCTCTCTCTCTCTCTCTCTCTCACACACACACACACACACACACACACACACACACACACACACACACACATATGCCCGCACGCACATACACGCACACTTACTCACACACACAGGCGAGCGCGCGCAAGCGCGCACGCACGCACGCACACACACACACACACACACACACACACACACACACACACACACACACACACACACACACACACACACACACACACCACACACACACACACACACATACATACATACACACGCACAAGTACGCACGCATGTACGCACGCACGCACGCACACGCACACACGCATGCACGCAATCACGCACGCACGCACGCACGCACGCACGCACACACACACACACACATACACACACATACACACAAAGCGTGTATGTGCTGACCTGAATGTGCAATTATGTCAACACATTCAATATAACGGAATGAGACAGACAGACAGATAGTCAGACAGACAGACAGACAGAATGACAGAATGACAGGTAGACAAACAGACAGACAGACTGAGATTGAGGGGGGAAGAGAGACAGAGAAAGAAAGAGAGGACAGAGACAGAAACAGAGAGACAGACAGACAGACAGACAGACAGACAAAGGGGAGAAAAAGACAGTGGAAGGAGAGAGAGAGAGAGGAATGGAATCAACTAGAGAAAGACAGACAGACAGGGAGACAGAGACAAACAATGAGAGAGACAGACAGACAAACAGGCAGAGAGAGACGGAGATAGAGAAAGAAGAAGGGGGAAAGAAAGAAAGACAGACATACAGACAGGAAACAGACAGACAGACAGGCAGACAGACAGACAGACAGACAGACAAAAAGGCAGACAAGTGGAGAAAAGGAGAGGAGGAAGGACGAGAGGAATGGAGATAACTGGAGAGAATAGGAAAGATAGACAGACAGACAGACAACAGGGAGACAGAGACAAAGAATGAGTCAGTGAGAGACAGACATACAACAGAAAGGGAGGGAAGAGAGAAGAGAGAGAGAGAGAGAGAGAGAAGAGAGAGAAGAGAGAGAGAGAGAGAGAGAGAGAGAGGGAGTGACTACGGACGGACGGAGAGAGATAGGGGGGGGAGGGAAGACACACCCCACAACAAACACCAAAAAAAACCCCCCAAAAAAAAAAAAAACCCCCAAAAAAACAAAAAAACCCACAAAACAAAAACAAAAACAAAAAAATCCCCCCCCCGGGAAAAAACCCCAAAAAAAAAAAAAAACAAAACGCCCAAAAAAAAAAAAAAAAAATTATTTTTAAAAAAAACCCAAAAAAAAAAAACCCACAAAGGGGGGGCCCCCCGGGGGGGGGGGGGGGGGGGGCCCCCCCCCCCCCCCCCCCGGGGGGGGGGGGGGGGGGGGGGGGGGGGGGGGGGGGGGGGGGGGGGGGGGGGGGGGGGGGGGGGGGGGAAGGGGCGGGGAAAAAAGAAAAAAAAATACAAAAAAAAAAAAAAAAAAAAAAAAAAAAAAAAATTTTCCAACAAAAAAAAAAGGCAAAGAAGAGATGAGAGAGAAAAAAAAAGGGAGAGGAAAGAGAGAGAGAAGAGAAAAAAAAAAAAAAAAGGGAGGGGGAGAAGGAAAGGAAAGGGGGGGGAAAAGGAAAAAGGAGAAGTGGGGGGGAAAGGGGAAAAAGAAAGGAAAAATAAAAAAGGGAAAAAAAGAAAAAAAGAGTTGGGGGGAAAACAAAAAGAAGAGGATGAAGAACGGGGAGAGAAGAAAAAGGAGAAAAAAGGGAGAAAAGAGGGGTGGGGGGGAGGGAGGGGAGAGGAAATTAAGGGAAAAAAAAGGACAATTTTTGAGAGAGAAGAAAAAAGGAAGAAAGATAGAGAAGAAGAAGGGGGGAGGGAAAGAGAAAGAAGAAAAGAGAGAGGAGAAAAAGAGAGGAAGAAGGAGAAAGGGGAGAGAGGGGAAAAAGGGGGGATAAAATGGGGGAAAAGAAAGGGAAGGAAGGAAAAGAAAATTATGAGAGAGAGAAAAGAAAAGGGGAGAGGAGAGAGGGGGAAAAAGAAGAGAGAGAAGAGAGAGAGAAAGGGAAGAGGGGAGAGAGAGAGAGAGAAGAGAGAGAGAGAGAGGAGAGGGGTGGGAGGGAGGGGGAGAGAGAAAGGGGAAGGAAAAGGAAAAGGAGGACGGAGTAAGGAAGAAGAGAAAGAGAGAGTAGAGGAGGAGGGAAAAGGAGGAGAAAAGAAGGAAGAGAGGAGAGGAGAGAGAGGTGGGTGGTGGGGAGGGGAGGGGGGGAGAGAGAAAGGGGTTAAAGGGAAAAAAAAAGAGGAGGGGTTTAAAAAGAGAGAGAAGAGAGAAGAAGAGAGAGGGAGGGAGGAGAGAGAGAGAAAAAAAGAGAGAGAGGGAGAGATAAAAGAAAAGAAGAGAGGGTAGAGAGGGGGGGGGGGGAGAGAGAAAAAGGGGGTTAAGGATAAAAAAAGATGGCGGATGATTGGGGGAGAGGGGAGAAAGAAGAGAGGAGAGAGAGGAGAGAGAGGAGAGAAGGGGAAGAGGGGGGAAAAAAAAAAAAAAAAAAAAAAAGAGAGAGAAGAGAAAGAAAAGGAGAGAGGGTGGTGGGGAAAGGGAGGGGGAGGGGAAATGGGGTTGGATGAAAAAAATTGGAGGTTTTGGGAAGGAGAGAGAGAGAGAGAGAGAGAGAGAGAGAGGGAGAGAGGAGAGAGTAGGGGAAAAAGGGAGGAAAAAAAGGAGAGGGGAAAAGAGAAGAGGAAAAGAGAGGTGGAGGGAGCGGAAGGAAAGGGGTAAGGGGGAAAAAAAAGGGGATGATTAGAGGGAGAAAGAGGAGGGAGGGAAAGAGAGAGAGAGAGGAGGGGAAGAGAGAAGAGGGAGAGGGAAGAGGATAGGGGGAAGGGGGGGGGGGAAAAGGAAAAAAAGAGGGAGGATTTTGGAGAGGGAGAGGAGGGGAAGGAGAGGAGGGGGGAGAGGGAGAGAGAGAGAGTTGGGGAGGGGTGAAAAAAAGGGAGGAGGAAGAGGGGGAGAGAAGGAGAGAGAGGGGGGGGAAGGGGGAGGGGAGAGAAAAAGGGGTAAGGATAAAAAAAGATGGCGGTTTATTGGAGAAGAAGAAAGAGAGAGAGAGAGAGAGGGGAGAGAAGAGGGGAGAGAGAGGAGAGAGAGAAAAGAGAAAGAGAGGGGAGAGAGAGAGGTGAGAGGGGGGAGGGGGGGGAAAGAGGGAGGGGAAAAGAGAAAGGGGGGTTAAGGAAAAGGAAAAAAATGGGGGGGGATGAAGGGGGAGAAGAAAGGAAAAGAAGGAGAGAGAAGGAGAGAGAGAGAGAGGGAGAAAAGAGAGAGAGAGAGAGAGAGAGAGAGAGAGGGGGGAGAGAGGGGGGGAGAGAGAGAGAGAGAGAGTGGGGGGTGGAAAAAAAAAAGGGGCGGATTTTGAAAAAGGGGAAAAGAAGGGGAGAGGAAATAAAGGGGGGGAGGGGAGAGAAGAGAGAGAGGGGGAGGGGGAGAGAGGAGAAAGGGGGGGTGGGGGGGGGGAGAGAGAGAGAGGGGGAGAGGAGGGGGAAAGAGGGAGGGGAAAAAGGGGTTAAGGGGGTTAAAAAATGGCGGAGTATTGAGAAAGGGAAAAGAGAGAAAAGGGGAAAAGAGAGAGAAGGGGAGAGAGAGAGAGGGGGGGAGGAGAGAGGGAGAGGGGAGAAGGAGAGAGGGGGAGAAGAGAGATTGAGGGGGGAGAGGGGGGAGAGAAAAAAGGGGTTTAAAGGAAAAAAAAAGAGGGACGGATGTTTTGGGAGAGAAGAGAAAAAAAGAGAGAGAGAGAGAGGGGGGGAGAGGGAGAGGGGGGGAGAGAGAAGAGAGGGGGGGAGAGAAGAGAAAAGGAGGGGAGGGAGAAGAGAGAGGAGAGAGAGAGAGGGGAGAGGGAAAAGGGGAAAAGAGAGAGAGTGAAAGGGGGGAGGGGGGAGAGAGAAAAGGGAAGGAGAAAAAAGGAAGGGGGGAAAAAAAAAAAAAATGGGGGTGAGAGAGGAAAAAGAGGGGGAAAGAGAGAAAAGGGAGAGAAAGAGGAGAAGAAAGAGAGAGAAGAGAGAGAGAGAGAGGAGAGAGAGAGAGAGAAGAGAGAGAGAGAAAAAATTGAGGGTGGAGGGAGGGAGGGGGAGGGGAAAAAAAGGGGTTAAGGTTTGAAAAAAATGGAAGATTAAAAAGGGGAGGAAGAGAGGGGAAAAGAGAGAGGGGGGAAAAGGAAAAAGAGGGAGGAAGACAGAAGAGGGAAGAGAGAAGAAGAGAGACAGAGAGGGGCGAGGAGGGGAGAGGGAAGGAAAGAGTGGAGAGGGAAAGGGGAGAGAGAAAGGGGAAAGGGATGAAAAAAGAATGGGGAGTATTGAAAGAGAAGAGAGAAGAGAGAGAGGGGGAGGGGGGGAAAGGAGAGAGAGAGAGAGAGAGAGAGAGAGAGAGAGAGAGAGAGAGATTGAGGGGGGAAAGGGGGGAAAGGAGAAAAGGGGGTTTAAGGATAAAAAATTAAATGGGGGGATGTATTGAGGAGAAGAAAGAACAGAGAGAGAGGAGAGAGGGGGAGAGAGAGAGGAGAGAGGAGACACCCCCCCCCCCTACCAAAACCCCAGGACAGCGGGGGGGGAGGGAGGGGGGGGGACACTGTGTGTTTGGGTGTGTGTGTGTGTGTGGTGTGTTGTGTGGGTTGGCTGGGTGTGTGGTGGGGGTTGTGTGTGGGTGTGTGTTTGGGGTGTTTGTGTGTGTGTGTGTGTGGTGTGTTGGTGGTGTGGGTGTGTGGTGTGTGTTGTGTGGGGCGTGATGTGTGGTGTTATTGTGTGGTGTGTGTGGTGTGTGTGTGTGGTTGTGTGTGGGTGTGGGGTGTGCTGCTGTGGGTGTGTGGTGTTTTTATTGTGTTTTTTGGGTGGCGTGTGTAGAGAGGAGAGAGGAGAGAGAGAGAGAGGAAAGGTGACGGGCGACAGACAAGAGAGAGACAGACAAGAGACAACAGGAACAGCAGAAGACGGGCAGCGTAAGACAGGGGAAGCAGACGGGAGAAAGAGCCCCGCCCGCCCCCCCCGCCCGACCGACCGATGACCGACCGACCGACCCAGCGACAGAAGAAAAGCGACAGAAGAGAAAGGGGTCGGGAGAAAAGTCAAGAAGAGAGAGAGAAATGGGGGGAGGGGGGAAAACAGAAGGGGGTGGCCCAGAGGAAGGGCGGGAGTAGAGAGAGAGAGAGAGAGAGAGGGGAGAGAGAGAGAGAAGGAGAGAGAAGAGAGAGAGAGGAGAAGGGGGAGAGAGAGAAGGGGAAGAAGGGGGGAGAGAGAAAAAGGGGGGGAGGGATTAAAAAAGGGGGCCAGGAGGAAAGTCGTATTTTTCAGCTGAACTTAGTCAGCCAGGGGAACAGAGAAACCAACAGGAAACTGCTTGTACGTCCCCCAAAAGACACGGCCCTTTTTCCACAGAAAGAATGACGTCTAATCAACCGAGTTTTCTTCTTCTTTTTCTTTTTTTTTTTCTTCTTCTTCTTTTTTTTCTTCTTCTTTAAAAGATTCATTCATTATTTTATTCATTCATTCACTTCATTCATTCATTTATTCATTATTTCTTCTTCTTCCCTTTTCTTTTCTTCTTCTTCTTCCTTCTTCTTTTTCTTTCCTTCTTCTTTTTCTTTAAAGATTCATTATTCATTTATTATTTTATTCATTCATTCTTCTTCATTCTTTTTCTTCTTCTTTTTCTTTTAAAAAATTCTTTTATATTTATTCATTATTCATTTTTTCATTCATTTATTCTTCATTCATTTTTTTTTTTTTCTCCCTTTTTCTTTTCTTCTTTTCTTTTCTTCTTCTTTTTTCTTCTTCTTTTTTAAAGATTCATTCTTTCTTTTTCTTTTCTTCGTCTTCTTCGATGTTATATTTTTTTTTTTTTTAGATTGTAGTTGTTGTTGGGGAATTGAAAAAAGGGCTTTAATGAGCCTAATTCTCAACCCATTAAAGATTCATTCATTCATTTTCTTCTTCATTCTTCATTCATTATTCATTCATTCATTATTCATTTATTCTTCTTCTTCTTTTTTCCCTTTAGATTCTTTTCCCCTTTTTTCAATGTTGTTTTTTGTTGTGTTGTTTTGTTGTTGTTCTTCTTCTTTTTCTTTTTTCTTTTTCTCTTCTTCTTTTCTTTTCTTTTTCTTCTTCTTTCTTTTTCTTTTCATTTTTCCCTTTTTCTTCTTCTTCTTTTTTCTCTTTCAATCAAACGCCTCGTCCATGTCGTACACGTCGTCTTTCGCTCCTGTTCCTCCTCCATTTTTTTTTTCCACTTTTCCCTCTTCTTTCCTTCTTCTTTTTTGTCTATCTTTTTATTATGTTAATGTTCTTCCTCTTTTTTTTCTCCCCTTGTTTCCCCTATTTTCTTCTTCCCTTTGACTTAATTTTTCGTTTTCTTTTTTTCATTTTATTACTTCTCTTCTTCTTTTTTCTTCTTTTCTTCTTCTTTTCTCTTCGTCGTCGTCGTCGTCGTCGTGTGTCGTCTTCTTTTCTTCTTCTTCTTCTTCTTCTTCTTCCTCTTCGTGTGTCGTCGTCGTCGTCGGCTTCTTCTTCTTTTTCTTCTTCTTCTTCTTTCTTTTCTTCTTCTTCTTTTTCTTCTTGGGATAAGGTTTTTTAAAATTTTTTGTGAGCTTTTTTTTATCCTTAAAAAGATATCTTAATTACAAACTTTTTTCATTCCTTTTTTGCCTTTCTCCCCCTCTTTTTTCCTTCTGTTCGCCCCCCCCCCCCCCCCTGCATTTTCCCTGCTCCCCATCCTCCCCCTCCCCCATTTCCCCCTTTCTTTTCCCTCCTCCTTTTCATGTCCATATCCCCCCCCCCCTGCCCCCTCCACCAGTCCTCCCATGTCCCCTCCTCCTCCTCCTCCTCCCCTTTCCCGCTCCTCCCCCTCCCCTCTACGTCATCCCCCCCTCTTTTTTTTCCTACTCCCTTTTCCCCCATTTTCTCCTGTTTTCCTTTCCTCCATTCTTCTTCTCCCCTTTTCCTTTGCTTTCCCCATCTCCTCCTCTGTCTTGTCTCATCTTTCCCCCCCCATGTCCTTCTTGCCCTCCTCTCCCCACTTTTGCCTCCTCCTTTTCCGGGGGGTTCCCTCCTCCTCCCCCCTCCCCTCCTCCCCCCCTCCTCCCCCCTTTTCCCTCTCCTCTTCTTCTCCTCTTAATTTTCCCCCCCCCCTCCTTCTTTTTTCCCCCCCTCTTTTTCCTTCTTTTTTTTTCACCCTTTTCTTCGTCCCTTTTTGTTTTTTTCTCTCATCTTTCTCGTCTTCGTCTTCGTTTTTTTTTTCGATTATACTAATCTTTTCCATTGGCTATCTTCTATAATCCTTGATTATTTTCCCTTTTTTCTTCTTCCTCATCTTCTACTTCTTTTCCTTCTTGTCCTTCTTCTCCCCCCTTTTTTTTCTTCTTGTTTTTCGTCTCCTTCATCTCCTTCATCTCCCCCCTGGTTTTTCTTCATCATCTCATCTTCTTGTCTTCTTTTCTTCTCCCCTTCTTCTTCTTCTTTTTTTCTTTTTTCTTCTTCTTCTTCCTTTTTTTTTTTTTTCCTCTCTTTTCTTCTTTTTCTTCTTTTCTTCTTCTTCTTTTTTCCCCTTTCCCCCTTTTTTTTTCTCTGCCACTCTTTCTTCTTCTTCTCTTCTTCTTTTTTTTCTTCTTTTCTTTCTTCTTTTTTTCTTCCCTTTTTCTTTTCTTCTTTTTCTTCTTCCTTCTTTTCTTTTTTTTCTTCTTTTTTCTTCTCACTCTCCCCTTTCTTTCTCTGTCACTCTCTCCCTTTCTCTGCTGTCTGTCTGTTGCTGCTGTCACCCCTTTTCCTCTCTCTCCTCCTTCCCCCCTCTCTTTTTTCCCCTTTTTCTTCTTCTTCTTTTTTCTTCTTTTCTTCTTTTTTTTATTTTCTTTGTTTTTCACCCCTTTTCGTCTCTTTCTGTCGCTTTTTTTAAAAACTTTTTTGTTGTCACTTCTCATTTCGTGTCTGGTTTTTTTTAAAAACTCTCTGTCCTTTTCGCCTTCCTTTCTTCTACTGCTTCTTTTTTTTTCTTCCATTTTCTTTTTTATCCCTTTCATTCTTCCTTTTTCCCCCTTTTTCCCCCCTCCCCTTCTCCTCCCCCCTCTTCTTTTTTCTTCTTTTCTTCTTCTTCTTCTTTTCTTTCTTCTTCTTTTTCTTCTTTTTCCTCTTCTTTTTCTTTTCGAACTTCTTTTTTTCTTCGTAATCTTCTTTTTCTTTTTCTTTTTTCTTTTTCTTTTCTTCTTCTTCTTCTTTTTTCTTTTTCCCTCTTCTTCTTCTCGTAATCTTTTTCTTCCCTTTTTTCTCTGTTCTTCGTTCTGTTTTTTTTTTTCATTCATCATCTTTGTTTCCCGCTGCGGGATTCTTTTCCCATATTGCTCCCCTTTTTCTTTTGACTTTCTTTTCTCTCGTTTCCCATGTTTTATTTTTTTTAAAAATTGTTCCTCCTTCTTTTCTTCTTCCTCGCTCTTGTTTTCTTTTTTTTTCTTTATTCGTTTTTTCTTTTCGTCTCCTTCTCCTTCGTTCCTTTTTCCCCCTTTTTTCTTATGCTTTCCTTTCTTATCTTCTTCTTTTTCTTTTTTCTTCTTCTTCTTCTTCTTTTTCTTTTTCTTCTTTTTCTTTTTTCTTCTTTTTCCTCCTCCTTTTTCTTCTTCTCGCCATCCTCCTTTTCCCCCCTCCCCTTTTTTTTTTCTTCTTTTTCTTCTTCTTCTTTTTCTTTTTCTTTTCTTTTTCTTCTTTTCTTCTTCTTCTTCGGCGTCGTCGTCTTCTTTTTCTTCTCTTTTTCTTTTCTTCTTCTCTTTTCTTCTTTTCTTCTTTTTCTTCTTTTTGTTTCTTGTTATGTTGTCAAGGGGGCAACCCCGTTTCTGAGCCGGGGGGAACCAAAAATGCCTAGCTGGTCTCCTGTGGGAGGGCCCGCGTTTTAACGGATGGGGAACACTAAAAATTAGGGCCGGGCCCGCCTCTCCCCCAAACCAAATAAACTCTGTCAACCCATGGGGGGGCGGAGGGGGAGGTGGGGGGGAGGTGGACAAAGAGCCCTTTACACCCGTTGTGTCACCTATCAGGGGTTTTTCGTCATTTTATATGACTGTTGTTGTTGGTTTTTTAGAAAGAGAGAGAGAAGGGGGAGAGAGAGAGAGAGAGAAGGAGAGGGGGGAAAGAGAGAGAGGGGGGAAAAAGGGGGGGGGGAGAGAGAGGGGGGGAAGAGGGGGGGTGGAGAAAAGGAGGGGGGAAAGGGGAGAGAGGGAGAGAGAGGAGAGGAGAGAGAGGAGGGGAGAGAGAGAGAGAAAAAGCGAGAAAAAGGGGAGAGGAGAGCAGAATAAATGCAGTTTTATTCATATAGGCCCTTGGGGCCCCTTTATGAATTGAATAATTGGAAAATATACAAAGCAATTAAACTTTAATAACAAAAAAGAAACATTATATTTACTTCAAAATCATGTAAAGAATTCTATAAAAATAAAAAAATAAAAAAAACAGATAATTCTCGTAAAATATGAGGTTTGTGCGAGACGCTAATAAACTCAGTTTCAGAGAGAGAGAGAGAGAGAGATAGAGAGAGAGAGAGAGAGAGAAGAGAGGAGAGAGAGAGAGAGAGAGAGAGACAGAGAACAAGACAGACAGACAGACAGACAGACAGACAGCAACAGCAGACAAAGACAGAGAGATAGAGAGAGAGAAGAGAGAGAGGAGAGAGAGAGATGAGAGAGAGGACGAGAGAGAGAGAGAGAGAGAGAGAAGAGAGAGAGAGAGAGAGAGTCTCTTCACCCGTTTCTGTTTTTTTTGGTTTTGTTTTGTTTTTTACTTTCAGTACAAACAGTACAGGAAATGACGTGGACAGTCAGAGCGATGTCTTGTGGGACAGTCGATGGACAAGCAGCCAACGGAAGGAGGCGACAGAGAGCAGTCTCCACAAGGTAATAGTCATGGCTTCCTTCACACGCAGTTGCTGACTGTATAGTCACAATGCTAGTACCAGAGAAATGTTCTACACAGCAGTTGTCTGACCAAAATCGTGCAAACTTTACCAGTTCAAAGTGAAAATCTTGTCTCTCTAATTCCATTTCTTAGGCGCTGGCCTTTTTAGAGACCAACAAAAAGGGAGAAAATCGATTGCAGCTTTCTAAGCGACAACCGCAGAGATCTTCTTGGGGGGGGGGGGGGGGGGGGGGGGGGGGGGACAGTAAATGGTTGTGATTTTTTTAAATATCATTTTTAAGTGTAGGTAAAGAAGGCTGATATTTCCATTTTTGCTATTTTAGATGCCTATTAATGTTTTGTGCTTTCTCAAAAGGCTACAACCGATTTCCTTTTTATAGTCAACGCCGATTTCTCTTGCAGAGTCGAGTAAAAAGTCCAGGCTTGATTCGCAAAACCCGAGCAATGTTAAGTGGCATCGTTCAAGTAGCCATTGAGTGTGAACGTGCTAACCTGTATTCGGTTTACTAAAAGAAAATCCCAGCGCGTCGGGCTAACGCGTAGGTCAGACACACTGCTAAGTCGTAGTAGCCACAAGACCCTCTTCGTAAATTCTCTCATCTTAGTCATTAATTCATTTATCCATCAGCTTCAAATCATGCGTAGTGTGGTCTCAAAACTTAGCGGGTGTGGTGTAGCGTATATAGACCTGTCCACTGGCTGTGACACCTTGATGAAACTGAAACTGAAAGCAAAAAGATAGTGCAGTAGGTCTCTTTTGACCTTTGGTCGAAGAAAACATTTTTCTTGTTTGTTTCGACCATTGAAGTACTTATAAACAAAATGCAGAGGAATCAGAGATGCCAGGTTCTTTATGGGTCTTTTTCAAAGTTTTCTGTCTTATATCTCTGTCTGTCTGTCTGTCTGTCTGTTGTCTGTCTCTCTGTCTGTCTGTCTGTCTGTCTGTCTGGCATTGTCTGTTTGTGTGTCTGTGTGTTTGTGTGTCTGTGTGTCTCTGTCTTTCTATTTCAGTCTTTTCCTCTTTGTCTCTGTCTCTCTTTCTCTCTCTCTCTCTCTCTCTCTCTCTCTCTCTCTCTCTCTCTCTCTCTCTCTCTGTGTCTCTGCCTCTGTCTCTGTCTGTCTCTCTGTGTCACCCTCTCTTTCTGTCTCTGTCTCTGTCTGTCTGTCTGTCTGTCTGTCAGTCTGTCTGTCTGTCTGTCTGTCTGTCTGTCTGTCTGTCTGTCTCTCTCTCTCTCTCTCTCTCTCTCTCTGTGTGTGTGTGGTGTGTGTGTGTGTGTGTGTGTGTGTGTGTGTGTGTTGTGTGTGTGTGTGTGTGTGTGTGTGTCTGCCTCTGTCTCTGTCTGTCTCTCTGTGTCACCCTCTCTTTCTGTCTCCCTGTCTCTCGGTCTGTCTGTCTGTCTGTCTATCTATCTATCTGTCTGTCTGTCTGTCTGCCTGTCTGTCTGTCTGTCTGTCTGTCTGTCTGTCTGTCTCTAGTCTCTTCGACAAGTACACTATCACTTCATGCACTCCATCAGTTAGTACAAAACCCCCAACGAGAATAACTAAAACAACTGCGACTCTTATTGATCATGTATACACTAACAACAAATCTGCAATACTAGATGTTTCAGTGGTACATTCTGGTATTAGTGATCACTGTCCAGTCTTCTGCACGTGGTCCTTAAGGCTCCAAAACCACCACCCAAAGGTCACACGACCATCCAATACCGCTCTTCAAAAAGTTTAATGAAGGCTGCATACCTCTATGACTTAAATATTTCCCCATTTCACTTAACTTATAATTACTCAGACGTCAATGATGCACTGTCCTTCTGGTACCATAACAGTTCCTCGCCATCATAAATAAACACGCGCCGTTACATCAAAAAAGAGTTAGGCATCCGCGATGAACCCTTGGTTAACGCCAGATTGCTGCAAGAAATGGTACTACGTGACCAATCTCAAGGCAGCAAATTTGTTTGACGAATACAAAGAGCAGAGAAACTTTGTTTCAAACGAAGTTGAAAAAAGCCAAACGAGACTACTTCAGTCAAATGATAAACGGATGCAAAATCCACACGCCAATGTGGAGGGCAATAAAACACTATTGTACGTAACAAGCGTACAAATTCACAAACTTCAAGCACAACATCACCCCGGACAAATTCAATACCCACTTTCTGTCATTATCAGATACCCTTACTCAAGCTTCACAGACTATAAGAGCACCAATGATATACATGCCCGACTTCCCTATATCATTTTGCAAACAAAAACTTGGATCCAGTAACTCAATCAAAATTCCCCTTCTTGCTGTACATGAATTAGGTATGCACATAGCGCATTAAAGAATAAAAAATCCATGGGTCTGATAACATACCCGCATTTCTTCTCAAACTCTCAACTACATTGTTGTCTCGTACATACATATATAATCTATCCATTGAAACTAATGTTTTCCCTCAGGCGTTCAAAAACGCCAAAGTGATCCCCCTTCCAAAATCAAATGATTTGTCGGAATCCAAATAATTTCAGACCTATATCCTTACTATCCATTCTATCCAAACCCTTGAAAGACACATACACACACACGTATCTCAGTTCATGGAGAAAAAACAAACTATTTCACCACTCCAATCTGGATTCCGATCTAATCATTCCTGCCACACAGCATTATCACGAATGTGTGACTCATGGCTTTCAAATATGAACCAATCACAAATGACAGGGTTGTCTTTCTTGACTTCAAAAAGGCGTTTGATCTTGTTGATCATTCCTTCTTCTAAAGAAACTATCCTATCTGTCTACTTGAACCATACCCTGACAATCTCATTATTCCAATCATACTTGAACGATAGGACTCAGTATGTGGTGCTTAATGGCAAAACCTCCGCTTCAGACTTTGTCAGACATGAAGTCCACAGGGCTCTGTACTAGGCCCCTACTATTCTGCATCTTCATCAATGATTTACATTGTACGTATCAGATGAAAAGGTCAGACAGATTTATTTGCCGATGACTCGTCACTCCAAACGAATGGTAGTGATCATAAGACAATAGAAACTTCTCTCAGGAAAGTCTAAACGCGTGTCAGACTGGTGTCATTCAAACTCAATGGTCATACACCAGCCAAAACAAATCTATGATTATAGCTACCCGCAAAAACCAGTTGACTCCTCTTTGCCAAAAACTTCAGTTGAATGGCACTTCTATCGAGCAGGTAGGACGAGCATCGTGTTTTTAGGTTAACGATAGATAACAGAATTGAAATGGCAATCTCATCTAAATAAACGTATTGCAAGGTAGTCTCAAAAACACCTTTTCCTGTTATCTCAATTAAAGCGCTACGTCAACAGTAATGTGCTTAACTTTTCTTCAATGCACACATAATGTCACGTATCAATTACGCTCAACAGTGTGGGACGGCAGTAGTGACGTGCACAAAAAAGGCTGAATTCTCTCATAGACGTGCAGCAAAGCTACTCATCCAGCTGTATCTTAACAACAGACGAAAAACTAAAAGCGCTGAACATACTTCCTTGAATAGGCAATTGGAATTCAACAAATGCACATCTTATGTTATACAATTCTTGACAGATACTATGCATGTTATATCAATGCCTTTTGTTACAAGATCGAAAACTTTTCTGGTCGACGAAATTCTTTCTTCACTACCCACGCATTGATCTATACAAACAAGCCTAGCTTACTCTGGACCATTGTCTGGAACTCACTTCCACAATCTTACAAAACATGAATGCTCAACTAAAACTTTTCAAGGAAAACATTTGACATAAACAATTTATGTCTCATAGTTAAATTATTCTATTCCAATGATTAGCGCCCATTCGCTAAGTCTTCTGTGAACCATATTTTGAATAAATCGTCTAACATAAAACCTACTCCGTTAAAATCGCTCCTCCCCACCCCACTCTGTCTACCCATCCCTTTTCTCCATCCCCCACCCCTCCCTCTCTCCTCCCCCCCTCCTCACCCCGAACCCACCGCGCGTCCGCGCATTCGTGAGAGCGCAACATTTACTATACCAAGCTCCACTATGTTATACAGTTCTACAAGTTAAATACCCATCCCTCCACCATCCCAACCCCCCCCCCCCCCCCCCCCCCCCCCCCCCCCCCCCCCCCCCCCCCCCCCCCCCCACCCCCCCCCCCCCCCCCCCATCCCTTCACCTTCCTTTCTTATTGGTTTTCGTTTTTTTTTTTGTTGGTTGTTGTTTGTTGTTGTTTTTTCCAGAACAAGTATATCATATGGTCTACTCATGGACACTAAGGATGTGTGAACACTCACTTATTTCTGCTTCTGTTTGTGCTCAGAACATCGATTGTGTTTATTGTGCTACACTTCCGATCTCTCGTTTTGTGGACTGAGAAGAAACTTTGGGCCAGCCTCCTGACATTGGGACCAGGACTACTTTCTCACCGCCAAAACTGTTCGTGGATCACGATATAAAAAAAAAACTTTTTTTCCCCCTCTTCTTTTCTTTTTGGCTTTGTTGTTGTTGTTGTTGTTTGTTTGTTTAATTGTTTGTTTTTGTTTTTGTCTTTTTTGTGTGCTTTGTTTGCCTTTTCTTCATCTACACTCTTTAAACCTGCTCTAAAGTGGATTGTGCTCATAGCACTCATCGCATCCTCTTTATTTGCACCGCTGTAAACTTTTTTTTTTTTTTTTTTTTTGGTGTGTGTGTGTGTTATCGTCATTCATTGCTTTAAGCCTGATACTTTGTTTTCTTTCTTTCTATTTGTTCGACATTGTGCTTCAACCATTGTTCTTTTGTTGTTTGTTGTTTTACTGACTAATTGAATTTTCAAAGATACATCCTGTTATTCTGTTTTAGGCATAATAGTTAACCTTTAATTCTTTGTGTGCGCTTGTCATTATTGTGCGTTATCCACAAACGTTACTTTCTCACTGTATTCGGTTGTTGTTGTTGTTGTTGTTGTTGTTGTTGTTGTTGTTGTTGTGTTGTTTTTAACCTATAATTTATCTGTGTCTTTTTTGTGAAAACTGTCTTCCTCGTCGATTTGTGCCTCTGTTCCCTTACTACCATGCCTTCTCATAATCCCACTGTCCAGGACTTCAAGTTGGACATCTCAATGTCTATCATTTATTTAATAAGGTCCATGAAATCTCATCACTCTTAAACAGTCACCCCATCCAGTACAAGTATTTGGCATAAGTGAAACAAGGTTAGACTCTCGCATAACAGATAACCTTTTAGCATTCCTGAATACAACATAGAACGACGCGACAGTGATCAACCCCAACATACTGGCCTTGCCGTATACATTCATCAATCAATTGCCAACATTACCCGACGCAGAACTGATCTTGAAACTAATACTGTCGAATGTATCTGGATTGAAATAAAAAATTCCAAATCACCGCCATTAATAATCGGACATTTATATAGACACCATCTTCCACATACGAATGGTATGACAACTTTGTACAAATGATGGATTGGACCTGTCACAACAATTCAAATATACTACTGTTAGGGGACTTCAATATTGATATGTTAAAACAACAAACAGCTTGGACAAGTACACTATCACTTCATGCACTCCATCAGTTTGTACAAACCCCAACTAGAATAACTAAAACAACTGCGACACTTATTGATCATGTATACACTAACAACAAATCCGCAATACTAGATGTTTCAGTGGTACATTCTGGTATTAGTGATCACTGTCCAGTCTTCTGCACGTGGTCCTTAAAGCTCCCAAAACCACCAAAGGTCACACGACCATCCAATACCGCTCTTTCAAAAGTTTAATGAATGCAGCATACTCTATGACTTAAATATTTCCCCATTTCACTTAACTTATAATTACTCAGACGTCAATGATGCACTGTCCTTCTGGTACCAAACATTCCTCACCATCATGAATAAACACGCGCCGTTACATCAAAAAAGAGTTAGGCATCCGCAGATGAACCGTGGTTAACTCCAGAATTGCTGCAAGAAATGGTACTACGTGACAACTCAAGGCAGCAAAATTTGTTTGACGAATACAAAGAGCAGAGAAACTTTGTTTCAAACGAAGTTGAAAAAGCCAAACGAGACTAATTCAGTCAAATGATAACGGATGCAAAATCCACAGCGCCAATGTGGAGGGCAATAAACACTATTGTACGTAACAGCGTACAAATTCACAAACTTCAAGCACCAACATCACCCCGGACAAATTAATACCCACTTTCTGTCATTATCAGATACCCTTACTCAAGCTTCACAGACTATAAGAGCACCAAATGAATCACTTTGCAAACAAAAACTTGGATCCAGTACCAATTAAAATTCCCCTTCTTGCTGTACATGAAGTAGGTATGCACATAGCGCAATTAAAGAATAAAAAATCCATGGGTCTGATAACATACCCACATTTCTTCTCAAACTCGCTCTTACCTTACATTGTTGAGTCTCTTACATACATATATAATCTATCCATTGAAACTAATGTTTTCCCTCAGGCGTTCAAAAACGCCAAAGTAATCCCCCTTCCAAAATCAAATGATTTGTCGGATCCAATAATTTCAGACCTATATCCTTACTATCTATTCTATCCAACCCTTGAAAAGACACATACACACACACGTATCTCAGTTCATGGAGAAAAACAAACTATTTCACCCACTCCAATCTGGATTCCGATCTAATCATTCCTGCCACACAGCATTATCACGAATGTGTGACTCATGGGCTTTCAATATGAACCAATCACAAATGACAGGGGTTGTCTTTCTTGACTTCAAAAAGGCGTTTGATCTTGTTGATCATTCCATTCTTCTAAAGAAACTATCTGTCTACTTGAACCTACCCCGACAATCTCATTATTCCATCATACTTGAACGATAGGACTCGTATGTGGCGCTTAATGGGAAAACCTCCACTTCAGACTTTGTCAGACATGGAGTCCCACAGGGCTCTGTACTAGGCCCCCTACTATTCTGCATCTTCATCAATGATTTCCATTGTCCGTATCAGATGAAAAGCTCACGACAGATTTATTTGCTGATGACTCGTCGCTCCAAACGAATGGTAGTGATCTACAGACAATAGAAATTCTCTCCAGGAAAGTCTAAACGACGTGTCAGACTGGTGTCATTCAAAATCCAATGGTCATACACCAGCCAAAACCAAATCTATGATTATAGCTACCGCCAAAAACACCAGTTGACTCCTCTTTGCCTAAAACTCCAGTTGAATTGGCACTTCTATCGAGCAGGTAGATGAGCATCGTGTTTTAGGGTTAACGATAGATAAAGAATTGAAATGGCAATCTCATCTAAATAATGTATGCAAGGTAGTCTCAAACACCTTTTCCTGTTATTCAATTAAAGCGCTACGTCAACAGTAATGTGCTTAAACTTTTCTTCAATGCAACACATAATGTCACGTATAAATTACGCCTCAACAGTGTGGGACGGCAGTAGTGACGTCCACAAAAAAGGCTGAATTCTCTATAGACGTGCAGCAAAGCTACTCCATCCAGCTGTATCTCTAACAACAGACGAAAAAACTAAAAGCGCTGAACATACTTCCACTGAATAGGCAATTGGAATTCAACAAGGCATCATTTATGTTTACAATCTTGACAGATACTATGCCATGTTATATCAATGCCCTTTTTACAAGATCGAACAGCTTTTCTGGCTCGACGAAATTCCTTCTTCCCTACCCACGCATTGATCTATACAAAACAAGCCTAGCTTACTCTGGACCATATGTCTGGAATCACTTCCACCGAATCTACAAAACATGAATACTTTAAAACCTTTCAAGGAACATTTGCATAAACATTTTATGTCTCAGTAGTTAAATGATTCGATTACAATGATTAGCGTCCATTCGCTAAGTCTTCTGTGAACCATACTTTGGATAATCGTCTCAACATAAAACCTACTCCGTTAAAATCGCTCATCCCCACTCCCACTCTGTCTACCATCCCTTTTCTCCTCCCCTACCGACCATTCTCTCTTCCCCCACCTCTCTCTGACTTCTCTCTCTCTGTAGTTTTTGTTGTTGTTTGCTTGTAAGTTTTCCTTATGTTTTACCTTCCCCATCTCATTAGTGCTTTATGACAGTCTGCTTATCATGTGGAATTCGATTATCATGTTCTGTATGTTTGATTGTTGATTGAAGGATCTTGGCTGAATCATATGTATGCATGACTAAGGGATCAGAATGTAATGACTAGGCTTGCCTAAATCTTCATCTTGTGTTATTAAAGATCAATCAATCAATCAATCATCATCTCTCTTCTCTTCTCTCTCTTCATCTCTCTTCCCTCCTTTCTCTCTCTCTCTCTCTCTCTCTCTTCTCTCTCTCTCTCTCTCTCTCTCTCTCTCTCTCTCTCTCTCTCTCTCTCTCTCCCTCCTTTCTCTCTCTCACTCTTCCTTTCGGCGCTCCATCTCCCTCTCCATTCTCACACTCACCCACCTCTGCTCCTGTCACTTCCCGTACTACGCTACGCCCCCATCCCCCCACCCACCCCACCCACCCCATCCCACCCATTCCACCCCCACCCCACCCCCACCCACCCCCACCCCACCCCCATCCCACCCCTCACCCCACCCCACCCACCCCACCCCTTTCCCACACAATGGTTTGAGCGCTGTTTAATGTGCGGA
>CM031611.1:76748418-76753590 GCA_018398815.1 Conus ventricosus
GTTCCCCAGTTGACTGCAATGGACGTATCTCCCAGTGATTCCCTTAGTGAAGACTCTCAGGGAACACCGACCAAAGATTGGAAAAAAAATCTGTTGAAAGCGCAGCGCTGTTAAACAAGCAACAAATAAAGACAGTATATCTGTGATGGTGCAGGGAGTAGGCTAAGCGTGCAGGGTTTTGCGTCTCTTTATGGGAGGACGTGCATGTGTCACCTGTGATGCCAGGCCGAGGGACCCCCTCTTCTGCCCCCAGGTGCCCAGGCGGAATGTTCTGCTGAAGTCTGGCAGTAGGGCACTGCTGGTCTGAGCAACCAGGTTTCTTGTTTCGAACTTTGACCAAAGGGAGGTAACTCGCGTGCTGTTGATGAGCGATCATTGTTAAACTTTATTCAAAGAGACGTAACTCGCGTGCAGTCAATCAGCGACCATTGTTAAACTTTCTTTTAAATTAAAAGAGACATAACTCGCGTGCTGTTGATTAGCAACCATTTCTAATTTTCGTTATAAGAGAGGTAACTCGGGTGCTGTCGATTACCGACCATTCTTTTGCTCTTTGATCAACCGAAAACATTAACATAACATGAAAACCGATTTTAAGATAATCAGTGGTTTATCAAAGCTGAACAAAGACCACAAATAAAATCCAAAATACACACAGACACATATCAACAGGAATCCGACGACAATCGTTGTCATCTTGTTTCACACTCACACTTGCTCAAGCAAAATAGCTGCAACAGTCGTAACGATATTGTCTTTGAAATTAAGTATTTAAATCACTGTATTGCTATAAAAGGTATTGGTATTGACTTTTGCTGGGTGCCATCCCATTCTGGGCTCTTTTGGAATGAGGTTGCTGATAGAGCTGCTAAACGAGTAGCTTTCAATAACTCTGACACAGTTTCAAACGAGAAACTGGCATTATCAACAGATGAAATGTACTCCTTGTTGGAAAAATCCACTTGTACTAGTCCATCTGCTTCTAGATCTAAAGTCTTAACATATAGTAGACCTATAATTAGTTTACTGTATAAAATACGACTAAACTCGTGGAAAGCTAAGTACACAAAAGTTATTTGTATTTGCAATCTTAAACTATCAATTCATCACTTACTATTAGAATGCCCAATTTTGCTTGCTAGATACCGAATGAATGATATGGATTTTTTCTGAAGTATGATAACACAAGGGACATTTTGAATGATGAAGATATTGACATTATTTTAATTGCAAAAGTTATTCTATCCACACCTATTGGAAGATTACTTTGAAGTTTTATTTCACTTGTTCTTGTTTTTGAAGGGCGTGGGGGGGGGGGGGGGTAACTTTTGCATGGTGTCTAAAATCCCTATCCTTGTGAACAGACATTAAATTAAATATTAATTCATTCATTCATTCTTTTGAGGGAACGGTTCGGAACGATTTGAGCGCTCACAGCAAACATGTTGCTACTCAAACATAGCGCCAATTTTGCCACAGAACGCTCTGCGTCGACAGTCAACTGCGGTGTTGAAGTCAACGGACGCTGTGTCCGTGTTATCTGTTGTTTTTTTTTTTCTCAAAGCACTGGTCAGTCAGGCAGGTGGACCCGTCTCCTGGTTCCCAGTGCAGGTCTTGTTGAAGTCAAGCAGTGTTACGTGCCACACTCTTGACAGCCCATTGGCTGAATCTTGGGGTGGCAATGTTTACTGCTGTTACTCTGGTGGTCTCTATGCTCGTGTTGACATCTGCTACTGGACGGAGAGGACAGCGGTGAGAGAGAACAGAGAACAGAGAATCTTCAATACAAAGCAGATCACTGTTTGCTCTTAATTTTTTTTTCCTGCATTGAGATGTTACCCTCTCTCTCTCTCTCTCTCTCTCTCTCTCTCTCTCTCTCTCTCTCTCTCTCCTCTCTCTCTCTCTCTCTCTCTCTCTCTCTCTCTCTCTCTCTCTCTCTCCTTTTAAAACTGAGATGTTGACTGTTCTTTTTTTTTACCAGTCAGGGGGTATTTCTGTGTTTGATGTGTGGGATATAATACCAACTGAACAAAAATAGAACAGATTTGGTTCCTGAGCTCAAGCCCAAAGAGACAGCATTTTGTCTTGTTGCTGCTGCAAAAGATTAAGGGAACTTTAAACAGAAAGAACCTGAAATAGAAACTATGTTGTTTAAACGTCAGCTTTCTGTTTCATGGGTTTCTTATTGAGAACACATCTCTTCCTGAATACAGAGCATACAGAAATGTACAGTATGGATGGGTGCAGTTAGGATTGTTTGCCATTGCGCGTGTAAAGTATCAGCTGAAGAATGGCTGCTTGTGAGTAAATCATAATGTACTTTTTTAAAGGTAGTAAACTTTTGAGGCGTAGTGGTGTACATGTCTTTGACATGCTCTGAAGAAATGTTTGATGTGGTGATAATGGTGATGTCGATGATGATAATGATTATAATGATCATGATCATGATCATCATCATCATCATCATCATCATTATCATTGACGCTCTTGTCATGTTCGTCATGGTCGTCGTTGTAGTCGTCGTCGTCGTCATCATCATCATCACACACACACACACACACACACACACACACACACACACACACACACACACACACACACACACACACACACACACACTTACACACACACATGGTTACATTTTTGTAATGTGTGTGTGTATACATGTGTGCATATAATTATACGTGTGTGTGTGTGTGTGTGTGTGGGGTGTTGTGTGTGTGTGTGTGTGTGTGTGTGGTGTGTGTGTGTGGGGCGCGTGTGTGCGTGTGTGTGTGGATGTGTGTGTGTGTAAGCGCGTGCACGCGCGAACCTGTGTGTATGTGTGTTAAAGAGACAAGATTTTTTTTGTGTTAAAAAAAGGAAAAATTCAAAAATTAGTTTTTACTCCAGCTTCCTCCCATTTGAAATCCGCTTAATCTTGAATACAAAGCAGATTACTGTTGGCTCTTAATTTTAATACAAAGCAGATCACTGTGTTTACTTGATCTTCAATACAAAGGAGATCACTGCTGGCACTTAATCTTCAATACAAAGCAGATCACTGTGTTTACTTAATCTTCAATACAAAGCTGATCACTGCTGGCACTTAATCTTCAATACAAAGCAGATCACTGTTTGCACTTAATCTTCAATACAAAGGAGATCACTGTTGGCTCTTAATCTTCAATACAAAGCAGATCACTATTTGCTCTTAATCTTCAATACAAAGCAGATCACTGTTGGCTCTTAATCTTCAATACAAAGCAGATCACTGTTGGCTCTTAATCTTCAATACAAAGCAGATCACTGTTGGCTTTTAATCTTCAATACAAAGCAGATCACTGTTGGCTCTTAATCTTCAATACAAAGCAGATCACTGTTGGCTCTTAATCTTCAATACAAAGCAGATCACTGTTGGCTCTTAATCTTCAATACAAAGCAGATCACTGTTGGCTCTAAGTGTCGAAGGCCGAGCAGGAAATTGGTCATTCAGCCGGTACCGCCATTAAGTTGTCTTCATGCGACAAAAATAGTAACGTCATCTGATTGGCCGAAAAGAACCTGCGGTATTCTCAATGATTGGCCGAGAGAAGCTGCAGTATTCTTAACTCTTTGAAGTGTGAGTAAGAAGGCTGTGCGTTCCTGCGGCAAACGCCGTCAGCAGAAAGAAGACAGAGCACGTGCCAAATGGATGCTCCATCTTGGAAAAACTCCATTCTGACTTTCATCCACTGAAGTTTATAGCCAGCTTTTGCCAAGCTCTTAGTGGCTTACAAAGGTTACGATGGACATACCTGTGGCAGAGAGAGGAGGGGAGCTTGGGGGCGGTGAGGGTGGGGTGGTGGTGGGGAGGATTTTGGGGGAGAAGAGAAAGTTTGGGGTGGAGAGAAAGAGGTCGGTAGCAAACAGAGAGAGGAGAGGGGGGACGGGAGGAGGGGAGAGAGAGGGGAGCGTAGATTACGAGAGGGAAGAAAGAGTGGGGGTGGAGACAGAGAGCGTGGGGTGGGGGGAGAGAGAGCGTGTGTGGAGTGGCGAGAGAGAGAGAGGGGAGAGAGAGAGAGAGAGAGAGATCTGTTAGTGAGAGTGTCAACAGAATATGTATAAACAGTTAGAAGCCAACTTGCCTGGTACGTTTTACTTTCAAGTATAGCTTGACAGTTATGAAATATATGTTTGAGTACTTAGGCGTCAGTTAACTAACTGACCAACTCTCACTAACAGAATCCAACAGCAAACCAAAGCAGCCAGGGAAGGGTATGAAAGTAAAATGTCAAGAGAGTAATGTAAGCAACGAAGTTGCAACACACACACACACACACACACAAAACACACACACACACACACACACACACCACACACACATGCACTGTATCTGGTGATGACCCCCCCCCCCCCACCCCCTCTCTATTGTGCATCAAAGATAATCATATGATTGAACGAGTGTTCAGCCTACAGAAACTTTCTGAAAGAGGCAAACAATGTCAGATTGTTTCCTAAAAACATGGGGCAAACAATGTCAGACTGTTTCCTAAAAACATGGGGCAAACAATGTCAGATTATGTCCTAAAAACATGGGGCAAACAATGTCAGATTGTTTCCTAAAAACATGGGGCAAACAATGTCAGATTATGTCCTAAAAACATGGGGCAAACAATGTCAGATTATGTCCTAAAAACATGGGGCAAACAATGTCAGATTGTTTCCTAAAAACATGAGGCAAACAATGTCAGATTATGTCCTAAAAACATGGGGCAAACAATGTCAGATTGTTTCCTAAAAACATGAGGCAAACAATGTCAGATCATGTCCTAAAAAACATGGGGCAAACAATGTCAGACTGTTTCCTAAAAACATGAGGCAAACAACGTCAGATTGTTTCCTAAAAACATGAGGCAAACAATGTCAGATTGTTTCCTAAAACATGAAGCCCTGCATCGTGCTGTTTAGATTGTAGCCTTCATATCTTTGTTCATTTTCATCAGTTCATTTTTTTTTTTTTTGCTGGAAAGCAATGTAAATTATTATCTATGACGGGAACACAAACGTCTGGTGTGTGTGTGTGTGTGTGTGTGTGTGTGTGTGTGTGTGTGTGTGTGTGTGTGTGTGTGTGTGTGTGTGCGTGGGGTGTGTGTGCGTGTCGTGCGTGCGTGTGTGTGGTGTTGTGTGTGTGTGTGTGTGTGTGTGTGGTGT
>CM031611.1:76759590-76762090 GCA_018398815.1 Conus ventricosus
ACATTTTCATTAGATAATATAGAGGCAAGCATAAAAGTAGCGCGTTGAGACATGATCAAAAGGTTAGATTTATTGTTCAAGTAAATGTTTTAAGTACTGCTGATTTGAAGGACGGCAGTGATTGACATGTTTTGGCAGACGGAGGAAGAGAGTTCCACACAGATGGACCAAAAAATGCAAAACTAGATTTGAACAAATCAATGCGGACACGTGGTAGAATGTAATTATTTGAATCATATCGCGTTGTTGCCATTTGGATAAACTCAGCAAGATATGTTGGCGCCATGTTTGCATGGACTTTAAACATTAGTACTGCCTTATTATAGGTCAGTTGGCTCTGCAGTGGTAACATCATTAGTTTTGCGAATTTGCCCGTGGTTGATAGAGACTTGTCGGGAAGAATCAGCTTAATTCCCCGTCTATGCATAGAGTTGATCTTTTTTTATGTGATTTTCACCGGCACCACTCCAGACAGTGGACGCATAGTTGATGTGAGAAAGGCAATGGGCTTCAAAAAATAATTTCCGGATATGTGGTTCAACATAATAACTGAGTTTATTGAGTAAAAACAAATTGCGAGCCAACTGTTTGCAAACATGATTTATATGTGATTGCCATTTAAAGTTCTCATCAATGATCACGCCTAAGACACGGTGTTCGGTAACCCGCTCGATCAAGGTTTCACTCATTTTTAGGCTCAACATAAGATGCTGTCGTTGATGTTTCTGTCTCGATGCTAGGACCATACATTTTGTTTTGTGCGGATTAAGAACCATTCGGTTTTGGTTGCACCATTCTAAGACATCAGTGATACTTTGTTGTAACGATATTTGTACAGACATGATGTTTGTATCACTACAGTGAAGAGAACTATCGTCAGCGAACAGATCACAGTTGACATCATTGTGAGATATGTGCATCGGTAGGTCATTTTAAAAATACAGAAGAGAAGAGGTCCAAGGACAGAGCCTTGTGGAACGCCACAGCTCACTATTCCTTCAGAGGAATAAGTACCGTTTAAGTAAACACGCTGGGTCCTGTGTAAGAGAGAGAGAGAGAGAGAGAGAGAGAGAGAGAGAGAGGAGAGAGAGAGAGAAGAGAGAGAGAGACACAGAGAGACAGACAGACAGACAGACAGACAGACAACAACATACTTTCGAACCGGACATTATATAAAAAGCAGCCGTCATCATAATGAAGCTGAACATATTGTACGGCCAACACTATGTTCAGGATAGTAACATGTCTAAAGTTGCTGACACACGAGCCTCCCCGCCCGTACGGTTGAGACGAAACGTTTGAACCTGTGCGGTCCGACCAGTCAGTGTCGAACGGACGGAGTGCTTCACGAAACGTTTGAACCTGTGCGGTCCGACCTTTTCGCGAGTTTTAAACCCTTCGAGTTTGATCCCACATGCCGCTTCAAAGGACTGTACAATTGAATACGAAGCTTTTTCTCGAATATTTAGATTCCTATAATTTTTTGAGTTGACATTCCAAAGCACATGATGGCCTTGGTACGATTCAATCAAATGTTTGGTCTCCGAATCGGACAGTCTGATCGCCTTGCTGGACGACGCCATTTTTCCGTTGTCATGGGTGTTCGCTCAATGCTGAGCGTTGATTGGTTGGAGGATTCTAGCTGTCCGTTTCGAATAGATCACGGTGTATCTCGAACGGTCGGGTCGAACTGGATGCCGAAGTCCGTTTACTATGACAGACGCTCCGTTTGGGATCGGGTTCGACCGGAACGTCCGAAGCGTACGGGCGGGGAGGCTCGTGTGTCAGCCTCTTAAGGCAAACGCAAAACCTCTTATACTTTTCAGTTGTAAAAACTCACGAAATGTCAAATACATTCTGTGCCTTTGGTTATCAATACAGGAATTTCTTTCCTTGCAGGAAATTTCGTTTATGTGTAAATGCATTGTATAGGTAGTAGGGCATTCTAAAACTCCGTCTCTCTCTCTCTCTCTCTCTCTCTCTCTCTCTCTCTCTCTCTCTCTCTCTCTCTCTCTCTCTCTCTCTCTTTCTCTCCCTCTCTCGTTTACACACACACACACACACACACACACACACACACACACACACACACACACACACACAAATCAATCAACCAATCAATCAATCTGTCAAGGCTATCAATCATTTAATCAATCAAATCACATAATCTTCATTAATCCTGCTCTACCTGTGGTTGCTGACGTGTTCTATTAATTTTCAGCATTTCAGCATCACGTATTCCATCATGCCGAGCCTGGGTCAGGGGAGATCAATAGAGCGCTTCCGGCGGTCGGCCCCCTACGATCTGCTTCCGTCAACAGACACGTCAGACAGCCACAGTGGCGACCGCGATACCGAGGTTTGTGGGTTCAAGTCTCGGCTCTGTTAGTCTTAGTCGTTAAGTCCCCCAGTTTCGAATCTCTCCGCGTGTTTAAACAGCGATAGAGTTCACGCTGCTACTGGAGACCGCGGAAGGGCTGGGGTGGGTGGTGGGGTGGTG
>CM031611.1:76767090-76769590 GCA_018398815.1 Conus ventricosus
TTCAGAACCATGTGCAGTGTCCAAGGGCTGTGTATATGGTTCCAGAATGCTGACAACGTTCGCCCTATCTGCCTGCAACTGGACAGGAGAATGCAAAATCTGCCGTGTGGCTTAATGTTGGGTGTCTGCACGTTGATCCCAGACCCAATGTCCACCATGGATCCCACCCCCCACCCTTAGAGAGAGGGAGGGAAGGGAGGATGTCTGGATCCCCCCTTAGAGGGAGGGAGGGAGGGAAGGGAGGATGTCTGGATCCCCCCTTAGAGGGAGGGAGGGAGAGAAGGAGGGGAGGATGTCTTTATTATATAGGCTACCGTGTCCGTCGCTGCTCTACAGATCTGTTTGCAAACTCGAGACGATTCGCTCGCTAATGTGCGTACGTCGTACATTCTCACATCTTGTTACAGAACAAATCCCAAAGTGCAAATTTGCCACCGTAAACCAGGTAAATCCTTGCAAGTTACGGCTTTTTGCTCTTATTTTGTTCCAAAAATGGAAAACGTGTTAAGTTAATGGGCTGCTACGTGTTGTTTTTGTTTGTTTGTCTCTTATTTGTGTCTTGGAGAGAGAAAAAAAGTGAACTGGAAACTGTCTGCTAACGAAGCAGTAAAACTGTATTATCTTCTTTTCTGTTGTTGTTTGTTTCTGTCTTGGTTTTGCACTGAAATTGCGGTCATTTCCATCGCATTTAAAGGCTGCCTGTTCCAATTCAACGAGTGCAGTGGGGAGGTGGGGGGCTGGGGGAGAGGAGGTGGTGGGCCTCAGTTGCACGGAGTCCCTTTTCTTCTCCTTCGTTTCGTTCATGTTTGTTAGTTTGTTTGTGTTTTTGTTCTGAGGGGGGTACACACAAACTTTTCTTCGCTGGCCAAAAAAAGGGAGAAAGCGCTTTTGTATGTTAGATTCTTTTTTTTTTTTTCTTCCAAATTTTACTCTTTTAATCCTTTCTCCGTTTTCTGGGAGCTCAACCAACAGCAGCAAGGACATCACAGCACATCAGACTGATCTATGAATGGACGGCTGGGTTAGCTGCTGACCTCTCTCTCTCTCTCTCTCTGTCTATCTGCATGTGTGTGTGTGTGTGTGTGTGTGTGTGTGTGTGTGTGTGTGTGTGTATGTGTGTGTGTGTGTGTGTGTGTGTGAGTGAGTGCGTGCGTGCGTGCGTGCGTGCGTGCGTGCGTGCGTGCGTGCGTGTGTGTGTGTGTGTGTGTGTTGTGTGTGTGTGCGCGTACGTGTGTGCGTATGTTTATTCTTGCTCTGGTACTTGTAGGTTAATTGGTGCCGCGTATTTACAGATGGCCGATTTTAGAGCTGCTCTGTTTGTTGGACGTAACAGTTTTCATTTGTCTGGGTTTTTAGGACACCGGCAAATGAGTCCACCTCATGATGACAAGGATTATCCCCACCCGGGCGATGCCAAGGTTCGAACTCATGCCCCACAGAGTGAGAAAGATGTTCTGTAACCACTCACCTTCCGGTCCCATCTTTTTTTGTGTGTGTGGATGTTATTGTGTGGGAAAAGAGTACTGGTTGCAGACCTGTCCATGTGAAAAGTTCTTGTGATTCTGCACGATGAAGGTTTTGGATTTCATGGCTCCCTTGGTATGGGTCACACTGACTGCAACATTGCGACATTCTAATTTAGGAGATAACTTTACATCTGGCTTTGAAACTTGCCTCTTTCTACCAGTCTCAGTTCCCCAAGTGTCTATTACGACTAAATATTTCCGTGCGTATCAGCCTGTTCAGGCTTGTGTGTGTGTGTGTGTGTGTGTGTGTGTGTGTGTGTGTGTGTGTGTGTGTGTGTGTGTGGTGTGTGTGTGAGGAGAGAGAGAGAGAGAGAGAGAGAGTGTGTGTGTGTGTGTGTGTGTGTGTGTGTGTGTGTGTGTGTGTGTGTGTGTGTGTGTGTGTGTGAGAGAGAGAGAGAGAGAGAGAGTGTGTGTGTGTGTGTGTGTGTGTGTGTGTGTGTGTGTGTGTGTGTGTGTGTGTGTGTGTATGCACGTGCTAGTGTACTCGCATGTGTGCATGCCAAAGGAAATAAACTGCGAAAGACGAAGTGGGGATGGGAAGATGAGGGGGGGGGGGGGGGGGGGGGGGGGGGCTCAAAGTATGGCTGTTCGTATTTAGGAAACAGCCGTATAGATCGATGTAGGAAGTAGTCACACGGGTGGACTGTAGGAAATAGTCATATTGATTGACTGTAGAAACAGCAATACGGGTTGACTGTATGAAATAGCCATATAGGTGACTATCGGAAATAGTAAACGGGTTGACTGTAGGAAATAGTCATATTGATTGACCATAGGAAATAGCAATATGGGTTGACTATAGGAAATAGCCATAGAGGTTGACCATAGGAAACAGCCATACAAGTTGACTGTCGGAAATAGCCACACGGGTTGACTACAGAAAATAGCCATACAGGTTGACTACAGAAAATAGCCATACAGGTTGACTGAAGGAAATAGCCATACGGGTTGACTGAAGGAAATAGCCATACGGA
>CM031611.1:76774590-76802090 GCA_018398815.1 Conus ventricosus
AAACATGGTAAGTATGTCTTAAGAGTCACACAATCAAATAAAACGTGGGCTCTCGACACGTTTGCCTTACCACATATGCATTTTGTTCCTGCACTATATTTCGTTCTGAATGCGTCAAGTTTCAGTCTATAAAATACTGAAACAAAGTTTCTGTACTGATACATATCACGAACCTGCAGGTGTTCAATGCCTTCAACCTGATCAAAGCTGAGAACATGGCTATTTCGAGCATTAACCCGCAAATAGGGGATGTACTGGTTGTTTCTAAAAACGTCCCAAACCACTTGTTTTAAAACTTGATGACACTCTTGTAAAGTCAAGGGGACAGAAAGTGACTGTGCACTCATTTCAGTTTTGGCTCCTTTTTTGGCAGATCTGTCAGCAAATTCATTGCCCCAAATTCCACAGTGGGAAGGGACCCAGAAAAAAGTTAAATCGGTCCCTTTGCACATCAAAATATGAATTAAATAACATATTTCCTTTAAAACAAAGTTTTCAGAGTTAGAACTGAAAAACCTGATAGATTGTAGTACTGACATTGAGTCGACACATAACAATACTTGCAAGATTGATTGCGGTAAATCAATTAAATATGTCAAAGCCATTATTATAGCTATCATTTCGGCGACTAAGATAGATCGATTTTTTTCCTATTGAATACGCTTTATCTACTTTAAGTGATGGAATAACAAAAGCGGATCCAGCGTTTTTGTTATTTGTCAATGATCCATCAGTAATATACCTTAAGATGGTTAGGATACTTGCTTTGCATATGCATCTTTGCTGAATATGACAAGTTATGCGGATGATCAGCTTTTTTAGCATCAGTGTGATTGTCCAGGACGGGGAAAATCGTGATGGTATTGCTTAAGTGCACTAAGTTGATGTATTATTAGTCAGGCTTAACACACCAAGGTTATCTTTGCACTCATACACGCATATGCACACTCATGCGCACACCAAACATTCACCTCTCTCTGGGAATGGGATGTCACGCCTTCGTTTCTCTCCTAACACGACTGAGCACAAGAAATACAATTTCTATGCTACTTATAATGAATCATGTACAATCAAATCACACACAATGAAATATCAAAACATAAAAGATCAATACATCCTAATCCCGGGTTATAATAAAATGACTTCTTACCTGGCCAGGTTTTCACACACACAACCACAGTTCTTGAAAAAAGTCTCTTCACGTCTTCTTCAGCACTGCTTGATGGTGATGCCCTTGGTTGACTGGCTCCAGGCTTCAGGACTGGGTCTTCGTGGTCGTCTCTGGGATCTCGACGTCGAACTCTTCTTCTTCGTCTTCTTCACCCACCTCTGGGTTCAAATTCAGTTTGTCTGTCTTCACCCACCTCTGGGCTTCAAACTTAGTTTCCTTCTCTTCCAGCTTGTCTTTAACTCTAAGACCTTGCTGTCTCTTCTATCTCCCAGACCACGTTTCTCTCGACCCTTTCTCTGTCCTGCTCACTCCTCTCCTCTCTCTCTCTCCTCTGCCTTCTCTCTCTCTCTCTCCTGGTGTTCTTCTCCCATGTTGTTCTCCCTCAGTTTATATAGGGAGGGAAACAAAGGATTCCCTTTCGGGCCATGCCTTTGTCCACGCTGCTTCTCAAACCCCTAGTTCACAAGTACCCTGAATTCTCCATTCGCTACATTCTCCCGCACATCAGCATTTACACACACCCCTACCTAATTGATTAGCAAACACACACTTAGCCCCAGATGGACATCGAAAATTCCCGCCGACTTCGGTGGTTACTTAACACAGTAATTATCTTAAGGAGGGCTACTACAACCTCCACACGCATTCAGCCAGCCTGACAATAGAACCAACACAGTGACCCACGGCAACACCATCCGAACGAATCCAAGACCCCTGCTCTTCACTGACTGTTTACAAAAGAACCTCAGCTGACCGAGCATTTAGCGCTCACTTGGAGCGCCGGGGTCGTAGTGGTTACATCCCTTCCCCCTTTCGCCACCGGGCAAGTCCGAACTCTCTCCTAGGTGTTGTTTGTCACCTGACCACTTCGGCCTTCTTTCACACGGTTCGGCCGTGTGCGATGGGTAAGGTACCCTGGTTAATTGGTCTATTACCTATTTGTATACTACGTACAACGTCCCTTTTTCTCCAAGCGTCTAATGCCTTTTGTGAGAGGTTTCACGCTCCTTGACAGTGATCAAGGTCAAATTTTGCCCTGTTTCTTTCCCAGCTTGGGATTGGATCAGTATGAGAAATCTTTGCCAAAGAGTCGGGGGTCAAATCAGTTTTCTGCAACAAATGGGCAGAGTACGAGCCAATAGTAGACAAGCAGGAAATGTTTTTCGCTCGTTTGGGGTAATCAGTAGATGGATTTAAAGAGATTTCTGTTTCATTTACACCTTTCAAAGCTGTACATTTCACAACATATTTTGCCAAAGTGAGTTTTCTGCATTCGTTTAAAGGCAAAACATCAATTTCCGAATATGTCCCTATAAGAAGCATGTACAGGGATTCCCAAGCATAATTTAAAAGCCTTGCTATCAACTATCAACACTTTGCAGTTTTTGCAACAAATATTTTGGAGCACAAAAGAAAGCTTCTTGAGCATACGATAGCTTAGAACGAACGAGTGATATTGCCAGATGTTTCAATGTTTTTACATCCTGGCACCAGCTTTGCTTGCTTAAGATTTTCAAAAAATTCAAACTTTTCCTAGCCTGGTTTAAGAGATAATCAATGTGAACTTTCCATGTCAATTTAGATGTGAAGTAAACTCCTAAGAATTTTACTGAGTGGACATACTGAAGTGTTATTCCATCAAGTCTGAAAGACGGCAGATCAACAGGATCATCACCATTATTAAATAACACTATATACGTTTTTTTCATGGGAAAGTTTCAGTCCATTTTCAAACAAGTACTTACTAAGATTATTTAGCTCTGCCTGATATATTTTTTTGTAATAGCTGATTGATCTTTTTGGCGTTTTCGACGTAACCAGTCATGAGATTCGACTTTTAAACCCCTGCATATGGTCATCCTTGTAGCATTTCCTAGGAATGTTTGTGCTTATTTCTAAGTCACTGGACTTGCCGTAAACGTGAATATGAACAGTGGGACTTATGTGTCTTTCAGACAGGAGACAGGAGTTGTATATACAAAGTATCTGACATCGTACAATTGTAAAATAAGTATCCGACATCGTACAATTGTGAAATATGTTTCAAAGGGAAAAACCGGCTAAACTGATAGGACGAATCTTTGCGACCGTTTTGGTCTGTGGTAGAATAGAACCACTTTATAGTCAAATCTTTGATGCCAAACTTTTACAGACAACATTGTGTAAGTTTCATCAGTCTCCGTTTATATGAGGAAAACTCAGGCCGTTTTTTACGAAAGCGAAAATCCCCCCCCCCCCCCCCCTCCCACCCAAGCTCCCCGAAGCATGCACATGCATCAGTCAACCAGATCCGTTTAGTTCTGATCAGTTTACTGTTCAGCTAGTTTGCTACTAATTACTCTTCATTCCTTCGACCTTCTTCACTTTGACACCGATCTGTTCATCCTTCTGTGTTCTTCTTCCCTTCTTCATGACTGACATATAATTAATTTCAGCACAAACCGGTTACATTAAAGTGGGAAGGGCAACATATCATTTTGATGTAACCGACTTTCCAGACAGTAGGACAATGACACATTGAAGGGTGGCGTGTAGGCCTATGTATTTCGTATCAAAACATGAAGGGCAGCGGCTTGGATATATTAACTCCTTAATATATGGCGCTTTCGCAGCAGTCGGCTTTCTAACATTCACATATTCTGTCTGTCCGTCCGTCCATCCTCTCTCAAACGTGTCTACATATGAATGCAGCAGTCTCTGACTACTGGTGCAGAAATATTTCAATGTTGTGGGTCAGCTTATCTGTAGTCTACCGAATGCTGCCTGGCCAACGGTGTTGACATTTGCGTGTTAACCTCCCTGTCTTCTTCTATTTCATTCGACTTTCACAGGAAAGGTCAGCAGATGTGAGGAACGCGCAGGGGACAGAAAAAGAAAACACAAATAACGTTAAAAGAAAACTCGCCAAACTGGTAAGAAAAGCCCATGGAACACTAGCGAAAGTACCGGGAACCGGTAAGGTAAACGCAGAGAACAGAAGCAGAAGAATAAGGAACAGGGAGGGATACAAAGGGTAGGGAAGGCACAGGGAACATGTAGAGGTGAAAGGGAACACGAAAAGCACAGGGATGCAAAGGGAACAGGTAAGGGAAGCAAAGGGAACAGGTAAGGGAAGCAAAGGGAACAGGTAAGGGAAGCAAAAGGAACAGGTAAGGGAAGCATAGGGCACAGTAAGGGAAGCACAGGGAACAGGTAAAGGAAGCAAAGGGAACAGGTAAGGGAAGCATAGGGAACAGTAAGGGAAGCACAGGGAACAGGTAAGGGAAGCATAGGGAACAGTAAGGGAAGCACAGGGAACAGGTAAGGGAAGCATAGATAACAGTAAGGGAAGCACAGGGAACAGGTAAAGGAAGCAAAGGGAACAGTAAGGGAAGCATAGGGCACAGTAAGGGAAGCACAGGGAACAGGTAAGGGAAGCAAAAGGAACAGGTAAGGGAAGCATAGGGAACAGGTAAGGGAAGCAAAAGGAACAGGTAAGGGAAGCAAAGGGAACGGGTAAGGAAAGCATAGGGAACAGGTAAGGGAAGCACAGGGAACAGGTAATGGAAGCAAAAGGAACAGGTAAGGGAAGCATAGAGCACAGTAAGGGAAGCACAGGGAACAGGAAAAGGAAGCAAAGGGAACAGGTAAGGGAAGCATAGGCCACAGTAAGGGAAGCACAGGGAACAGGTAAAGGAAGCAAAGGGAACGGGTAATGGAAGCTTTAGGGAACAGGTAAGGGAAGCACAGGGAACAGGTAAGGGAAGCAAAGGGAACAGGTAAGGGAAGCATAGGGCACAGTAAGGGAAGCACACGGAACAGGTAAGGGAAGCAAAGGGAACAGGTAAGGGAAGCATAGGGCACAGTAAGGGAACCACAGGGAACAGGTAAGGGAAGCACAGGGAACAGGTAAGGGAAGCATAGGGCACAGTAAGGGAAGCATAGGGAACAGGTAAGGGAAGCACAGGGAACAGGTAAGGGAAGCACAGGGAACAGGTAAGGGAAGCATAGGGCACAGTAAGGAATCACAGGAACAGGTAAGGGAAGCACAGGGAACAGGTAAGGGAAGCACAGGGAACAGGTAAGGAGAGCACAGGGAACAGGTAAGGGAAGCATAGGGCACAGTAAGGGAAGCACAGGGAACAGGTAAGGAAAGTAAAGGGAACTGGTAAGGAAATAAAGGGAACAGGTAAGGGAAGCACAGGGAACAGGTAAGGAAGCACAGGGAACAGGTAAGGGAAGAAAAGGGGAACAGGTAAGGGAAGCACAGGGAACAGGTAAGGGAAGTAAAGGGAACAGGTAAGGAAGCACAGGGAACAGGTAAGGGAAGCACAGGGAACAGGTAAGGGAAGCACAGGGAACAGGTAAGGGAAGCACAGGGAACAGGTAAGGGAAGCACAGGGAACAGGTAAGGGAAGTAAAGGGAACAGGTAAGGGAAGTAAAGGGAACAGGTAAGGGAAGTAAAGGGAACAGGTAAGGGAAGTAAAGGGAACAGGTAAGGGAAGTAAAGGGAACAGGTAAGGGAAGTAAAGGGAACAGGTAAGGGAAGCACAGGGAACAGGTAAGGGAAGCACAGGGAACAGGTAAGGGAAGCACAGGGAACAGGTAAGGGAAGCACAGGGAACAGGTAAGGGAAGCACAGGGAACAGGTAAGGGAAGCACGGGGAACAGGTAAGGGAAGCACACGGAACAGGTAAGGGAAGTAAAGGAACAGGTAAGGGAAGTAAAGGGAACAGGTAAGGGAAGTAAAGGGAACAGGTAAGGGAAGCACAGGGAACAGGTAAGGGAAGTAAAGGGAACAGGTAAGGGAAGTAAAGGGAACAGGTAAGGGAAGCACAGGGAACAGGTAAGGAAGTAAAGGGAACAGGTAAGGAAGTAAAGGGAACAGGTAAGGGAAGCACAGGGAACAGGTAAGGGAAGCACGGGGAACAGGTAAGGGAAGCACAGGGAACAGGTAAGGGAAGCATAGGGCACAGTAAGGGAAGCACAGGGAACAGGTAAGGGAAGCACAGGAAACAGGTAAGGGAAGCACAGGGAACAGGTAAGGGAAGCACAGGGAACAGGTAAGGGAAGCACAGGGAAACAGGTAAGGGAAGCACAGGGAACAGGTAAGGGAAGCACAGGGAACAGGTAAGGGAAGCACAGGGAACAGGTAAGGGAAGCACAGGGAACAGGTAAGGGAAGCACAGGGAACAGGTAAGGGAAGCCAGGAACAGGTAAGGGAAGTAAAGGGAACAGTAAGGGAAGCAAAGGGAACAGGTAAGGGAAGCACAGGGAACAGGTAAGGGAAGTAAAGGGAACAGGTAAGGAAGTAAAGGGAACAGGTAAGGGAAGCACAGGGAACAGGTAAGGGAAGCACAGGGAACAGGTAAGGGAAGCACAGGGAACAGGTAAGGGAAGCACGGGGAACAGGTAAGGGAAGCACAGGGAACAGGTAAGGGAAGTAAAGGGAACAGGTAAGGGAAGCACAGGGAACAGGTAAGGGAAGAAAAGGGGAAACAGGTAAGGAAGTAAAGGGAACAGGTAAGGGAAGCACAGGGAACAGGTAAGGGAAGCACAGGGAACAGGTAAGGGAAGTAAAGGGAACAGGTAAGGGAAGCACAGGGAACAGGTAAGGGAAGTAAAGGGAACAGGTAAGGAAGTAAAGGAACAGGTAAGGGAAGCACAGGGAACAGGTAAGGGAAGCACAGGGAACAGGTAAGGGAAGCACAGGGAACAGGTAAGGGAAGCACAGGGAACAGGTAAGGGAAGCACAGGAACAGGTAAGGGAAGCACAGGGAACAGGTAAGGGAAGCACAGGGAACAGGTAAGGGAAGCACAGGGAACAGGTAAGGGAAGCACAGGGAACAGGTAAGGGAAGCACAGGGAACAGGTAAGGGAAGTAAAGGGAACAGGTAAGGGAAGCACAGGGAACAGGGAAGGGAAGCACAGGGAACGGGTAAGGGAAGTAAAGGGAACAGGTAAGGGAAGCACAGGGAACAGGTAAGGGAAGCACAGGGAACAGGTAAGGGAAGTAAAGGGAACAGGTAAGGGAAGCACAGGGAAAGGTAAGGGAAGTAAAGGGAACAGGTAAGGGAAGCACAGGGAACAGGTAAGGGAAGCACAGGGAACGGGTAAGGGAAGTAAAGGGAACAGGTAAGGGAAGCACAGGGAACAGGTAAGGGAAGTAAAGGGAACAGGTAAGGGAAGCACAGGGAACAGGTAAGGGAAGTTAAAGGAACAGGTAAGGGAAGCACAGGGAACAGGTAAGGGAAGTAAAGGGAACAGGTAAGGGAAGTAAAGGGAACAGGAAAGGGGAAGCACAGGGAACAGGAAAGGGGAAGCATAGGGCACAGTAAGGGAAGCACAGGGAACAGGTAAGGGAAGTAAAGGGAACTGGTAAGGGAAGTAAAGGGAACAGGTAAGGGAAGCACAGGGAACAGGTAAGGGAAGCACGGGGAACAGGAAGGGAAGCACAGGGAACAGGTAAGGGAAGTAAAGGGAACAGGTAAGGGAAGCATAGGGCACAGTAAGGGAAGCATAGGGAACAGGTAAGGAAGCACAGGGAACGGGTAAGGAAGCACAGGGAACAGGTAAGGGAAGTAAAGGGAACAGGTAAGGAAGCACAGGGAACAGGTAAGGGAAGCACAGGGAACAGGTAAGGAAGCACACGGAACAGGTAAGGGAAGCAAAGGGAACAGGTAAGGGAAGCATAGGGCAAAAGTAAGGGAAGCATAGGGCACAGTAAGGGAAGCACGGGGAACAGGTAAGGGAAGTAAAGGGAACTGGTAAGGGAAGCAAAGGGAACAGGTAAGGGAAGCACAGGGAACAGGTAAGGGAAGCACAGGAACAGGAAAGGGAAGCACAGGGAACAGGTAAGGGAAGTAAAGGAACAGGTAAGGGAAGCACAGGGAACAGGTAAGGGAAGCATAGGGCACAGTAAGGGAAGCACAGGGAACAGGTAATGGAAGTAAAGGGAACAGGTAAGGGAAGTAAAGGGAACAGGTAAGGGAAGTAAAGGGAACAGGTAAGGGAAGCACAGGGCACAGTAAGGGAAGCACAGGGAACAGGTAAGGGAAGCACAGGCACAGTAAGGGAAGCACAGGGAACGGGTTTAAGGGAAGCACAGGGAACAGGTAAGGGAAGTAAAGGGAAAGGTAAGGGAAAGTAAAGGGAACAGGTAAGGGAAGCACAGGGAACAGGTAAGGGAAGCAAAGGGAACAGGTAAGGGAAGTAAAGGGAACAGGTAAGGGAAGCACAGGGAACAGGTAAGGAAGCACCGGGAACAAGTAAGGGAAGCACAGGGAACAGGTAAGGGAAGCACAGGGAACAGGTAAGGGAAAAATAGGGCACAGAAAGGGGAAGCACAGGGAACAGGTAAGGGAAGTAAAGGGAACAGGTAAGGGAAGTAAAGGGAACAGGTAAGGGAAGCAAAGGGAACAGGTAAGGAAGCACAGGGAACAGGTAAGGGAAGCACAGGGAACAGGTCAGGGAAGCACAGGAAAAGGTAAGGGAAGCAAAGGGAACAGGTAAGGGAAGCACAGGGAACAGGTAAGGGAAGCACAGGGAACAGGTAAGGGAAGCACAGGGAACAGGTAAGGGAAGCACAGGGAACAGGTAAGGGAAGAAAAGGGGAACAGGAAAGGGGAAGCAAAGGGAACAGGTAAGGGAAGAATAGGGCACAGTAAGGGAAGCACAGGGAACAGGTAAGGGAAGTAAAGGGAACAGGTAAGGGAAGCAAAGGGAACGGGTAAGGGAAGCACAGGGAACAGGTAAGGGAAGCACAGGGAACAGGTAAGGGAAGCAAAGGGAACAGGTAAGGGAAGCATAGGGCACCGTAAGGTAAGCACAGGGAACAGGTAAGGGAAGCAAAGGGAACAGGTAAGGAAGCACAGGGAACAGGTAAGGGAAGCATAGGGCACCGTAAGGTAAGCACAGGGAACAGGTAAGGGAAGCAAAGGGAACAGGTAAGGGAAGCACAGGGAAACAGGTAAGGGAAGCAAAGGGAACAGGAAAGGGGAAGCACAGGGAACAGGTAAGGGAAGCATAGGGCACAGTAAGGAAGCACAGGGAACAGGTAAGGGAAGTAAAGGGAACAGGTAAGGGAAGTAAAGGGAACAGGTAAGGGAAGTAAGGGAACAGGTAAGGAAGCACAGGGAACAGGTAAGGGAAGCACACGGAACAGGTAAGGGAAGCAAAGGGAACATGTAAGGGAAGCATAGGGCACAGTAAGGGAAGCACAGGGAACAGGTAAGGGAAGCACAGGGAACAGGTAAGGGAAGCATAGGGCACAGGTAAGGGAAGCAAAGGGAACAGGTAAGGGAAGCATAGGGCACAGTAAGGGAAGCATAGGGCACAGTAAGGGAAGCACAGGGAAAGGTAAGGGAAGCACAGGGAACAGGTAAGGGAAGCACAGGGAACAGGTAAGGGAAGCACAGGGAACAGGTAAGGGAAAACAAAGGAAACAAGTTGGGGGAACAAAGCAGGGAACCTAGAATGAAAACACAGAGAACAAGTGGGGAAAAAACACCGGGAACAGGGGGGGGGGGGGGCTTAACAAAGAGAACAGGTAAGGAAAACTCAGTGTGAGCAAAGCACACGCAGTAACGCTCACAGCATGTAGGGAAAAAAAAAATTCCAGTACAAGGCCACGGAAACCATAGGGAACAACAGCAAGAACACAGGTGGGAAACAAGAGCCGGCCAGATGGTGTGTCCAGCCCTGTATCCGGAGGCCTGGGTGCCGTTGTGGTCTTGACAGCACCCTGATGGTCACAAACCGTTTCCGCTGCTTCCGCCCTCCTCCTCGACAGTCCACTGACCATTAGCCAGCTGTTGCTGACCTCACTCCAGCCCACCCCCGTCGTCTGTACACTGTTCAAGCCCTCTGTCCTCGTGTGGCTGTCCTTGACCGCCGGTTTGGCACGGTCGTTTTGAGTTTGTGGCTGTCGTCGATGTATGCCACGTATCTGTGTTTTGTGTGTGTGTGTGTGTTGTGTGTGTGTAGTGTAATGTGTGTGAGAGAAAGAGGTCCGCGTGCGGAGGAATGTTACGCTGTGCAGTGAAAGCGTTAAAAAAAAAAGCTGGCACAGAAGTCTAAACGCGCGCGCCACACGCGCACACACACACACACACACACACACACACACTCCGTTTTTATTGCACTTGTTGTTTTAGCAAAAGCCAGTCTAGCACAAATCAGCGGTCAATTAATCCATCGATTTCACGCCAACACAACAGAAGGAGCTTAGTACATTGAGCAATGTACCCAAACAACAACAGAGTTCAGCGTGCAGTTCTACAAGTTCATCATATCGGTGACAAATGAAACACAATTTTTACTCAAAAAGAAGGCAAGTCAACTGCAAAAAATCTTCCAACATTATATCATAATTGTATTACCATCTGCGAAAATTGGAAACACACACACACACACACACACACACCACACACACACACACACACACGCACACACACACACACACAAGCGCACGCGCACGTGCTCGCACGCACAAGATGACAAAAAAATCTTGTCATGAAGTCTATTTCAAAGATATTTATGACAAACTGAAAAACACACACGCTAAAAACAATCCAAAATCAGCTAACACACGGAAGCAATCAAGAGACACTGATCAAGGTAGCTCTTTTTTTTTCTCCTATAATGAGAAAATATGTGAAGAGAGAAACACACAGCTCCGAAGCTGACAAGCTATTTCTACTATATAGATTCACTGACAAACGTCATCACTTCTAAATGTAGCGATGTTTTTCTTTTTACCCCAGTCTTATGTTCCATTCTCTTATCTTTCAGAGTCTATCTTCTGTACATTTTTTTTTTACTTTACAGATAAATACAAACTGAATGCGTCTGGGCTTGGGGGAGGGGGGGGGGGAGAAGGGGACGGGGAAGCTGAAGGAAATTGAAAGAAACGAACGTTTTAAGCTTCTGAGTTCCAAAGCTTTGCTTCCAATAATGCACTCCACAGTCAGTGGAATAAAACTTAGGCCAGGAAATCTTCAGTGACAAAAGGAGACGCTGATCCGATGTTATGGACATGTGGTTAGTTCGCCGTAGGAGCTGGAGTTACGTCCCTTGTTGGGAAGCTTGAGTAAGGGCAATAAAACCTCGGGAAATCGTGGTGATGACAGTTTTTAGTTTTGCCTTTTCGCACCGGATAAAGCACGGCACTACGAAAGTAGTCACATTTGGTAGTCTAGGTCAGTCTTGGGAGGAGAGAAAACAAATCAGCAGAACAAATTGGTCAGACAGCAAAGGACTTGAGTTACTCCACATAACTCTATCTCTCTCTCATTCTCACACACACACACACACACCACACGCAAGCGCGCACTCTGTTTTCTCTCTTTCTCTCTCTCTCTCTCTCTCTCTCTCTCTCTCGGCTTTTCTCCCTCGCTCGCGTCTACATACCAGTAACCCTCCTGTCAACCGCCTTTCCCACTTCTCCCAACCCCACCGCTGTACATTTAACCGCAAAACATTAACCAGCTGTCCTCTCCTTTCTTCCATACCCCTTCCTCGTTGCGTCTGACACTGGCGTTTTTTTTGGAGGGTGAAGAAATCAAAACGCATCACAAACAGTGGCCATGTTTTTTTTGAACTGAACTAACAACACAGCGTCTATCTTGAACAGATTTGCTTGACGGTTTACATGATAGTGAAACCACTGACGTAAACGAATTCTTTCCGTTAATCGCTGACAGGTAGACAGGCATGGAGTTTAACAGAAATCAACCGTAGGCCGCCATCTTCAGCCCGATATACTATTCTTCCACGCTTCTCTGCTCCGAGCTGGCTTTGTCGCTCACGCCAGTTTGAGCTTGCGTGCCGGTGAGGGTGTAATGTTTAAAACTACACAGGAAGAGGGGTAGAAGAAAGGCACGTCCGTATCGGTGTGTCTGTGAGTTTGTGTGTATGTACGTGAGGGGGGAGGGCGGGGAATGGATGGAATGCACGGAGGCTGGAGACAGACAGAAGACGTATTATGTTTCCGAATGCAGATATGCGGATGGCCATTTTGGAATTATACAACACTATGAGGATCGGGAGGCTCTGCAAAAGACGGTCAATATTAAATTATGATCATCTATTTATTCAATAAACTAAAAACATGACAGAACACAAGTTATCTATTAGATACAACCAAACTGCGGCTATTTTTCTTTTCATAAAATCAATTTTAATTTTCCCGTAACTGAGATCATTGACAAAGTCAGGCATTGACATTATTCAAGGGGCACGCCATCTCCATTGTGCTCGTCTTTTTGATGCCTTTTTTCCCGCAAGTGATAACGGAGGGGACAAAACGGAACCTACCCATTTGCGGTCTGACATTAAGCAAAGAATGCCTTATTACCAAAACAACGGAAATTCAATTAACAGCCGAACAGATTTCATAAACTTTATAGAAATTATCCTACTACTCCTGCCCATCTCTAATCCCAGCCCCCCTCCCACTCCTACACACACACAGATAGACACGTGCATTCACACATGCGCACACACACACACACACACACACACACACACACACACACACACACACACACACACATGCACGCACGCACACGCACACACGCACGCACACACACACACACACACACACACACACACACACACACACGCACACACACACTGGTCGTTGAGCTAGTGCTCTTTCCCTTGGACCCCCCGACTCAGTGTGAAGCGGTGTCACTGCGGAAATTGTCGAAGTCGCCGCTGCTGGTGCTGATGGTGATGCAGCCTCTCTTCCAAGAACTCGTGGGTCAGGTTGTGTCGGGTGATGATACCCTGCAGCTGTCGACACGGCGTTACACTTCATTCACAGAGGCCAATCAACCTGAAGTACCTTGTTTGTTAGTTGTGCGACCAACTACAATCCTGTTCCTACTTCACTGGCGCGTGGACAATACAAGTTGGTATGTATCGTAACCATACAAACAGTCATGATCCTGTTTCTACTTCAGTTTTGTGTGGAAATAAAAACACCTATATACTGTAGCCATACACACATCTACAATCCCGTCTCTACTTCGTATATTCAGAATAGGAAAGGTAATTACCCAAACCATACATACAAACAACTACGTTTCCTTTTGTCCTACTTTGTATACGGAATATAGTTATTCGCAATGACCATAGGAGCATTAAATTCATACCATGTTCCCCATGCCCATTAAAACAAACAAATACATTCCTATGCATACTTTTGCATATACAAAATACGACACGTATTTACCATGACCATAGGAACAACTAAAATTTTATTTTTTTACTTCAGTATATAGCAAATTAGAAACATGATTACCATAGCCATGAGAACCACTATTTCTACTTCAGTATATGGAGAACAAGCCTACATTTGCAATAACCATACAAACACTATAGTACTGTTTCTATCTTAGTATATTGAAAATAAGAACCACATTCATGATGATTATAGAAGCATACTGTTTCTACTTGAGAAGGTTTATATGTAAAATTCGAAAGTATTTACCATGACCATACAAACAATTATAATCCTTTTTCTACCTACACATATGAAAAATAAGAACCACATTAAGAGAGGAACATCTATAATTCTATATCTCCTTTTGTGTGGACAAACTTTTATAAGAAACATAACTACCATTACCACATGAACAACGGTTTCTTCTTCATTATGAAGAATAAGACCCGAATTTACCATAACCATACGAACAACTACAATCACATTCCCACAACAGAACATATGAATTGTATTTTACAAACAGCCACAAGACTGTCGCTGGTTAGGATTGGAAAAGAAGAACCGTGTTTACTGTAGGCCTAATCGTACAATTACAACACTGTCTTTGCTTTACTACATGGAAAGCAATGACCGTATTTACGATACCCATTCGAACAAATGTGGACCACCCTTTTGGTATCCCTGGCCGTTTTCGTTTCAAAACGGCTAGGTGCTGTTACCCGCCGGTTTGGTCTTCATGTTCAAACCTCCGCCTTCGCATTTTTTTTTTCGATGACCTTTGATGAAATAAGAACTTTCAGTCACACTGGTCTACGCCTAATTTGTCTCTGAAGGCAGATTGAACACTCACAGCAGCAAGAGCAGTGGTTGTTGACCTAGATTTGGCATGAGCGCTTTCTGCCGAGCCAGTCATGTTATACTTAAACTGATCAAGGGATGGAGGGAGAGAGGGCAGGGACGGTTCAAACACTCCCCCCCCCCCCCCCCCCCGCCACCTCCCACCAATATTTTGGGAGAGAGGGCAGGGACGGGTCAAACACACGCCCCCCAAAATATTTCGAATTCTGACGCTGTAAGCAAATGCTCATGTTTGCTCTCTCTCTCTCTCTCTCTCTCTCTTCTCTCTCTCTCTCTCTCTCTCTCTCTCTCTCTCTTTCTCTCTCTCTCTCTTTCTCTCTCTCTCTCTTTCTCCTTTTTTGTTAACACACACACTCTCTCTCTCTCTCTGTCTTTCGCTTGCTCGCTCTCCCTCTCCTTTTTTTCTTAACTCTCTCTCTCTCTCTGATTTTCCCCCGTTGCGCATATGAACAGATTTATGTCCGTTTGTGTTTGTCACACATAATCAGAGAGAGAGAGAGAGAGAGAGAGAGAGAGAGAGAGAGAGAGAGAGAGAGAGAGAAAGAGAAAGAGAGAGAAGAGTACCAGAGTTTAGATGCGTAATTAATGCGAGAAAGGCAGAGAACTTAAAAACTAAAAATGAAAAAGGCCTTGCTGAAAACCGTTCACTTTATAAACGGCCTGAGAGAGAGAGAGAGAGAGAGAGAGAGAGAGAGACAGAGACAGAGTACCAGAGTTTAGATGCGTAGGTAAAGCGAGAAAGGCAGATAACTTCAAAACCTAACCATGAAAATTACCTTGCTGAAAACCGTTCACTTTATAAACGGCCTAAGAAACAACTATGAAGAAGGTTTTGCTTCTTTGATTCAGTACCAATGTATTCTTGGTAAAACCTAATGCTTCTGAACAAATGTGAGTGCGTACATATTTGTATTTTGGCGTACGTTTACTATCATATATGTTGTATTATGGAACTCATTCATTTGTGCCGATTATGGAATTTGTTCAAACGTACTGTATTTTCCGCACACGTGTCATGTAGGTTATTTATTTTCCTTATACCCCAGAGGGTCTTGAAATTTAAAAAAAATCTAAATTCGGAGCTTCTGTGTGTTAATGTCAAATGATATCGGAGTTTATTTAGCCAAAGTAAACTGATGGTATGTAGCTGCCACGTCACGTTGCTGTCAACGACTGCGCCTAGAATACGGTATCCGCCGATCTACACGACAAAGTGTTCGTTTATTTTCAAGCTTTAAGTGAGAGGCCTACGTTGTGTGTGTGTGTGTGTGTGTGTGTGTGTGTGTGTGTGTGTGTGTGCGTGCGTGCGTGCGTGCGTGCGTGCGTGCGTGCGTGCGTGCGTGCATGCGTGCGTGCGTGCGTGCGTGCGTGCGCGTGTGCGTGTGTGTGTTTTCTTGATTTCAGGACCATAAGTCTGTTTTATGTAGATTAAGAGCCACGTGATTTCGGTAGCAGAGAGAGAGAGAGAGAGAGAGAGAGAGAGAGAGAGAGAGAGAGAGAGAGAGAGAGAGATGATGATGATGATGATGATGATGATGATGATAGTGATGACGACGACAACGATGACGACGACGACGACGATGCGATTGCAAGATCATGCCTGACATCTGACCATCGACTTGCGTCTTGTCTACGGCGCCTTGCAAATGCCAAGGACCAAAATAGAAGGCACCGGTACGCACCGCTTTGCAGCCCAGATCCACATCATCACGAATGTCAAAGCGGTGAGCAGATACCCCAGCCGTTTTACTGTCCGTGGCCAGTGTTGGTAACGAGAAACGGAATGGTCACGGATACCAAAAGGGCGGTTTGCTACAACAACAATCCTGCTCCTACTTCAGTCGTGCGTGGACGACAATAACCATATTTACCATACCTATGCTTCGGCCACGAATATACTAATACTGCGTCAATACCACAATCACTACAACCACCCACGTGTTATTCATACGTTCGACAACAAAAGTGAAGTCATATATTTTACATATCTGCGATGAGAATCAGATCTACTTAACACTGAAATTATATGTAGCCGTAGAGGAATACATGCACACACCAACGAAACGACATGACCGTTGTCAAGGGAAATAATGCTATTAATGCCAGAACCAACAGGGCCCGGTACTCTCCGTCTTCGACAGGCAGTCGACAACGTGAAGAAAATACTGATGGGGCCTGTTGATACAAAGACGACCTCTTGTCAACCACTGCCGGTGTGTCAGAAACACTGAGCATCACCAAGGCGGTGATTTCGCTCCGATACAAACTGAAACAGCAGGACTGACAAAAAACCCAGACTGTGTGCGGGCTACAGCTGTTGACCCATGGGTCCACTCTGATGAACACTCCTGACAGGAGTGCAACAGACATGAAAACACACTCGGGGGGGAACTGAAAATGTCTGTGACTTTAAATCAAAATCGGTCTGCCTAGTTCCCAAAGAACATGTTCACAAGACAAATAAAACAACCGTAACATGATGTTCCCACGCCGCCGAATAACCCTTAGAACTTTCAACAGTCGACTAGAGTTACTACAAAGGTGAGGAGAGGGCTTCGACTGATCACTAAATTTTTGGTATGAGTGTACAACGCTGTGAACTATAATTACGCTGTTGTTGCAGGATAATTTTTAAGTTTCATGCAACGGTTTGCACCACACCATACTGCAGTGCAACAGCATAGCAACACATGGTAATGCATCAGATAAGTTACAATAAAATCTGATTAAATTAAACATTACAGACTTTTTTTTTCAATCGTTCGTGGAATGACATTTGTCTTTGATCTATCAAACGGCTAATGAACTGAATCCCCGGTCCATCACGGATCGATCAACCGATCAGTACTCAGACACCCGATGTCATACAATGCCACGTGTCACGGCCTACCAGGGCAGATCAATCCCATAATCAACAAAACAAACTCCTCAATACATCAATGATCCTAAACTGTACATTATCGATTAAGTATTCCACAATGAATATATAAACCAAACAATCAATCAACCATGCGGTCAACTGATCCCAAATCAACCCCCATACATTATGTGCTATAAATAGATCATGGCTGAGTGAAACAGCCAATTGGACAATCGACTAAAAAATCGAGCAATGAATTAATTAATCGACTGTACAATTCACAATCGATCTATTCAGTGAAATCGTTTGTTCAACGAAGTTCGTCATGAGCAGATGAATCTACCAAACGAACAAGTACCCAATAAACCAAGCGACATTTTGAACTTAAAATTGAATTTAATCCGGTCACCGCTTTTGGGATATAGTAGATAACAGATAAGCAGAATTAGGACAGCATCATGATAAGTACATCTTTGTCTTTGGTAAATTCATATTCAAACATACCGAAAAGGCAGGCTCAACAATACAGTTTTTGTCTTGATATCACTTTCCGTAAGTGATGAATGCGTCCTTTTTGTAATAGTACACGGAGAGATACTGGGTTTCTGTTCTGCCCAAGATATATAGCACAGAAAATCAATACACTTAGTTAAACACATGGAACAAAATATTCTCTCCTGGTGTTAGGTGTATATGTAAGGGAAACTTTCTGTAGTATACTACGACACTGCCCAAATTAAACAGGGTGATACAAATCAGAAGGTATATTTACTGAAGATTGCATGCACTGACGTGACCAAATTTTACATGACGCTTGTTTTACCGACATCGCACACGTTATTGCCCAGTCAGAGTTGGGCATACTGTTGTGTTTTTTCAATGTATTTTCAGAAGTATTCCCAATAGAGTGTCTAGATGTCTAGATTCTGACATGCGAAGGAGACTCCGACATTCTCAGTGATCTCCGTTGCCTTTCAATATTGTCTAATGTCATCGATGATGAACATATGTTAAAATCACCACTGAATAGAACTGAACTGAAGTGGTCTTTGTTTTCAGTCATGTTATATTTCGAACACTTAATGATACCGATAACATTTATATCAAATATTTACACTTTCCTTCATGTCCGTTGATACCATTCTTATCTCGGTTCAACAAGCTATGTTTTCACCAACGTCTTTATCCGTGATTTGAATATCAACAAATTACGTAGAAACTAGTGGCCCCAATATTACGAAATTTGATGGATACAGTGTGACTCGAGGACGAATCCGTCCCAGTTCAGCGCAGACCCTGATCAAAGGGCGCATCAAGGATCCGTTCAACCGTGGCGGCGATGTGTGCTATCCCCACAGTCCTTCCACTTTCTGCTTGTCTCAACAGAGAGACTGTGATGACTACAAGTCAGTTCCATGACACATGCTGATCAACCGACCAATGAACTCGTCTACCCAGAGATCAAGAGGGGACAGGATAAATATCTAGCCTTGCTTTCTCACTGTCCGTCTTTGTCGGAGTCCCCGCCAGTCGCGCAGGTCACAAATTGCATCCAGACACTAAGGTCACCACGCCTCACAAGAAAACTGTTTGACTAATTGGGCTGCTCTCTCTCTCTCTCTCTCTCTCTCTCTGCCCGCTGTCATCGCATCGGCAACCTGTGGCAAACGGCCAGCCAGCTCAACAACAGGAGCAGACAGAGAACCAATCAGATCGACAGGAAATGATGAATGCCTTCGATATGTGAACATGTGATTTGGGAAAGGAGAAGATACATATTCTCGTGCCTCTTAGTCTATGGTACAGTCGGGCCAGGCATCGCACAGTCCCAGGCTCACCTTGCCATCATGGTCCACAACGGGCAGATGACGCAGGCCCATACTGCGGAACAGAGAGAACACCTGAGGCACGGGGCTTTCCGGTACACCGTGTAAGGGCAGCGGTTACAGTAGTCACTGATGTTCTGCAACACACACACACACACACACACACACACACAAGCACGCATGCACACGTGCACACACACACACACACACACACACACACACACACACACACAACACACACACACACACACACCAAGGCTTGTACAGTCACGTCTGTGGACTCTCCAGCTTACACACCTGCATCAACCCATTCATGAACACACACCATATAACCCATTCATGAACACACACCATATATCTTGCACAGTGGGAATGATTTTGCACTATTCCTGATTTTGTTTTCTCTTCGCTGTGAACGTAGGCGTGTGTTATGTAACATGTGATGCTGCTACGCAAGACATCCTCCTGAAAACTGGAACGTCACTTATCCGTAAAACAAAAACTCGCATGGGAAAACAACTATGAAAAGCCTGGCAGCTGAATGTTTCAAGCTATACTCTTGCTTTCGATGCAGACACTGTAACAAAGGTGCCTGGACTTCTAATAGCAGACGGATACATGACCAGAACACAATCGATAAACCTAGACCAGAAGTTTTCCTTCTGTACTCCCAGTTCTTATAGAACAGGGAGTATTTTACAATGTGAACGAAGAAAATGCTGTCTGTGTGTCTGTCTGACTGTGTGTGTGTCTGTGTGTCTGTCCGTGGTCAAAATGTGTTCCACTCGCTCCAGACGAAACTTCTGGCCGATCTTTCTGAAAATTTGTAGGTATGTTCATTATGGGTCACGGATGATGCCCGATGTTTTATTTTACCAGCATAGCCGTCACTAATGGCTATAACGGCCCAAAACGGGTTTTCCTTTTCATTGAATATCTCAGAAACTACTTGTATTCAAGATATACTGGGAGTACGTTTATATGCTTTGAATCTTGTTTCCAATGGTTCACTTCCCACCCCTACCCTCTAACCACTACAACCACTTTCTTATTTCTCCTCCGCCTCGCCGAAGATGGATTTTTTTTAAGGTGATCAGCTTACTGGAATGGCTGGCACGAGAACAGGCTGGAATCAGGAATTCAGTGTCAGAATCAATCACTGCCAATATTGCTGTGGTTTGAAAAAAACCAGATGTAACTTAGTGGTGCCGTTTTGAAGAGTTCTTTAAAACATAAAAACAGGGACAGGGTGCAGGAGCAAGAGAGAGAGAGAGAGAGAGAGAGAGAGAGAGAGAGAGAGAGAGAGAGGAGATAGGTCGTCGGGAAGGAGGATAAAAGACTGTGTGCAATGTTTCCATCCTAGACTTCTTTCTCTAGGTGTGATGGCAGCTAATGAAATGACAAATTAAAACGATAACAATAAAATGATATAGTAATATATACTGACGTCCATAAAAACGCGAAAGCAAAACAAGCTGAAGGTTAGGGGCGAATTTTATTGGTCACAACTGTACAGAGTGGAAGCGAGAATTCAACGTGATTTGATTCATTACACCGGTAATGTGTGAAAATGTCATCAGCAATATGTCTTTGTGTGGAAAATCCAAGGTCACGTGACAAACCAGCTTGAAGTCCTAATACCGTGTGTGGCCACCATTTGCATGGACAACTGCTTGACACCTGCGGCTCATTGAGTGGACCAGGTGGTTGATGCGTCCCCTTGGCACACCAGCCCACACATGGACGATGGCCTGGTGAAGTCCGCTGTTGCTGGTCGGGGACGCAGGAGGTCCAACCGTCTGCCAAGTTCATCCCAAAAATGTTCTATTGGGGTTTTAAATCGGACTGAGGGCTGGCCAGGGCAGCACATTGACGTTGTTATGCTCAAGAAATTGCTGGTGGCCCTGGCTGTGTGTGGTCTTGCATTGTCCTGTTGGAATGTCCAGTTTGGGTGTTGCACAAAAAAAGGAACGACATGGGGTCTGAGCACCTGGTGGATGTAGCGCTGTGCATTGACACCCTGTCCGCGACCAGGACCAATGTTCTGAAAGATGACTGGTCCTATGGCTGGTTAATGCCAATTGCACCCCATATCATAACGTTCGGGCCTCCCCAGGGTTCCGCTCTACCACACAGGAGTCAGCATAGCGTTTCACCAGGTCGACGCCATATTCTGACACGACTGTCAGCCATGTCAATGCAAAAACGGCTCTCATCTGAGAACAGTATGCGTCCCCACTGCTGCCTGCGCCAGTTGATTTGGGCTTGTGCCCACTGCAGCCTGTCCTGCCGGTGTCTTGGTGTCAGTACCAGACCTCTGTGAGGACGCCTACATGCCAGCCCATTCTCCTGAAGACGCCGCCGCACAGTGTTGAGGCTGATTCGTTGCTGGAGATTCCCAGGCACCTGTCGAGCAGTGTTAGCCGCTGTTTGCCGCCTGTCCCGCAGATGGGTTCGAACAAAATGGCGATCCTCTCTTGGTGTGGTGACCCGAGGACGGCCTGGCCGGGGACGATCATCAGTGGTACCAGTGACTTGCATGTGGTGCTGCAGACGATAGATGGTTGAGATGTGGACGTTACAGATGTTGGCGACCTGCCTGGCATCCACACCAGCCTCCAGATGGCCTAGGGCACGATTGCGTTCCTCTGCTCGTAGTCGTGGCATCTCTGTAGCGCTCAGACGGCAGGTCGTTATCTGAACCTTGTAGCGCGGCTTTATAAAGGCTGCATGCCTGCGTACTTGTCGCTGGTTAACTTTGCTCTGCATGGTGTGCACGTGCCTCACATGCAGCAACCAGTTTGCCATTTTTGTTGACCCTCCAATGCCGGGAATGATGTGTTGCTCACACAATTTTTTCACTGCACATGAGTCTTGGACCCAAACAACTTGCCACAATGGTTCATAGTGTATATTCACCCCTTTTCACCCGAAAAATAGCCTTTCAATTTTTCGCGTTTTTTATGGAAGTCAGTATACATAGGTGGATACACACACACACACACGTGCACGCACGCACGCACGCACGCACGCACGCACACACACACACACACACACACACACACACACACACACACAGTTCGTTGTGCAAAAATATATGTCAACTAAATGTAGGACTTTTTTCATTTTTGAGGCGGGCTTTTTCCATAGCATTTTTCTCCTGTTGTCCAATTTCTAACTGTACATGTCGCATAGCACGAGCGCAAAAAAAAAAAGAAAAATAGAACGACAAAGACAGAGAGAGAAAGAGAGAGAGGACAGAGGGGGGAGAGAGAACATAGGGGATGAAGGGGTGGAGGAATGGAGGTCGGGGGAGGCCGTGTAAGACAGAAGCCTGACACCCAATTGCCGGCAATCACAATCACACGATGCCTGTCGCAGCGGTGTTCCCAGCACAAACAGGCAGGAAGACACTGTCAGTCCCCTGCACCTGCCCCCCTGGTCCCTGTCTCTCCCCTCCCCGTCACTCGGACACCCAGGCCGCCAAAACCTTGGTGAGCAAACAAGCGGCCGTTTTGACACAGCAATCCCCCCCCCCCCCCCCCCCCCCCCCCCCCCCGCATACACGCCAAACGCCTCTCATTACTGCCAGTCCTGCTGGGACGACCTGTCTGAGGGAAGACGACACAGGCCACGAAGGTGGCGGCTAGACGTGAGCGGGGGAAGCGCAGGGTAATCCTGTTAGATGTCCTTTTGCCCCTACCCTCACCCTCTCCCCCTCACCGCAGCCTTGTAGGTCGCGCCCCCTCTCATGCACTCCCCTCCCTCCTCCCTCACCACCAGTTCTCGACAACCCTCTCCCCCCACAACCCTCCCTCTATTGGAGCGTTTTAACGTGAGCTGTAAGGGCCAGGGTTAGGGTGAAAGGTGGAGGATGGCGGGCACGAAAGTCGCTAATAGCTCTGTGAATTATTCATGTCTAACTGGCACTGCCCGTCAGTTCGGAAAACGATGTCCGTTCTTGTATGGCCCGTGACGTGGCTTGACCCTCGCCTGTTTTGATTCTTGTGTGTGTTTTGGGGTGGTTTTTTTTTGTTGTTGTTTCGTTGTGTGTGTGTGTGTGTGTGTGTGTGTGTGTGTGTGTTTGGGGGGGGCTGTAGGATGTAGGAGGGGGTTGCTGGGCTGATTCTGAGGGGTCACTGGTATGAGGCATCTTCGGCGACGGATTTTGTGATCAGATTAGGACATTCTGATATTGAGCTCAGTAAAATGTAACAGCATATTCATATTCTCTCTCTCTCTCTCTCTCTCTCTCTCTCTCTCTCTCTCTCCTCTCTCTCTCTCTCTCTCCCCATCCATCCCCAAATTATTCATTTAAGCGATGCGACAATATGCGTGTTCTCTCTCACATAAATATATATGGTGTCATGTAACTAAATCAATCTGTACGTGGTCATACCGTGACAGCCTCATCTATTTCTTTTCCTTTTTTCCCTTTTCCTTTTCCTTCAAGGGGAGTGGGTCACACAAAATAAATATAATCAAGATTTTGATTCACACAAAATGTCAGCAGTCGAAATTCTGTATTTACCCACAGACAGTGTATAGACATTTCCATCTAATTGTGTTGTACAGATGGAGACTGTCAAATGTGTGATCGATGAATAGACATGATGTACAGTTTAGACGTTTTTCTTTCAACTGAAAAAAATGACCAATATGTTCTTTTCGCTCCTGTGTGGACCATTTATTAATTAAATCTTTTTTTAGACATGCTGGCTAATGCAGTAAATGATTGTAAACACGCTCCTTATGAACAGTTACCTACAGTTACTTTGTTAACGAAAATCAGCTACAGTGTGCGAGTGAATGAGTGACGATGTAAGAGTGTGAGAAGAAAGCTGAAACGTATAATAATCACTGTTGCATGTGCCGCAAAATTTCTGTGGTCTGCTGATTGTGGTATGTAGGGGAAACTCTCCATTTCAAACTTTGTTTTCATTCTTGCTGTAAGCACGCGCTCAAGCGAACAGCACATGATGAATAAGAATTCACCGATCTTCTCGGCGAAACTGCAACCATCTTTGACGTCACTGATTACGACCCACTCAATGATAAAAAGCAAACAAACAAAGAAACCAACACCATTCTTGATTAACAATAGAATTACAACTTATGAAAACAGATGTCTGTTTTTAACAGGTATGAATAATAACATTCTTTAAGTATGTCTGTGCGTGAATGCCTTCACAATCGAACTTTAAAGCACATTACTAGGTTTTCTGTTGTTCTCGTGGTAAACAAAGATATTTCTTTCTCCATCATTGAAAGTATGTCGCCAAATATACGCTATCTAATATACGCTGTCTTTACTCAGAGGTATTTCCATGCAAAAACAAATCAACCTTCTTATTAAATGAATATATCTAAACACAACAGATCTTTAACCGTCAAAAGATAAAATTCCAACATTAAAAACACTCGAATACTTCGAAACGTCACTCACGATTTATTTCACATGCAACATATTGAAGAAATTGATTACACACATAATACAGGGAATAACAATGGACAACAATCGCCTTCCGGGAAAAAAAAAAGAGAACAAAATATATTCTCTCCAGAAATGTCTTATCTTATGTAGAGAATTTTCACTGAAGAACATTTATGAAAAACACCTGCGCACAAACACCTGAAAACAAAAAAACAAAGTATGTGACAAAGATGGCAAAGAGATACATTACTAGAGCACAGTGGGTCAACCTACATCGGAAGTTTTCCTTCTGTAATGACTGATACACCCTCACCCCCCACCCCACCCACCCACCCACTCTCCACCCTCACCCCTACCCCACCCACCCACCCACTCTCCACCCTCACCCCTACCCCACCCACCCACTCTCCACCCTCACCCCTACACCACCCACCCAATTTCTCTCCACTACGCCCACTTCCTTCTCTCTTCTGGACTTTGCCATGGATGTGGGAGATGGCAGCATGTTTTTTCTTCTTTTTTTATTATTTTTTTTTATTATTAAAGGTGATCAGCTTACTGGAATATGGAATGGCTAGCACTACGAACACTTATGAATTCAGTGTCAGACTGGAACACTACCCGTGTCGCTGTGGTTGGGAAATTTAACTTTGTGGTGCCGTTTTGAAGAGCTCTTTCAAATAAAAAAAATAAATGGGAAGATAGTGAGGAGGGGTGGTGCTGCCGTTTTGAAGAGTTCTTTCAAACAAAAAAATCAATGGGGAGATAGTGAGGGAGGGGTGGAATAGGGGTGGAGTGGGGTTGGGGGGTCGGGAACAAGGACAAACGCTATGTGTGGCGTTTCAGTCTCAAGACCTTTTCTAGGTGTGATGGAAGCAAATAAAATCACGAATGAAACGACGACAAAAAAAAGATGTAGCAATGTAACATAAATGTATGTGGACGCGCTTACACACGCACGCTCGCACGCACGCGCGCACGCACGCACGCACACAAACACGCACATGTATACAACTAGTATCACAATAAGGTAAATACGTGAAACAAATCTGAAGCATTTTTTTTTTCAATTTCTTTGTTCATTCTAGGATTTGTTTCACTCTTCTCCAATATCTTAGTACATACTTCGCATGGAGGTGCGTGAAAAAAAGAGAAAAAGAAAAACCGTGAGAGAGAGGGAAGAAGGGAGACAGACAGACCAAAGACTGAGACAGAGATCGAGAGAGAGAGAGACAGCAGGTGGTTAAGATGGTGGAAGGAGTTGGGGGTGGAGTTGGAGGGGAGGAGAGGTTGGGGGAAGACAGAAGCCTGACACCCTATTGCCGGCAATCACAATCACAGGATGCTTGTCGCAGCAGCATTCCCAGCACAAACAGGCAGCAGGACACTGTCACTCCACTGCATCTGCCCCTGCTCGCTGTCTCCCCCGCCCGTCACTCAGACACCCAGGCCGCCAAAACCTTGGTGAGCAAACAAGCGGCAGTTTTGACACAGCAATCACTCAGACACCCAGGCCGCCAAAACCTTGGTGAGCAAACAAGCGGCAGTTTTGACACAGCAATCCCCCCCCCCCCCCCCCCCCCCCCCCCCCCCTCATACACGCCAAACGCCTCTCATTACTGCCAGTCCTGCTGGGACGACCTGTCTGAGGGAAGACGACACAGGCCACAAAGTTGGCGGCCAGACGTGAGCGGGGGAAGCGCAGGGTAATCCAGTTGGATGTCCTTTTGCCCCCGCAGCCTTGTAGGTCGCCCCTCTCATGCCTCCCCACCCACCTCCCAGCCATCTCCCCCAAGCCACCCTCTCTCCATTGGAACCTCTTGACGTGGTGGCTGTAAGGGCCAAGGTAAAGGTGAGAGGTGGAGGATAGTGGACAAGAAAGTCGCTAATGGCTGGGTGAATTATTCATGTCTAATTGGGACTGCCCATCAGTTTGGAAAACGAAGTCCGTTCTTGTCTGGCCATTGCTGTGGGCTTGACCCTCGCCGGTGGTGTTTCAGGGGTCGTTGTCTTGCTGGGCTGATGCTGGGGGTCACTGGATTGAGGCGGTGCCGGCTGAGGGTTTTTGCCGCTAAGATTAAGACTTTTCTTCTATAGAGCTTGGTCACGGGAAAGAAACAGCATATTCATATCTCCTCTCTCTCTCTCTACTTTCTAAGTCATTGGAATTATAGACTGTTTTCATATCCTCTCTCTCTCTCTCTCTCTCTCTCTCTCTCTCTCTCTCTCTCTCTCTCTCTCTCCTTCTTCGCTCGCACCGACTGTGTTAAAAATGAACAACGATAGATTACCACGAAAAGCGTATAATACATCATTTGTCCTCGATTGAAGGCGCAAAATTAACTGGGTTTCAAATGCACGTGTTTGCTTATCTGAGCTAGGGCTAGGGTATGCACGGATATATCAAAGAGTGGGAGAAGAAATTAAGTTTCTTCAAGCAATTCGACAAAGATTAATCGACGGCAGATGGCAAACATGGTAAAGTCATATTCTATGAAGTAACAGGTTTGATGTGTACAAAGTTAGCAGTTCCTCACATTTAATTAAAAAGTACCTAATGTTTTAATGCGAATAAACATTTACGATGTAGTTTCAAAACGGAGTGACTGAGGGCGGAAAATGAAGCCAAATTTAGAAAGAGAGGGAGTTAGTTACCGCCAAGACACTCGTCTTGTCCTGTACATTGTTTGTCTATGTCCTTGGCGGTAACGAACCCCCTCTCTTTCTAAAATTTACGATGTAGCTTTACTAGATTCAGATCTGGACTCTCTGAAATAAAAGTGCATGCTAATCGCTACAAAAACGTAAGTTGCGACGAACTGCTCTGTCCGTTTTGTAAAGAATGGTTTGAAGATGAAGCTCATTCTGTCTTGCAGTGCCCTGCTCTTCATGATTTCCGTGTGCAGCTAATGCCCAGAAAATTTTACAATCAACCATGTATGTTTTGTTTTTGCTTGCTAATGTCATCAGAGAAACTGAGCGTGAATCGGAGTTGATCTCTCTGTCTCTCTGTCTCTCTCTCTCTCTCTCTCTCTCTCTCTCTCTCTCTCTCTATATATATATATATATATATATATATATATAAAACATATATTCTTCCTAAAACTGAAAAGGCAGAGGAGTCAAATTACCACTTTCCGCG
>CM031611.1:76807090-76817090 GCA_018398815.1 Conus ventricosus
GATTTTATTACTATGCCACAGAACAAACCATATTACCATTGAACAAACTATATTACCACACCACGGAACAGTCTTTAAAATCATGCCATGGAACAAACTATATGACCATCCCACAGAATTAACAATATTACCACACCACAGAACAACCTATATTACCACACCACAGAACAACCTATATTACCACACCACAGAACAAACCATATTACCATTGAACAAACTATATACCATACCACGGAACAGTCTATAAAATCATACCATGGAACAAACTGTATTACCATACCACAGAACAGCCTATATTATCATAATACAGGACAAACTATATTACCACACCACAGAACAGCCTATATTATCATATTACAGGACAAACTATGTTACCATACCACAGACTAAACTCTATTAGCATACCACAGGACAAACTATACTACCATACCACAGAACAACCTATGTTACCATACCATAGAACAAAATATGCTACCATGGCACAGAACAACCTACATTACCATACCATAGAACTAACAATATTACCATACCACAGAACAAAATATGCTACCATGGCACAGAACAACCTACATTACCATACCATAGAACTAACAATATTACCATACCACAGAACAAAATATGCTACCATGGCACAGAACAACCTACATTACCATACCATAGAACTAAACAATATTACATACCAAACAGAACAAATATCTAACCATGCCACAGAACAACTACATTACCATACCATAGAACTACAAATTACCAGCCCACAGAACAACCTATATTACCAGGCCAAGAAGCACCTATATTACCAGGCCACAGAACAACCTATATTACCAACACCACAGAACTAACAATATTACCATGCCACAAACAACCTAATATTACCAGGCACAGAACAACCTATATTCCAGCCCACAGAACAACCCATATTACCATACCACAGAACAACCTATATTCCCAGCCCACAGAACAACCTATATTACCACCCACAGAACAACCTATATTACCACACCACAGAATTAACAATATTACCATGCCACAGAACAACATATATTACCAAATAACATAATAACATCAATATATACCTGCCGCAGAACACCCTAATTACCACAAAGAGCTAATATATTACCATCCACAGAAAGAAAATATATTACCACACAAGACAAACTATATTACCACCCACATGAACAACCTATATTAGAATACCACAGGGCAAACAATATTACCATACCACAGATAAAATCTATTACCATACCATAGAACAACTATACTACCATCCACAGAACAACCTATGTTACATACAATAGAACTAACAATATTACCATAAACAGAAAATCATTTACCATGCCACAGGACAACCATATATCACATGCCACAGATAACTACATTACATAGCACAGAATTAAAATATTACCATGACACACAGCAACCTACATTACATACCATAGAACAACAAATTACCATACCACAGATTAAATTCTATTACCATACCATAGAACAAACTATACTCACCATTCCACAGAACAACCAATGTTACCATACAATAGAACAGAATTACCATAACAGAGAAAATATGTCACCATGCCACAGGCAATCTATATCACCATGCCACAGAATAACGTACATTACAATAGCACAGAACTATCAATATTACCATGCCACAGAACAGCCTATATTACCATGCCAAGACCAACAATATTACCATGCCACAGAACAACCTATATTACCAGCCACAGAACAACCTATATTACCAGGCCACAGATCAACCTATATTACCAGGCCACGAACAACCTATATTACATGCACAGAACAAACCTATATTACCAGCCACAGAACAACCTATATTACCAGCACAGATCAACCTATATTACCATGCCACAGAACAACCTATATTACCAGGCCACAGAACAACCTATATGACCATGCCAAGAACAACCTACAATACCATGCCACAGAACAACCTACATTACCATGCCACAGATCAACCTATATTACCATGCCACAGATCAACCTATATTACCATGCCATAGAACAACCTACAATACCATGCCACAGAACAACCTACATTACCATGCCACAGATCAACCTTATTACCATGCCACAGACAACCTAAATTACCATGCCACAGACAACCTTTAATTACCATGCCACAGATAACAATATCCCATGCCACAGACAACCTACATTACCATGTCCACAGAACAACCTACATACCATCTCACAGAACAACCTACATACCATGCCACAGATCAACCTACAATACCATGCCACAGATCAACCTACATACCATGCACAGAACAACCTACATTACCATGCCACAGAACAACCTACATTACCATGCCACAGATCAACCTACATACCATGTCACAAAACAACCTACATTACCATGCCACAGATCAACCTACAATACCATGTCACAAAACAACCTACATTACCATGCCACAGATCAACCTACAATACCATGCACAGAACAACAAACCTACAAACCACATGCCACAGATCAACCTACAAACCATGCCACAGATCAAACCTACAACTACCATGCCACAGATCAACCTACAATACCATACCACAGATCAACCATACATACCAAATACCACAGATCAACCTACAATACCATCCACAGAAACTACAATATCCATGCCAAGATACAACCTACAATACCATGCCACAGATCACCCTAAAATACCATGCCACAAAACTACGAATATTACCATGCCACAGAACACCTACATTACCATGCCACAGATCACCCTACATTACCATGCCACAAAACTACGAATATTACCATGCCACAGAACAACCTACATTACCATGCCACAGATCACCCTACATTACCATGCCACAAAACTACGATTAATATAACCATGCCACAGAATCACCCTACATTACCATGCCACAGATCACCCTACATTACCATGCCACAGATACACCCTACATTACCATGCCACAGATCACCCTACATTACCATGCCACAGATCACCCTACATTACCATGCCACAGATCACCCTACATTACCATGCCACAGATCACCCTACATTACCATGCCACAGATCACCCTACATTACCATGCCACAGAACAACATAATTACCATGCCCACAAATCAAACAACATTACCATGCCACAGAACAAACAATATTACCATACCACAGAACAAATACATAAATTTACCATGCCACAGAACAAACAATATTACCATGCCACAGAACAAACAATATTACCATACCACAGAACAAACAATATTACCATGCCACAGAACAAACAATATTACCATGCCACAGAACAAACAATATTACCATACCACAGAACAAACAATATTACCATGCCACAGAACTAACAATATTACCATGCCACAGAACAAACAATATTACCATACCACAGAACAAACAATATTACCATGCCACAGAACAAACAATATTACCATACCACAGAACAAACAATATTACCATACCACAGAACAAACAATATTACCATACCACAGAACTAACAATATTACCATACCACAGAACAAACAATACCACCATACCACATAACAACCTATATTACCACGCCACAGAACTAACAATATTACCATGCCACAGAACAACCTATATACCATGCCACAGATCACCCTACATTACCATGCCACAGAACTAACAATATTACCACGCCACAGAACTAACAATATTACCATGCCACAGAACTAACAATATTACCACGCCACAGAACTAACAATATTACCACGCCACAGAACTAACAATATTACCATGCCACAGAACAACCTATATTACCATGCCACAGAACAACCTATATTACCATGCCACAGAACAACCTATATTACCATGCCACAGAACAACCTATATTACCATGCCACAGATCACCCTACATTACCATGCCACAGAACTAACAATATTACCATGCCACAGAACAACCTATATTACCAGGCCACAGATCACCCTACATTACCATGCCACAGAACTAACAATATTACCATGCCACAGAACAACCTATATTACCATGCCACAGATCACCCTACATTACCATGCCACAGAACAGCCTATATTACCACGCCACAGAACTAACAATATTACCATCCCACAGAACAACCTAAATTACCATGCCACAGAACAACCTATATTCCATGCCACAGAATAATCTATATTACTATACCACAGAACAACCTATATTACTATACCACATAACAACCTATATTACCATGCCATAGAACAACCTATATTCCATGCCACAGAATAATCTACATTACTATACCACAGAACAACCTATATTACTATACCACAGAACAACCGATATTACCATGCCATCGAACAACCTATATTACCATGCCACAGAACTAACAATATTACCATGCCACAGAACTAACAATATTACCATGCCACAGAACATACAATACTACCATGCCACATCACTAACAATACTACCATACTACATCACTAACAATACTACCATACCACATAACTAACAATACTACCATGCCACAGAACTAACACTATTACCATGCCACATCACTAACAATACTACCATGCCACATCACTAACAATACTACCACGCCACATCACTAACAATACTACCATGCCACAGAACTAACAATAATACCATGCCACAGAACTAACTATATTACCATAAAAGAAACCGTGTTACCCCACAGCAGAACAAACTTTATTACCACAACACAAAACAAGCTATATTACCAGACCACACAAAAAACTGTGTTACCACACCACAGAACAAACTATATTACCATACCATAGAAACAACAGAACAGGGTTACATACAGTGCACACATATATAACAAGCATAGCGTACTCCTAAAAAATTGCAAAGGATATTTAGTACAGTTTCAAGAACAGGATGTCTGAATTCATTTAGATACCATCTATCCATTACAGACAGACACAAGGATTACTGTGCACATTGTGTCACAACATGTTCGATTTGAACTGAAGCTTTCTCTGTCAGAGGTGCCTGCCTGTTAACAACCCTTTTGAAAACGTTTCCGAGTTCACTGTGCTTTTGTTTCATTGTTAACAAACTTGGGAGGTTGGGGGGGAGGGGGAGGCGGGGGGAGGGGGGAGGCGGGGGAAGGGGGGAGGTTGGGGGGAAGGGGGGGGAAGGGGGGAGGCGGGAGGAGGGGAAGGGGGGAGGTTGGGGGAGGGGGGAGGCGGGGGGAGGGGGGAGGCGGGGGAAGGGGGGAGGTTGGGGGGAAGGGGGGGGGAAGGGGGAGGCGGGAGGAGGGGGAAGGGGGAGGTTGGGGGAAGGGGGGGGGAAGGGGGGAGGCGGGAGGAGGGGGAAGGGGAAGGTTGGGGGAAGGAGGGGGGGGGGGGCTATCAGAAGTTAACCTATTTACAACAGCACAGGCAACAGACAACAAAATAAAAAGAGATCACAAAACGTGCACTGGTCTAGTTTGTGAAACCGAATATTCATTCTCTCTCTCTCTCTCTCTCTCTCTCTCTCTCTCTCTCTCTCTCTCTCTCTCTCTTTCTGTTGTATTGTGTTGTGTTGTCTTGTGTTGTGTGTATGTGTGTGTGTGTGTGTGTGTGTGTGTGTGTGGTGTGTGTGTGTATGTGTGGGTGTGTGGGTGTGTGCGCGCGCGCGCGTGCGCGCGTGGGCGTACACCTGCTTGCATGCGATGTGTGTGTTGTGTGTGTGTGTGTGTGTGTGTGTGTGTGTGTGTGTGTGTGTGTGTAATTACAAAATGTACACTTGTAAAGTTTGTGAAACAAACTCTCTCTCTCTCTCTCTCTCTCTCTCTCTCTCCTCTCTCTCTCTCTCTCTCTCTCTCTCTGTTGTATTCTCTCTCTCTCTCTCTCTCTCTCTCTCTCTCTCTCTCTCTCTCTCTCTCTCTCTCTCTCTCTCTCTGCGCAACAAAACGAGGACTTAAAAGACCACCATGGGTACTCCACAGTCTCATAACCAGACCAATAGCACCAAGCCACAGTTCACGACTATCCCGCCGAACACTAAGCCAGGAACGAGTCGCTTATCCCCCCTGAATCGCTAAAGAACCACAATAGAGAACAATCCCCTACGTTCTTGCTGTCGACTGCAAAGGCCAAGACATCCACCACGATCACCGTGAACTCGTCTTCACATACATCAAGAGTGCCCACAAAGGGGAACAGGAGAAAAAGAAAAGTAACGTAAAGGCGTTTGGTTACGTAAAGCGTGTTCCACGAGACGGACAAGCCAAAACGATCACAAATTCTGAGTCAGACGACATTAACACGCGCGTGGAGTTTTGAAACGGACTTAATGATTCTGGTTTACCTGATGGCTTGCGACTGGTGGCAAGGTTTTTGAGTTTCTGTGGCGTACGTCTCCAATGTACACCTCGGCAGTACGGGTTTGGTGAACATCACACGTATATCGGCAGCCCTGTGTCTCCGATGTACACCTCAGCAGTACGGGTTTGGTGAACATCACACGTATATCGGCAGCCCTGTGTCTCCGATGTACACCTCGGCAGTACGGGTTTGGTGAACATCACACGTATATCGGCAGCCCTGTGTCTCCGATGTACACCTCGGCAGTACGGGTTTGGTGAACATCACACGTATATCGGCAGCCCTGTGTCTCCGATGTACACCTCGGCAGTACGGGTTTGGTGAACATCACACGTATATCGGCAGCCCTGTGTCTCCGATGTACACCTCGGCAGTACGGGTTTGGTGAACATCACACGTATATCGGCAGCCCTGTGTCTCCGATGTACACCTCGGCAGTACGGGTTTGGTGAACATCACACGTATATCGGCAGCCCTGTGTCTCCAATGTACACCTCGGCAGTACGGGTTTGGTGAACATCACACGTACATCGGCAGCCCTGACATTTAAAAGCCCCCTACTTTCGACGGCTACTTGGTTCAAACCTGTTTCTCTGTCGTACCTTCTATCCATCAAATACTAGAGTGAATGTAATCCGAAATCACCCTAAACATTTTACAAATGCAAAACAAATAATTTGACATATTTTGAACCATTTCAGCTCCTATTCAACGAACATAATATCTCTTACAGAAGGTTTTTCCCTTGCAGTGACGGTACCCGTTTCCATCGAAATACATTTGACATTCACATCAAAGTAAAACATCAATGTATCTAAACACGACGCTTATCAGTTTTGTCAATATCATTCGAAACGTTCTCGAACACAATATGTGGCAAAGTGAACTTACTGGTTTGAATTTCAACTGTTACGGACTGTGTCACCGAAAAGCAGGGGAGTTGCGAAGGTATTTACCCTTTCCCAAACAAAAACGAACATGTGTCACCGAGAACCAGTCTCAATAACGCTGCATGAGTATTTAACCTTTAGGACGCAAAAACAAAGAAAGAAACAAAAACCACGGCGGTGAAAACAGAATAAACTTAAGAGGAGGGGGAGAACGGAGGTAAAAAGGCAGTTATCTGGTGGGATTTTAAAGGGCAGTTTCTGTTTCTCCATTTCTTGCCCTTCTTTGTCTCATTCTCTGGCAAGTCACAGTCATGTCCTTTCACCTCCACACAGCAATGTCAGGTCTCATTTTCCTCAAGTTTTTTTTTTTTCCCCTCGAAATTTTCAGCACACAACACTTCAACGCCAGTTCTTGCAGCTGCCTTGCTGTGGAGACATGAGCATGCATGCGATTTTCCACACAAAAAGGAAACAAAAAAGAATGAATAAAACAATGATTTTAACGCTGAAGAAATGAAATATAAATTCTGTGAATACCTGTGTCAATCATACTGTGAGAGAGAGAGAGAGAGAGAGAGAGAGAGAGAGAGAGAGAGACAGAGAGACAGAGAGAGAGAGGGGGGGAGAGAGACAGACAGACAGATAGACAGACACACAGACACAGAGAGAGAGAGAGAGAGAGAGAGAGAGAGACGGTGTATGTTGAAGGCGAGATGACAATGAAAATCTACATCATGATGGGGGCAAAACGGAAAAGGACAAAACGGGAAAGACAGAACAGAAATGGGTGCCAAAGGGCAAAACAGTACGTCCTCGTTTTGAACAGGGGGCCTTAAACTCCAGCACTGCTGACAGATCGGGAGTTATGCGGAGCAGCGGATTGTTTGCTCTCTCTGTGTGCGTATGAACGCATTTTAACGCAAAGTGACTTAGGCGGATCTTTATCACACCTTTTCTTGGGTCAACGATGACAAATAATTTTGAGCTCATTAATGACAAGTAATTTCGAGCTCGTTAGGTTAAAGAAAAAAAAACCCAGTCCTATAGTCTGATGGTCTTAAGCGTGAGTGAACTGTCAAAGGTTTGCTTGTCTGAGGCACGGAGTCATGGAAGGCATAGCTCCTCGCTTTCCTTTCGCCGCCTTTAACTTCCCTGGACTGAATCAGGTACCCCATTTACTTGCTGGTGAGCGACGGGTTTTCAAGCCTAATGATAAATAAACAAACGATAAGTAAACAAATAAAATAAATAAATAAACATTATAAAAATTAACCCCCCGAGTGTTTTAATCTCCCGACCATATGTTCAGCTTACAATCGCTGCAGCTGTTTGACTAAGAGCCCCTCTGTAAAAAGAAGTCCCTACTGGGGTGGAACGAGTTTCCATAGGCTTTTTTGTTTGTTTTTAAACAGATTTGAACCTAATGAGCACGCGAGTGAGAGAGAGAGAGAGAGAGAGAGAGAGAGAGAGACAGAGAGAGAGAGAGACAGAGAGAGAGAGAGAGAGAGAGAGTGTGTGTGTGTTGTGTTGTGTGTGTGTGTGTGTGTGTTAGTGTGTGTGTGTGTGTGTGTGTGTGTGTGTGTGTGTGTGTGTGTGTGTGTGTGTGTGTGTTTCCACCCATTAGGCACAACCACGAAAAAAAAAAACCTATGCGTAAGGGGAACAGAAGATCCATGCTATATTCTATCTTCATCTGATGAGAGAATGATGTAACAGCGCGCATCGTCTGCATCCCGCTGTTGGACCAGAAGGTGAGCAGATCGATGTGAATCATTCCCGAAACCCTTTCGTTGCATGCAGCGTTGTGAAGCTATCCGTGCGAGCTTTCAAGCAGATTGTGCAGGAGTGAAAGTCATGAAAGGAAAAGGAAACACGCTACTGCTAAGGCTTAGGTCATACGGAAAATGTTTCCAGAGAAAACGCGCTGTCCGAACAGGCAGAGAAGCGAAGAGCGGTGAAGATGTCGTCGTTGCTTCGCTCGAGGCATGTCACACGATAAAACGCTTACGGAGATGATGCGCGCTCCGAGCAGCGGCACCACACCACAGGCAACCCGACAAGCACGCAAAATGCATTGTCTGAAAGATCTAGGTGTCGGGAACCACGCTTTGGTCACGCTGAAATTTGAAGAGGCCCATACAGTTGGTGTGGCCATTTGATGTGCAAGCGAAGCGTGGTCAAGTGCCAATCGGCACCGCCGATACTAATTTCTATAAATTTCGGCAAAACAGAGTACCTCGTGAATAGACATAACAACCGACTGCCTGAGGTGGGTTTGGACGTTAAGCCTCGATTTCTATCCGTGAAATGACGGCACGCATGACATACCGTATTTTGTATGAAGTGTGTCATACACCTCAACACTAAAAATACTGCACTGCACATTTGGGCACGACACACTGGATGACGACTTCTGCGTAATACAGGCTTCATCAAAGCTTGTTATCATAGTGATACCGAGTTAAATAACACTCGATTTTGAACCAAGACTACTAAAGCACGTCTCACACACAGCAACACTCATACTGCCACTGACCCCTTTGAGAAATCGTCTTTTTTTTCTATCGCTTTTTTTCTTTCTTTCTGCCTCTCCTAATACTTTGCTTGTTAGGTTTTTCTTCTTTTTTTTTAGTTTCACTTACCTTCAGTTAGAGTGGCTCTTACTCAGATGGTCAAGGCGAAGCTGATGGGCATGGTATTGAACCACTTCCAGTGTTGGATTTTCTTCTGGCTGGAAAGCCAATTCTGTCCAGCCAGCAGCTTAAGGGTGGCTGATTCAGATCAGGTAAAGTGGGAGAAGGATAATGACAAGCTCCGCCTTCCAAAATGCCGTACCT
>CM031611.1:76819590-76844590 GCA_018398815.1 Conus ventricosus
CATTGTGCTGACGCCCATTACCTCCAAACATCAGTACAGCGATGAACTGCCCACAGTTCAACCATACATTGTGCTGACGCCCATTACCTCCAAACATCAGTACAACGATGAACTGCCCACAGTTCAACCATACATTGTGCTGACGCCCATTACCTCCAAACATCAGTACAACGATGAACTGCCCACAGTTCAACCATACATTGTGCTGACGCCCATTACCTCCAAACATCAGTACAACGATGAACTGCCCACAGTTCAACCATACATTGTGCTGACGCCCATTACCTCCAAACATCAGTACAACGATGAACTGCCCACAGTTCAGCCATACATTGTGCTGACGCCCATTACCTCCAAACATCAGTACAACGATGAACTGCCCACAGTTCAGCCATACATTGTGCTGACGCCCATTACCTCCAAACATCAGTACAACGATGAACTACCCACAGTTCAGCCATACATTGTGCTGACGCCCATTACCTCCAAACATCAGTACAACGATGAACTGCCCACAGTTCAGCCATACATTGTGCTGACGCCCATTACCTCCAAACATCAGTACAACGATGAACTGCCCACAGTTCAACCATACATGTGCTGACGCCCATTACCTCCAAACATGAGTACAGCGATGAACTGCCCACAGTTCAACCATACATTGTGCTGACGCCCATTACCTCCAAACATCAGTACAGCGATGAACTGCCCACAGTTCAACCATACATTGTGCTGACGCCCATTACCTCCAAACATCAGTACAGCGATGAACTGCCCACAGTTCAACCATACATTGTGCTGACGCCCATTACCTCCAAACATCAGTACAACGATGAACTGCCCACAGTTCAACCATACATTGTGCTGACGCCCATTACCTCCAAACATCAGTACAACGATGAACTGCCCACAGTTCAACCATACATTGTGCTGACGCCCATTACCTCCAAACATCAGTACAACGATGAACTGCCCACAGTTCAACCATACATTGTGCTGACGCCCATTACCTCCAAACATCAGTACAACGATGAACTGCCCACAGTTCAACCATACATTGTGCTGACGCCCATTACCTCCAAACATCAGTACAACGATGAACTGCCCACAGTTCAACCATACATTGTGCTCACGCCCATTACCTCCAAACATCAGTACAACGATGAACTGCCCACAGTTCAACCATACATTGTGCTCACGCCCACAGAACCAACCTCAGCCTCGCAAACCGGAAGTCGGGTGACTTGTCACCACAAACAGAAAACACAAGAGACGATCCACAAGTCGTAGGCTGTTCATACGGCGCCATGAGGTTTTCTGGGACAGAAAACGTCTGGTCTCTCTTGTTGCTTTTTGCCAGCAACCAATGAAACGCTGTCACGGTCCTCGACATTCACGCCGACGATCGTCAAACGGTACACAATGTCCCGCTCCCCCAATGAGCGCCATGTCAAGCCCCCGCCCTCCCCCCCCCCCCCCCACTCCCCCCAATCGCTCCCTACCCCCCCCCCCCCCCCCCCCCCCCCCCCGCCCACACACTTTCACGACAGTTTTTCGTTGTCGGCACGCCTAAAAGGATCATTTTTACCTTGATTTCGTTTCAAGTCGGCGGAAAGAGCTGTTCCACTCTCTGCCCCTCACCCTCCCCCCCCCCCCCCCTCCTCTTCCCTTCCTCACCCCTAGCTCTCTCATTGGCTGCAAACACAGCGGGACAAAACGTAAGACGTCTGGGGATTGGCCTCCACGGCTACACCGCCTGTGAGTGACACGTCTTCGTCTCGTTCGATTGGTCAGATATTGTTCCGTCAACCCATATTTGTCCTCCCCCCCCTCCTCCTCCCCCCCCCCCCCCCCCCCCATCCCTGTCCTCCTGTCCACAAACCCTGCTCGTCCTACAGACGCCGCCTCCCCGGTCATCTCTGTGACGTCATCAGCCAGGAGACAGTCGTCTTACCAGATGTACGGCACATAAACACCGCCAGCTTGAGACGGTTTGCGGGTAGTTTGTGCGTTTTGTGTGTGTGTGTGTGTGTGTAGGTGGTTTTTTTTTTTTTCTTTCTTTCTTTCCTCCCTGAAGTGAGAGGCAACAACAAATGACGTCAGTTGTGCCGCCTCCTTGTTGTCAGCGACATTAAGCAGACACCACGTCCCTCCTGTCTTTCATTACACATGACACGTTTTTTGTTGTTGTTTTTTTCTGTTTGTCTCTCTGGAAGGAAAGCAAGAAGGAAAGGAGCAGACAGAAAGACAGAGAAAGGAAGAGAGCCGGCTGAATGCCTTTGTTTTAGGATGATAATCGTCAATGATGAGGATGACGGTAATGGTGATAATTATGGTAATGATGATGATGACGATGATGATAATGATGAGGACGACGACAACGTCGACGACGATGGTGGTGTTGGCGATAATGCTGATGATGATGATTTGGTGTTCTAATAATGATGGTAATGAAGAGTGAAAGGGAAACAAGAAGCTTCACTGCGTATAGATGACTGTCCTTGATTCATATGTACTCTGTACATACCCCATCACTGCATCGTCTATTGAATCCATTCCTACTCCATCTTCCCTCTAACTGTCTTTCTCTCTCATTGACATAAAGCCTGAGAAAACAAACCAACAAACAAACGAACCAAAACTAAAGCATGCGCTTTATTCACAACGATTGAAAATTGTATCGTTTGTTGTTTGGTATACTGATGATTCTGAAACATACCATGTGAATTTAAAAACTGTTTTCAAAGTACGCCATCACATGCACATGCATTCACATCAACACATAATTTGCATACGACTGTATCCAGAAAGTGGTACAAAAAGAAGACAAACGTGTAAGGAAACAACACAGACAGACAGAAAGAAAAGCAAGGCGACACAGAGACCCACAAACTGTCATCTTAATAGACAACAATTTTCTCCCCACTCACCCCCATCCTACCTCTCGAAATGAAAAACAAATACATACATGAATAAGCAAACTACCAAACAGGATGACTGGGGGGGGGGGGGGGGGGCTAGAAAAACGAAGTTGCTGGATGATCCTAGAGTGGCACTGACACCATGGCGACGCGCTGTTGTCCAGAGAGAAAAGGCAGTGGGCGTGTGTATTCACCCCCCCCCACCTTACCCCCCCCCATCCCCATCCCCATCACCATCATCACCACTCACCCTTACCTCCCTTCCCCATTCTCCTCCCCTTCATACAACCCACATCCAGTGACGGGGCGTGGTTTTCAAACCGCACGCGCTCGCACCGCCACACATACCATTAGCTTCTCTCGCAGACCATCCTCGCCCCCTCCCCCACCCCCACCCCCAGTCCCTCCCACCTATCTTCCCCCGTCCTTCCTCCCGGCGGTGCTGACGTCAGTTGACGGACATATAAAGCTGTCCGTTCGGGGTTCCGGCGACAATCACCTCGCCCATCTCCTTCAGAACACACGACCCCTGCAGCCGCACAGCCAGCCAGTCCAGAAGACCCACAGAGAGAGCAGCAGCAGCAACAGCAGCAGCAGCAGCCGCAGAAGTTTTGAGGTTCTTTGGTTCCGGTCCTCCAGTTGTTTACCAGCTTCGGTGTCTCGCTATCCCTGTGACCAGGCCCTCTCCAACACACAGGTCACCATCACCATGGTCCGATCGTCTGCTGTGCTCGTGCTGCTCGTGCTGGCCGCTGTCGTGTGCACCTCCCAGGCCAACTGGTACGGCAAGAGAGGTAAGGATTCCTGGTGATCTGTTTAGTGGTTGAGGTACTGGTACGGCAAGAGAGGTAAGGATTCCTGGTGATCTGTTTAGTGGTTGAGGGTACTGGTACGGCAAGAGAGGTAAGGATTCCTGGTGATCTGTTTAGTGGTTGAGGGTACTGGTACGGCAAGAGAGGTAAGGATTCCTGGTGATCTGTTTAGTGGTTGAGGGTACTGGTACGGCAAGAGAGGTAAGGATTCCTGGTGATCTCTTTAGTGGTTGAGGGTACTGGTACGGCAAGAGAGGTAAGGATTCCTGGTGATCTCTTTAGTGGTTGAGGGTACTGGTACGGCAAGAGAGGTTAGGGTGTCGGTTTATTTGTTTAGTAGTTGAGGGTACTTGCACAGCACCTGTCCTCGCTTGGGAGAGCAAGCATAAAGCGCTTTATATATAGTCCAAGCTCTCGATTACACGAGTTGCATACCTGGGCAGAACCAACTGAAGAGCTGTCTGCTTGCGCTATTTTTCAGTCGTTTTCAATGTCATTCAGTATTACGTACTCAGCTTTTCATGCATTTTGGTTTTTTTATTTTATTTTTCACAGAAGATGCATAGTATGTGTATTATTGTCATCTATAGCAACTGTAAAACTGCTTTTCTCTTTCGAAAGCTGGTGAAGGGGGTTTACATGAGTGCAAAACGGTACGAAACGTCACCAGTGTGTGTGTGTGTGTGTGTGTGTGTGTGTGTGTGTGTGTGTGTGTGTGTGGTGTGTGAGAGAGAGAGAGAGAGAGAGAGAGAGAGAGAGAGTGATAACGATGTTTTCCTGAGCACTTAATTAGAACTCTGTCTCTCTCTCTCTCTCTCTCTCTCTCTCTCTCTCTCTCTCTCTCTCTCTCTCTCTCTCTCTCTCTTGGAGTCTTGAGTTTCAGTCTAGTAGATTACTAACAGCAAGCATGGAACATGGTTGGTTAACTTAAGCTAGAAGTTTACTGTTGTGAAACACATCATCATCATCGTCATATCTCTCTCTCTCTCTCTCTCTCTCTCTCTCTCTCTCTCTCTCTCTCTCAAAGAAATCTTTCTTTCTCTGTCTTCTGTCTGTCTTCTCTCTCTCTCTCTCTCTCTCTCTCTCTCTCTCTCTCTCTCTCTCTCTCTGTGTGTGTGTGTGTGTGTGAGTGTGTGTGTGTGTGACACAGAGGATTTCACATTAGATACAAATGGGGGTAAATCGCGTAATGATATTGAAAATCACGTACACGTAAAACGTAACAGAAGTAACGAAAACGCATCAAGAAAACTGGCCGAAAGAACTGATTTCATCGAAAGTACTGATTTTACAACAAAGGGTCTCGTTGCCGACGTTCAGTTCAGTCGAAGAACTAAAACGGGTGATCGCAAATAAGCAAAAACGAATGTAGTTCTGTGAAGAGTGCTTTCCCTTTAGATACCTTGCTTCATCAGTCGGCCAATCAGCGAAGGCGTTACATTTAGTTTGTCGGAAGCGAGATGCCGACTGGTTCTTGTCGTTCGCTTTCCTTATAGTTTGTCAACATGGCAGGATAAGACCGAAAAGATTTTTTTTTTAAAAAGCGAAACCAAACCAGATGAAAAGAAAACAAGCTAACAACCCGAACTGCGTAAGCATAAAGCGAAGATGGGGGGAAAACACACAAAAAAACCCACCAAACGACAAAAAACAACAACAACAAACAAACAAACAAAACCAAATCGAGACAGAATGCTTTGTCAAATGTCGGGTTATTCCAGCCACTACAATTAGACACATTGCCCGACGAGAGTGACACGACGCCAGAGCTGATTCGACGTCGAGCATTGATTGACAGCAATGCTTTTGAACGACGATCGTTGACATAGCTTCAAAAGGCGCACGATGAACTCTTGAAAATTGACGTTATGCTAAATTCACACACAGCTGAAAGCCTGTAGTTTTTTCGCGACAAAAATATCGGAAAACTGTCCGCTATCAGCCACTGGTCATGACCAAAAGTACGAGGAACCACTGATCGCCTTTGTGTGCCAAATCCACGCCTGTCGTCAGCAGCTGATCCACAATGCCGATTGCCACCGACATGTCTAGTTCCACGCTGGAGATTATGATTCCACACAGCTCCGTTCATGGTTGAAATTAAACACACAACTCTCTCTCTCTCTCTCTCTCTCTCTCTCTCTCTCTCTCTCTCTCTCTCTAGCACCGAACAGTGACTCGCATTGATGAAACACACACATAATATAATATTGATGATAATAATAATGATGATGGTTATAATGATAAACGTAATACCAATAATATCCAATACTAATGATGATGATGATGATGATAGTGATAACAAATATCCTTGATGAAAGTCCTTTTTACTTAAAATATGGCTGAATGCTTGGCGTGTTGAAACCCACAGAAGTGTTTGTTGGGGGGTATGAAAAATGCCCAAATTCATTTGAATTGAGGGTATGGGAACCCTTTCATTTTGCAGTAATATGAAAGCCTGGAGAGAGAGAGAGAGAGAGAGAGAGAGAGAGAGAGAGAGAGAGAGAGAGAGAGAGAGAGTGTGTGTGTGTGTGTGTGTGTGTGTGTGATATTGACATCCTAATTTCACCTGCTCTTAACACGCCATGATTCATTAATTTGCAATTTGTGCCTCATGATGATGTTGACTTCAATTTTGATGACACACACAGGTTCAGTTCCTTCATGACTATGCAGGCACTGGTGTTCATTACATTCATTCTGTGTGTGTGTGTGTGTGTGTGTGTGTGTGTGTGTGTGTGTGTGTGTGTGTGTGTGTGCGCGCGCGCTCCATTTTCACACTGGTAAAAAAAAACACAAACCAAACCTACAGTCTAGAATACTCTAATCTCTATCTCTCTCTCTCTCTCTCTCTCTCTCTCTCTCTCTCTCTCTCTCTCTCTCTGATTCAAATTTCCATACATTATTGAAAAACGGCTTCAAAGATATCAGAATCCAACCTCTTCAATTTGTTTTGGCAAGGCTGACGGGGAAACACACACACACACACGCACGCACACACACACACACACACACACACACACAAACAGGGGGTGGTGGTGCACTAATACTGGGCTCCTTAACTCGACAATAACCCCCCACCCCACACCCCAGCCATTTTAAGTGTTTTATGGAAGAGAATGTGCTGTCCTGTATGCAGATTACATGTGAGCAGTGAACTAGGAACATTCTAATTATCCACTCTCCTGTTTCATAGGTGTAAACGCCAAAAATGAATTCAAAGTACTTGAAAAAAAAACACACACACAAAAAACAAGCAAGAACGTTATCAGAACTAAGTTCAGAAAAAAAAAAAAACAGGGCAGCATAACACGTCATCATCATTTATAGCTCAGTTGGTAGAGCGCCAGACTCGTAATCTTGGTGATCCTGGGGTTGCGGGTTCGAACCTCCGCCGGGGCGTTTCGGTACAGGGGGATTTTTCCCTCGGAGTTAACATTGGTTCTGACTCCATTTCCCATACAGTCCTTCGAATGAGACTATAAACCGAGGTTCCGTGTGTGAACGCACGCATAACATCTTGCACACACGTAAAATCCCATCACCAACTTTCGGAAGAGTAGGCCAGTTTGGCCGTTGGTATGGATGACACGTTACACATAGCATGCACCCTGCGTGAGAAATGGAAAGAATGAAGGAAGTATGGAAAATGAGTGATCGATATTGAACGATACTGACTGGATGACACGGGAAACGACTGAATGAAGCGCCAGCTGGCAGCTCTTCAGTCGGCACTACCCAGGTAGGCAGCCCGTTGTGTAAACGAGTGTTGATTGTAAAGCGCTTAGAGCTTGGCCTCTAGCCGAGAATAGGCGCTATATAAGTATTCATTATTATTATTATTATTATTGCAGGAAAAAGCTACCGCTCACTCCCTTTCAAACATGATTTCTCTCCCTTGTGTTTTCTTTCCCTCGTGGATCAAAACGGATTTCATTAGAAAATATGGCCATGTTCTACATACATGCAGACATAAACACACAAGTCAAATATGTTTATTGTTTTAAACGAATTCGACGTAACATTTGACAAACTCTTTCAAAGGGAGATTATCTTGTGGGGTTTTGAATCGGGGCCTTCTATTTGAAATGGTATAACTTATCTTGGCAGTGTTTAGTATGGTAGGCTTTTCAATAGAAGTCTTTATCCAAAAATAACAAAAAAGCAAAACACACACACACGCGCGCGCGCGCGCGCGAGCGCGCACACACACGATAATAAGAACTTCTCTCTGAGACCACCTAAACTCGGATGCGTGCAATCAAGAAACTTGTAAACTTGTTACTTATTTTTGTATTTACATACAACATTCAAGTGTTCTCTAATTAAAATCACTTTGATCGTTGCCGAAAAGAAATACAGTCTAGAAGAAATCATGTTTAAAGGCGACTGATTGGTAGTGTTTCCTGAGTAAAGTGATTTTAGACCGGCACGCCAAAGGTTCCATCAATGGAAGGTTCGAAACTCACAAGAGTCTTCAATCACAGACAAACAAAGGCAACTTGAATGTGAAAGAACAAAATTGAGAATGAGACGGGGAAAAAACCAGAAGCATTCAAGCATGATGAAGAGAAAAAGTAAGAGAGAGACCAGACAGGTAATGTGGAACAGTCTCTCATCGTCAACGTTTTACTGCTGAACGACGCTATTTTAATTTGTGAAACAAAAATGACCGCCCAAATAAACCCGATCCCGTTTCCAACTGTCTCCCGCGCTGCTGCGCTGGTCCGGTTCTGTTTGATTTCTGCTGTCTCATACAGAAATTACTTGGCACTGATCTGAGATTTTGTACTTTAAATGATTTTTTTTCGCCCTACTGTTTTAAAAAAGCTTAAATGTGTGTGTGTGTGTGTGTGTGTGTGTGTGTGTGTGTGTGTTATAACCGATTGTTTTCCCCAACTCTCACGCACCATGCAGGTCTGTATGTTGTATTTCCACCTACGGACACTCTCCTGCAGACTTTAATGTTTCGGCGTTTGATACAGCGCGCCAGGGTTTATTTTTGTGCTAGTGTTCTTGGCGTCTTTGGTACTGCGCTACAATTTACATCAAACACAGCAATACATAGGTTTCGTGGAATGGGACGGTGTAGAACTATGCAGGCAAAATCAAGCAGTGGTCAAGTACTCGGTAAGATTGGAGGAGAACCGCCCTCATAGAACTTACTTGCTTTTGCATTCATTTGAAAGTGGTAACGAAAACCACGCAGGTAACTTTGCCCTATATTTTTCTTAAGGGGGAGGATGGTGGTGAAGAGGCGTGTGTGTCGAGGGAGGGGCAAGGGGAGGGGGAGTGGGGGGGGGGGGGGGGGGGGGGGGGCGCAGGAGTAGTTGGTGCGGAAGCGGAGCGCTGGGAGTGGGGATTAGTATCGGACAGACATGTACGGCGAAATCAGTGAATTGGATTAATTGGACCGTAACTTTCGAAACGGTTAATCACCTGAATCTTGGAGGGTGCTAATAACGACACGTGTTAGACATACCTTGTTTGCACACAGTCTTGTTCAAAACAAATAACCTTTACCAAATAAAGCTGACGTCTTAATTCACTTGTGTTTGTTACAAATGTGATTGTTGCTGATGTCGGTACTCCTCATTCACTTCTGCAAAAACTCCTCCTTGTCGCAGGACGTGCTTAGTTTACGAGTCCCTAGGAATGATCAACTCTGATCGATCTGATTTTGTTCCGTTTTGTATTGTCCTATTTTCTCAAGCCTACTGATGCTGCTTATTGTCTTCGATTTGGCGACTGTTTACTCCAAGCGATTCAAACCGCGCGCGCGCGCGCGCACACACACACACACACACACACACACACACACACACACACACACACACACACGCACGCACGCACACACACACACACACACACACACACACACACACACACACACACACACACACAGAGCCCTGCTTGCCAAACACACACACACACACCTGTTGTTACTCTTAAAGGTCTGTGAAGCTGCATAATAAGAACTTGGTGAACCCGCTGTGGTGGGGAAAAAAGCGCATGATTTAAGTCCTGATGATCACGCGGGTTCGGTAGTTCTTAATTAATGAAACCTGATGAATCGCGTTCCTAGTTGGACATCGGTTTTCTTTTTTAAGTTACTGGCTTAAAAACAGTTGATTTTTTTTTTTTTTTACACTTTTTTAACCGTTTTTGTATCTGATGAAACTAAGCATCCTTAAACCTGCAATTATTTTGGATAGTGACACTCCAAATAGCCTGTGACATTCTTGCCTAGACATAAACTTGTTTTGCTCAAACGCGCACACAAAAACGCTCAAGCGAAACCCGCACACACACACACACACACGCACTCGGAACGCACACAATGCCGCCGCTTACATAACAACAAACAAAAGGCAAGCTCGCTCTCGCATCTCCCTCTCCTCTCTCTCTCATCTCTCTCTCCCTCGTGACAGAGAAGATGATGTTCTCTGTGTTTGTTACTTGTGTAGTGCTTGTTGTTGTGGCGCGTCGTGCGTGCTGCGTGTGTATGTCAGTACAACACTTGTTAACTGACATAAATGTTTCAGTCATCAGTCAGGCGTGCGTGTGTAATGTCAGTACAACACTATGTAATCGACAGTAAATGTTTCAGCAGTCATCAGTCATCTTGCTATTTATGTCAGTACAAACACTATGTTATCTTACAGTAATGTTTTCAGTCAGACGTTTGCGTGCGTGTGATGTCATACAACCAATGTTTAATGCTGACAGTAAATGGCTGTTTCAGCCCAGTACATCAGTGCGTGCTGTGTGTATGTCAGTACAACACAGTTAACGACAGTAAATGGTTTTCAGTCAGTCATCAGTGCGTGCGTGTGATGTCAGTACACACTATGTTAATCATGACAGTAAAAGGTTTTTCAGTCCTCATTCAGTGCGTGCGTGTGTGTAATGTCAGTACAACACTATGTTAATCTGACAGTAAATTGGTTTTTCAGTAGTCAGTCAGTTGCGTGCGTGTGTATGTCAGTACAACACTATGTTAATCTGACAGTAAATGGTTTTCAGTCAGTCAGTCAGTGCGTGCGTGTGTGTATGTCAGTACAACACTATGTTTAATCTGACAGTAAATGGTTTTCAGTCAGTCAGTATCAGTGCGTGCGTGTGTATGTCAGTACAACACTATGTTAATCTGACAGTAAATGGTTTTCAGTCAGTCAGTCAGTGCGTGCGTGTGTGTATGTCAGTACAACACATGTTAATCTGACAGTAAATGGTTTTCAGTCAGTCAGTCAGTGCGTGCGTGTGTATGTCAGTACAACACTATGTTAATCTGACAGTAAATGGTTTTCAGTCAGTCAGTCAGTGCGTGCGTGTGTGTATGTCAGTACAACACTATGTTAATCTGACAGTAAATGGTTTTCAGTCAGTCAGTCAGTGCGTGCGTGTGTATGTCAGTACAACACTATGTTAATCTGACAGTAAATGGTTTTCAGTCAGTCAGTCAGTGCGTGCGTGTGTATGTCAGTACAACACTATGTTAATCTGACAGTAAATGGTTTTCAGTCAGTCAGTCAGTGCGTGCGTGTGTATGTCAGTACAACACTATGTTAATCTGACAGTAAATGGTTTTCAGTCAGTCAGTCAGTGCGTGCGTGTGTGTATGTCAGTACAACACTATGTTAATCTGACAGTAAATGGTTTTCAGTCAGTCAGTCAGTGCGTGCGTGTGTATGTCAGTACAACACTATGTTAATCTGACAGTAAATGGTTTTTCAGTCAGTCATCAGTGCGTGCGTGTTGTATGTCAGTACAACACTATGTTAATCTGACAGTAAATGGTTTTCAGTCAGTCAGTCAGTGCGTGCGTGTGTATGTCAGTACAACACTATGTTAATCTGACAGTAAATGGTTTTCAGTCAGTCAGTCAGTGCGTGCGTGTGTGTATGTCAGTACAACACTATGTTAATCTGACAGTAAATGGTTTTCAGTCAGTCAGTCAGTGCGTGCGTGTGTATGTCAGTACAACACTATGTTAATCTGACAGTAAATGGTTTTCAGTCAGTCAGTCAGTGCGTGCGTGTGTGTATGTCAGTACAACACTATGTTAATCTGACAGTAAATGGTTTTCAGTCAGTCAGTCAGTGCGTGCGTGTGTATGTCAGTACAACACTATGTTAATCTGACAGTAAATGGTTTTCAGTCAGTCAGTCAGTGCGTGCGTGTGTATGTCAGTACAACACTATGTTAATCTGACAGTAAATGGTTTTCAGTCAGTCAGTCAGTGCGTGCGTGTGTATGTCAGTACAACACTATGTTAATCTGACAGTAAATGGTTTTCAGTCAGTCAGTCAGTGCGTGCGTGTGTATGTCAGTACAACACTATGTTAATCTGACAGTAAATGGTTTTCAGTCAGATCAGTCAGTGCGTGCGTGTGTGTATGTCAGTACAACACTATGTTAATCTGACAGTAAATGGTTTTCAGTCAGTCAGTCAGTGCGTGCGTGTGTATGTCAGTACAACACTATGTTAATCTGACAGTAAATGGTTTTCAGTCAGTCAGTCAGTGCGTGCGTGTGTATGTCAGTACAACACTATGTTAATCTGACAGTAAATGGTTTTCAGTCAGTCAGTCAGTGCGTGCGTGTGTGTATGTCAGTACAACACTATGTTAATCTGACAGTAAATGGTTTTCAGTCAGTCAGTCAGTCGTGCGTGTGTGTATGTCAGTACAACACTATGTTAATCTGACAGTAAATGGTTTTCAGTCAGTCAGTCAGTGCGTGCGTGTGTATGTCAGTACAACACTATGTTAATCTGACAGTAAATGGTTTTCAGTCAGTCAGTCAGTGCGTGCGTGTGTATGTCAGTACAACACTATGTTAATCTGACAGTAAATGGTTTTTCAGTCAGTCAGCAGTCAGTGCGTGCGTGTGTGTATGTCAGTACAACACTATGTTAATCTGACAGTAAATGGTTTTCAGTCAGTCAGTCAGTGCGTGCGTGTGTATGTCAGTACAACACTATGTTAATCTGACAGTAAATGGTTTTCAGTCAGTCAGTCAGTGCGTGCGTGTGTATGTCAGTACAACACTATGTTAATCTGACAGTAAATGGTTTTCAGTCAGTCAGTCAGTGCGTGCGTGTGTGTATGTCAGTACAACACTATGTTAATCTGACAGTAAATGGTTTTCAGTCAGTCAGTCAGTCAGTGCGTGTGTGTATGTCAGTACAACACTATGTTAATCTGACAGTAAATGGTTTTCAGTCAGTCAGTCAGTGCGTGCGTGTGTATGTCAGTACAACACTATGTTAATCTGACAGTAAATGGTTTTCAGTCAGTCAGTCAGTGCGTGCGTGTGTATGTCAGTACAACACTATGTTAATCTGACAGTAAATGGTTTTCAGTCAGTCAGTCAGTGCGTGCGTGTGTGTATGTCAGTACAACACTATGTTAATCTGACAGTAAATGGTTTTCAGTCAGTCAGTCAGTGCGTGCGTGTGTATGTCAGTACAACACTATGTTAATCTGACAGTAAATGGTTTTCAGTCAGTCAGTCAGTGCGTGCGTGTGTATGTCAGTACAACACTATGTTAATCTGACAGTAAATGGTTTTCAGTCAGTCAGTCAGTGCGTGCGTGTGTGTATGTCAGTACAACACTATGTTAATCTGACAGTAAATGGTTTTCAGTCAGTCAGTCAGTGCGTGCGTGTGTGTATGTCAGTACAACACTATGTTAATCTGACAGTAAATGGTTTTCAGTCAGTCAGTCAGTGCGTGCGTGTGTATGTCAGTACAACACTATGTTAATCTGACAGTAAATGGTTTTCAGTCAGTCAGTCAGTGCGTGCGTGTGTGTATGTCAGTACAACACTATGTTAATCTGACAGTAAATGGTTTTTCAGTCAGTCAGTCAGTGCGTGCGTGTGTGTATGTCAGTACAACACTATGTTAATCTGACAGTAAATGGTTTTCAGTCAGTCAGTCAGTGCGTGCGTGTGTATGTCAGTACAACACTATGTTAATCTGACAGTAAATGGTTTTCAGTCAGTCAGTCAGTGCGTGCGTGTGTGTATGTCAGTACAACACTATGTTAATCTGACAGTAAATGGTTTTCAGTCAGTCAGTCAGTGCGTGCGTGTGTGTATGTCAGTACAACACTATGTTAATCTGACAGTAAATGGTTTTCAGTCAGTCAGTCAGTGCGTGCGTGTGTATGTCAGTACAACACTATGTTAATCTGACAGTAAATGGTTTTCAGTCAGTCAGTCAGTGCGTGCGTGTGTGTATGTCAGTACAACACTATGTTAATCTGACAGTAAATGGTTTTCAGTCAGTCAGTCAGTGCGTGCGTGTGTATGTCAGTACAACACTATGTTAATCTGACAGTAAATGGTTTTCAGTCAGTCAGTCAGTGCGTGCGTGTGTGTATGTCAGTACAACACTATGTTAATCTGACAGTAAATGGTTTTCAGTCAGTCAGTCAGTGCGTGCGTGTGTGTATGTCAGTACAACACTATGTTAATCTGACAGTAAATGGTTTTCAGTCAGTCAGTCAGTGCGTGCGTGTGTGATGTCAGTACAACACTATGTTAATCTGACAGTAAATGGTTTTCAGTCAGTCAGTCAGTGCGTGCGTGTGTATGTCAGTACAACACTATGTTAATCTGACAGTAAATGGTTTTCAGTCAGTCAGTCAGTGTCGTGCGTGTGTATGTCAGTACAACACTATGTTAATCTGACAGTAAATGGTTTTCAGTCAGTCAGTCAGTGCGTGCGTGTGTGTATGTCAGTACAACACTATGTTAATCTGACAGTAAATGGTTTTCAGTCAGTCAGTCAGTGCGTGCGTGTGTGTATGTCAGTACAACACTATGTTAATCTGACAGTAAATGGTTTTCAGTCAGTCAGTCAGTGCGTGCGTGTGTATGTCAGTACAACACTATGTTAATCTGACAGTAAATGGTTTTCAGTCAGTCAGTCAGTGCGTGCGTGTGTATGTCAGTACAACACTATGTTAATCTGACAGTAAATGGTTTTCAGTCAGTCAGTCAGTGCGTGCGTGTGTATGTCAGTACAACACTATGTTAATCTGACAGTAAATGGTTTTCAGTCAGTCAGTCAGTGCGTGCGTGTGTGTATGTCAGTACAACACTATGTTAATCTGACAGTAAATGGTTTTCAGTCAGTCAGTCAGTGCGTGCGTTGTGTATGTCAGTACAACACTATGTTAATCTGACAGTAAATGGTTTTCCCAGTCAGTCAGTCAGTGCGTGCGTGTGTATGTCAGTACAACACTATGTTAATCTGACAGTAAAATGGTTTTCAGTCAGTCAGTCAGTGCGTGCGTGTGTGTATGTCAGTACAACACTATGTTAATCTGACAGTAAATGGTTTTCAGTCAGTCAGTCAGTGCGTGCGTTGTGTATGTCAGTACAACACTATGTTAATCTGACAGTAAATGGTTTTCAGTCAGTCAGTCAGTGCGTGCGTGTGTATGTCAGTACAACACTATGTTAATCTGACAGTAAATGGTTTTCAGTCAGTCAGTCAGTGCGTGCGTGTGTGTATGTCAGTACAACACTATGTTAATCTGACAGTAAATGGTTTTCAGTCAGTCAGTCAGTGCGTGCGTGTGGTATGTCATACAACACTATGTTAATCTGACAGTAAATGGTTTTCAGTCAGTCAGTCAGTGCGTGCGTGTGTGTATAGTGAGTAGACACAGACATCGGGAAAAGAAAAGGAGCAGTCAGTGGAAATGCGTGGTGGAGGCAGATACAACACTAAGGGAACACAGAGAAAGGTTGAGCAGCAGGCGGCGGGGTATGTCAGTACAAGACAATGGTAAATGAAGGAGAAGGACAGCAGAGATGCGTGGGTGGGGAAATGATCGAGTATGGGAGTCAAGACAGTGAGTGCGTGTGAATGGGGAGGAACGACAGAGAGGGAGAATCAAAGTAGGAATGGTAGCAGCAGATCAGAAGGGGTGGGGGGAGGAGTAAGGAGGAACGAAGACAGAGAGGCAGAAGGGAAAGAGGAGGTAGGGACCACAGAGAGAGAGGAGGGGTGGTAGGTAGGGAGGGTGGAGGGAGGACGAAGACAGAGAGGCAGAAGGAAAGAGGAGAGAAGGGACAGAGAGAGGAGGAATGCAAAGAGGAAGGGACACAGAGAGAAGGGGGGGAGGGAGGAGGGAGGGAGAGGGAGCAACGAAGAAAGAGGCAGAAGGGAAAGAAGGGGAGGAAAGGGACAAGAGAGCAGGAAGCAAAGAGGAAGGGACAAGAGAGAAGAAGGGGGGGAAGGGACGGGAAGGGGGGGAGGGGAGGGGGAGGCGAAGACAGAGAGGCAGAAGGGAAGAGGGAGAAGGCAGAGGAGAGGCAGGAATGCAAAGAGGAGGGCAAGGGAAGGGGGGGGGGGAGGGAGGGAGCAACGAAGACAGAGAGGCAGAAGGGAAAGAGGGAGGAAGGGACAGAGAGAGGAGGAATGCAAAGAGGAAGGGACACAGAGAGAAGGGGGGGGAGGGAGGGAGGGAGGGACGAAGACAGAGAGGCAGAAGGGAAAGAGGGAGGAAGGGACAGAGAGAGGAGGAATGCAAAGAGGAAGGGACACAGAGAGAAGGGGGGGGGGAGGGAGGGAGGGAGGGAGCAACGAAGACAGAGAGGCAGAAGGGAAAGAGGGAGGAAGGGACAGAGAGAGCAGGAATGCAAAGAGGAAGGGACACAGAGAGAAGGGGGGGGGGAGGGAGGGAGGGAGGGAGCAACGAAGACAGAGAGGCAGAAGGGAAAGAGGGAGGAAGGGACAGAGAGAGGAGGAATGCAAAGAGGAAGGGACACAGAGAGAAGGGGGGGGGAGGGAGGGAGGGAGGGAGGGAGGGAGCAACGAAGACAGAGAGGCAGAAGGAAAAGGGAGGAAGGGACAGAGAGAGCAGGAATGCAAAGAGGAAGGGACACAGAGAGAAGGGGGGGGGGGGGAGGGAGGGAGGGAGCAACGAAGACAGAGAGCAGAAGGGAAAGAGGGAGGAAGGGACAGAGAGAGGAGGAATGCAAAGAGGAAGGGACACGAGAGAAGGGGGGGGGAGGGAGGGAGGGAGGGACGAAGGGACATAGAGAGAGAGAGAGGGAGGGGCAGGCAGAAACAACAGCAGACTGTCTTGCGGACGAGAGCGATCCAGAAACGGACCAATCCTTGGACAGGAACAAAGACAATTAGGTTGACAAAGATAAAATCCGAAAAAGAAAATCAAAAAACGACAACAACAAAAACATTCATTGAATTTGAAAGTTACAAAGAACAAAGATCAAAAGCAACAAAAAAGGCATTTGGGGGGCGGAAAGAGTTTTGGGTAGGGAGGGGGGAGTGGGGGGGATGGGTTTTAAAGGAACTAACGATGTTCCCAATACACTGTGCGGTCGTTGTTAATTTGACAATGGGGTTAAAAAAAAGTGTTTCCAAAGAGGAAAAAAGAGATGAAAAGCGCCAGAGGGAGAGGGGGAAGAGAAGGAGGGGGGAAAAAGCGAGAAAATCTGCGTCAAAGAGAGAGAAGAAGAGGGGGAAGGCGAGAGAGAGAGGAACAGAGAGAAGAGAAGAGAAAAGAGAGAGAGAGAGAGGAGAGAGAGAGAGAGAAGGCGGATAAGCAAAACACCGTGAAGAAAGAGGACATATACAATCTAGGGGGGTGGGAATGACTTACGAGGGGGGGGAAGGGGTCGCGAAGGGGGTGGGGGGGGGAGGGGGGTGTCGGGGGCCCAAAACAAACGAACAAACAACAACACAAAAAAAACCAAGAAAGACAAATATCTCGAATAACTACAAACTTCAGGTTGGTGTGTGTGGTGGTGTGTGTGTGTTTGGGGGTGTGTAAGAGAAAGTGTAGTGTGAGGATAGGTGCAGCGGGAGAGAGAGGGGAAGAGAGGAGAGAGAGAAGAGAGAGAAGAGAGAGGAGAGAGAGAGAAGAGAGGAGAGAGGAAAAAAGGCTGGAAGCAATTTTCTGCGGTAAAAAAACATTCACACCGAACAATTTCGTTTAAAAAGTAACATGTTTTATTTTCTGTCCAAACTTTATTCCCCCCCTCCCCTTCTCCCCCCCCTTTCCCCTCTACCCCCCCCCCCCCTCCTTCTCTCTCTCTCTCCCCTCTCTCTCTCTCTCTCCCTCCTCTCCTTTTTTCTCAAACACCAATGCGCACGCAGCACACACACACACACACACACCCACCACACACACAACACCCACACACACTGAGGGTGTGGTGTTTACAATTCATTCTTACGCTAAAACACCACGAAAAGGAGTAAAGACGCAATACTTTAAAAAAAAAATAATCACCACAAAAAAAAAAAAGCAAAGAAGCAAACAAAAATTCACCGAATGTCACATCTCGAAGAACAGGGTTTTCCCCTTTGGAACAAATTGATTCGGGAAAAGGCCAGGAAAATCTTGAAAACTTTTGAAAAAAAAAAGAAAGAAAGAAAGAAAGAAAAAAAAAGGAACCAACAAAAGAAGAAAAAAAGAACGAAGAAACAAATGCGGACAAAACCCCCCCCCCTTCCCCCCCAACCAATGGAAACGAACCCAAAAAAAAGAGGCAAAAAAGGGGGAAAAAACTCTGCGGGGGGCACAAAGAGATGCTTTTCCCTGAAACCTCCCCCCCCCATTACGGGGGATTGAGTGATCGTCTTGAAAGTGAATCCCGCATTTTCCTTTTTCTTGAGCGCTTTTGTGACGGTGGCTTTAAAATTTAAAACAGCTAAAGAGAAAGGCTGCCACCACCTTGGCCCATTGTTCGTGATTTCCTCTGTTCTGTGCTGACAAACCTGAAGATAAAGCTGTCGAAAGTTTCCTTGCCCCTTTATATCTATAGAAAAAGAACGTTTTTCCTTTTATTTTGGGGTGTTATTTTTGTTTGTTTTTTTGTTTATTTCTGTTCATTCTTTTTTAAGCACGTTGAAGTCTGTTTCAATCTTATTATGAAAAAATTTCTCTCTCTCTCCTCTTTCCCCCTCTCCTCTCCTCTCTCTCTCTTCTCTCGTGCGGCGTGCGTGCGTGGTTTTTGTGTGTTGTGTGTGCGCGCGCGCGCTGAAAATCCAGTCGAGCAATTGTTTCTCAGGGTTTTCTCATTTTTCATCGACAAAACCAATTCCGCTCGTTTGTTAAAAAATTTTCGGCGGGGGTGCGTCAATCAGTCCCTTCCCCCTGTTTTCCAAAGTTTTCACCCCGTGCAAATAAAGAAACTCAGCGCGGTTGAAAATAAAAACCCATAAAATGGGAAAAACAGAAACCCCCTTTTCCTTAGATGAAAATAAAAAAAAAATGTGAAATGCGCCAAAAGACGGAAGATTTCAATAAAGGGCATAGGAAACAAGAGAAAAAAAAGTGGGGGAGAAAGCACGGGGGGAAAGAGCCCGACAAAACAATCGTTCGAGCAACAGGGCTGACCTGCCCCCAACAACATGTCCTGGCGAAAGGCGGGGGACCCCCAAGGGGGCAAGTCCCCAAAGCCAGTCAAGGAATATTTCCCCGTCTGTGCAGTGCGCGTGCTTTTTTTTTTTTCCCCCTGTCAACTGCCACATTTTATCAGTGAAGATTTTGAGAACATTTTCTTGAGTAAGGATAAGAAGTGGGTTAGGCTTAGCTTCGGAGCGGACAGATAACGCAGAATAACAGAATGTCATACATTGTTCACTAATTGGATCTGCGGTATTGCCCCTTTTTCACTCTCCCGGGAAGCCAATTCCGTAGGCCGCACCGAGACAAGGCTTATCCGTATGTGTCCCGGATGTTGCCACTGATTGGGACGTCCGAGACACGGGTGGCGTTACTGACGACTTGGGAGGGTGTGGGAGGGAAGGAGTGGGAGACTTGTGACGACCAGGACAGACTGAATCAGCGAGTGGTCAGAAAAGCGGTTTCTTAAAACAAACAGGTAACAACGCTCTGACCACGCATAAATTATTTAAATACAAACTTTACGCTTTTGGCTAAACTAACCTTCTTCTGGAAGCTGTAACTAAACGACTGAAATTTTGAAATCAGTACGTTGAAGAAACACCACAGAAAGGCATAGTAATGTTGGTAATATGCATCAACAAAGAAGAAGAGAAGAGAGAGTATGGAACAGGGTATACTGGATATTCTGACGTTTCATTCCGCGTACTGTGAGTTTTAACAGTTGGACGCACAACATGATCATCCACCAACACGCAGTTCAATCCTAATCTCTTCTTTCGTCGTTTTCAAACATCGATTATCCTCTTTCCAACTGCTTGTAATAGGTTCTTTTCACACACACGCGCACGCACGCACGCACGCCCCGCACACACACACACACCCCACACACACACACACACACACACACAAGCCAATCAAATGTCCCGAACCCCAGCTGCTTGTCCCTCAACTGATACAATCACACTTTCAAACCTAACCTTGTACTCAAAAATTAAATGGCGAATCACTTTGTCCTTGAGTTCATCAGAGAGAGGGAGAGAGAGAGGGGAGAGAGAGAGAGAGAGAGAGAGAGAGAGAGAATGCGTGTGTGTGTTAGGTAACACCCCCCCCCCCATACCTTCTGTCCCTCTCCCTCTCTGTATCTGTCTGTCTGTCTGTCTGTCGCCCCTCTCTCTTCTCTCTCTCTCTCTTTTCCTCTCTCTCTCTCTCTCCCCCCTTTTGTTCACATTTCGTGACCAACACAGCAGGTCCCTGCATCGCTGGGGCCTGATTGATGCCGAAACACAGAAAGAAAGGAAGCGCCGTTTAAACCCCGCCATGATGGCTCAGACCCGAAACGAAACTCCACAGCATCCGCTCTGTGTCGTCTTAGTTGCTCATCATGTGTGTTTAAATCTCCAATTCTGTGCCCCATCATGCCTGCCTTCGTCGTGTCTTCTGTTTTTATTTCCTTCACACCTCCTGGCTTGATCACGCTAGATCTGCAAGGAAGCATCCCCGAAATGATTGTCGGTGAGGGAGTAAAACACACTTGGAATGGGTGGGAGAGGGCAGAGAATTCTGGTTAGAAAAAGCCGCTGACTGTCCTTGTTTTCAGTTGGAGAAGGCAGAGAATTCTGGTTAAAAAAAAGCCACTGATGTCTTTGTTTTCAGTTGGAGAAGGCAGAGAATTCTGGTTAGAAAAAGCCGCTGACTGTCTTTGTTTTCAGTTGGAGAGGGCAGAGAATTCTGGTTAGAAAAAGCCGCTGACTGTCTTTGTTTTCAGTTGGAAAGGGCAGAGAATTCTGGTTAGAAAAAGACACTGTCTGTCTTTGTTTTCCAGTTGGAGAGGGCAGAGAATTCTGGTTAGAAAAAGCCAAAGCCACGTCTGTCTTTGTTTTTCAGTTGGAGAGGGCAGAGAATTCTGGTTAGAAAAAGCCAAAGCCACTGTCTGTCTTTGTTTTCAGTTGGAGAGGGCAGAGAATTCTGGTTAGAAAAAGCCACTGTCTGTCCTTGTTTTCAGTGGGAGAGGGCAGAGAATTCTGGTTAGAAAAAGCCACTGTCTTTTCCTTGTTTTCAGTGGGAGAGGGCAGAGAATTCTGGTTAGAAAAAGGCGACTGTCTGTCTTTGTTTTCAGTGGAGAGGGCAGAGAATTCTGGTTAGAAAAAGCCACTGTCTGTCCTTGTTTTCAGTGGAGAGGGCAGAGAATTCGGGTTAGAAAAAGGCCACTGTCTGTCTTTGTTTTCAGTTGGAGAGGGCAGAGAATTCTGGTTAGAAAAAGCCACTGTCTGTCCTTGTTTTCAGTTCGAGTCGGCAGAGAATTCTGGTTAGAAAAAGGCACTGTCTGTCCTTGTTTTCAGTTGGAGACGGCAAGAAATTCTGGTTAGAAAAAGCCACTGTCTGTCTTTTGTTTTCAGTGGGAGAGGGCAGAGAATTCTGGTTAGAAAAAGCCAAAGCCACTGTCTGTCTTTGTTTCAGTTGGAGATGGCAGAGAATTCTGGTTAGAAAAAGACACTGTCTGTCTTTGTTTTCAGTTGGATAGGGCAGAGAATTCTGGTTAGAAAAAGCCACTGTCTGTCTTTGTTTTCAGTTGGAGAGGGCAGAGAATTCTGTTAGAAAAAGACACTGTCTGTCTTTGTTTTCAGTTGGAGAGGGCAGAGAATTCTGGTTAGAAAAAGGCATGCCACTGTCTGTCTTTGTTTTCAGTTGGAGAGGGTAGAGAATTCTGGTTAGAAAAAGACACTGTCTGTCTTTGTTTTCAGTTGGAGAGGGCAGAGAATTCTGGTTAGAAAAAGCCAAAGCCACTGTCTGTCTATTGTTTTCAGTTGGAGAGGGCAGAGAATTCTGGTTAAAAAAAGCCAAAGCCACTGTCTGTCTTTGTTTTCAGTTGGAGAGGGCAGAGAATTCTGGTTAGAAAAAGCCACTGTCTGTCCTTGTTTTCAGTTGGATAGGGCAGAGAATTCTGGTTAAAAAAAAGCCACTGCCCTGTCTTTGTTCTCAGTTGGAGAGGGCAGAGAATTCTGGTTAGAAAAAGCCACTGTCTGTCTTTTGTTTTCAGTTGGAGAGGGCAGAGAATTCTGGTTAGAAAAGGCCACTGATGTCTTTGTTCTCAGATGGAGAGGGCAGAGAATTCTGGTTAGAAAAAGCCACTGTCTGTCTTTGTTTTCAGTGGGATAGGGCAGAGAATTCTGGTTAGAAAAAGCCACTGTCTGTCTGTGTTCTCGGTTGGAGAGGGCAGAGAATTCTGGTTAGAAAAAGCCACTGTCTGTCTTTGTTCTCAGTTGGAGAGGGCAGAGAATTCGGGTTACCTTAAAGCCCCTGTCTGTCTTACATTGTTTTCAATGGGGAAGGGCAGAGAATTCTGATGACCAAAAGCCGCTTACTCGTTTGGCTTTGTTTTTCATGCGACGATTCAAGTGAAACAAATTAGGCACCTTTATAATCTGCACAAAAGTATAGTCGCTTACTTCCAGTCTGTATAAAGCCAAGATATTGAGTAGGAGGATAAACTTTTCTGCATTTCGTTAGTAAAGATTTCCATTGGGCACACTGGAGGTATTCACCACTTCCCGTGAATCTGAATCTCTCCCTCTCTCTCTCTCTCTCTCCTCTCTCTCTCTCTCTCTCTCTCTCTCACACACACACACACACACACACACACACACACACACACACACACACACACACGCACAAACCACACACACACACAACACCCCACACACACACGAGCGCGCGCCACGCGCAGGAACGCCCGCATGCACGAACAAGTGGTCAGAAAGGCTGTAACTTGCTTGACTACATCTGAACGAACGTAAAAGAAATAAAATGAATAAAAAAAAGAAAAGAAAAAAAAAGAAAAACCTGAAAAATCCCTCAAAGATCTTTGACGCTTTCTATCAACAAGATACTCGCACGAATTCGAGCGACACCGACAAATATCTGTTTTTCATGTCCTCGCAGGAAACTACACCCGGCCCCTCCACCCCCCCTCCCCACCTCACACCCACCCACCTTTTCTCTAACCCCACCGCCTCCCCCTTTACTCCTTCCCTTCCCCTGGTGAACGGCTTCCCCCGCGAACGCTGATGAATAAAACCGCCGTGGTCATTTTTGATGGGGGGAATCTGGCGCTGGGCCGGTGGGGGGGATTGCGGGCTGGCAACATGCGTGGCAGGGCCATGTTGGGCCTTAAAAACACGGTGGGAATGATCGGGCGGACTGCTGATCGGTCGGTGTTGGGCGTTAAATGGTCTGCTTTCACCACACGCGTGCCACGCCTCCGCCTCCTTGCTCGGAAATGCTGCCCGTCCCCCCCCCCCCCCCCCCCCCCCCCCCCCCCCCCCCCCCCCCCCCCCCCCCCCCCCCCCGCCTGGATCTGCTCCTGCGTCTGTCCGTCTGTCTGTCCCGTCTTTTGTCAAGAGAGAGAGAGAGAGAGAGAAGAGAGAGGAGAGAGAGACCCGCCCCACACACCACACACAAAGAGAGAGAGAGAAGAGGAGAGAGAGACTACAGACAGACAGACGCACACACAGACGAGAAGAGAGAGAGAGAGAGAGAGAGAGAGAAGGAGAGAGAGAGAGAGACAGCAGAGAGACAGAGAAGAGAGAGAGAAGAGAGAGAAGAGGGAGAGAGAGCAAGAGTATGTTTTGCTCTCATACTCCCTCCAAACAAAAGCCTTCTTTCTAAATCAAAGTCGGTTAAATTAACTGTAACATTTGACGGAAAGTCTTTCCCCCCCCGGAGAGGGCAACCCCCCCCATTTTAGAGGAGTGTGAGAGAGAACAGAGAGAGAGAGAGAAAAGGAGAGAGAGAGGGGGAGAGAGAGAGAGAGAGAGAGAGGGGAGAGAATGCCGCATGCATTCATTATTCGGCGTAATCTTGTGCCCGGCCTTTTACTATGGTGGTTGTTGTTATTGTTTTTTATTATGATCATTGTTGTTTTGCTGTTGTTATTTTCGTTATTCTTGTTGTTATCAACACTATTATTACCATTATTATTATTGGTAATTACTACTACTACTACTACTACTACTACTACTATTACCACTACTACTAAATATCATCATAAGACAAACCGCTAACTATAGTTTATAATAGTAGCACTTGACCTTGGCACAAACAGTTTGAACAGTAAAGGTTTCCCGAGTTACTTTGATCCCCTATCTTTTGATCTCCCTTGCATCCTTGAATGGATCCTCAAACATAGGCTCAAAGATTGTCCCCTATATTTTAAAACTTTTTGAATAATGCTTTTAGTTTTTCAGCAACTTTTTTCCCTCTCCGCACTTTTGTTTTGTTCCAGTTACTGCCCTTGGCTGGCTGCTTTGAGGGTGCTGTTTGGATTCTTTTTTGAACCCTTGGTGGTGAGAACACCACAGAATTATGGACTGTGGTGTGTCTCTATTTGGCACCAAGAGCACAGACACAATCAGTCGCGTCTCCCTGATGAATCCGATCCAGCGTACGAAAAGCCTAGGAACAGGCAATACAAATAAATGTGTCTTCGAGAGGGATTACGATGGTTCCCTCAGGCAGCTAATGAAGGGCTTCTCATATTTATAATATATTCTCCCCATTTTTTTCTTATTTATAAGTTAAAATGTTTGCCAAGTCATTACTATAACGACTGAAGAATTGTTAACCTGCACTTGTTTTCACCCACTACTTGATTGTTCAGCATTACTTTGATAGTGAGTGATAGCTTATTTCTGAAATCGTTTCCTACACGCCATAATAAACCACGAACTGCACCACAACCTCTTCCATAGCTCTACACGGAAGCACACAAGGTCACGGCCTTGATGCTGATGACGGCCGCCAACACTGGGCAGTCCCACAGCCAAAGCTTGTCCATAACACATTGTCAGTGTGTGTACAAACAC
>CM031611.1:76852090-76857090 GCA_018398815.1 Conus ventricosus
CAGGCCAAATGGCGAGCACAAAATCCCGTCCACGTGACCGGAAATGAGCTCTGAGAGATCCGAGTTGGCTCACGACATGGACAGAGGTCATTCAACATGCAAAGATCAGCGAATAGGAAGCACTCCCATCCTAACACAGTACCTTCCATTACTTCAGAGCAGCCATTACAGATCAAAGACACGTCTGTGACGGGATAAGAGCCAGCATCAGCAAACTCGGGAGCGCAAAAGCTAGTGCAGAGAAACCATGCTAATTCCATAATCCAAACATGAGAACAGTCATCAGGCAAGGCTTTGCGCGTGCACGTGAAACCAACCCTACAGCTTACCAGGCGGAATGAACGAAATGGAACCAAAAATGGGGTGGATCCTCGGATTTCCCGGGAACCACGCAGCATACCTGGCTGGACAGAGCTATTCTTCCTTTGAAGATCTGCTGCCACTGAAGATGCTGAAATGCTGCAATCGTTGCACAACGTACCTTTCAGTTATTTTCCGCTTCCAAAGGGTGAACGAAACGAGAGGACCAAATGTTAAAAAGCTAAAAAGGGTAGGAGTTTGGGCATCTGTAGCGGTCAGGAGGAGGAGCGAGAGAGGAATGGAGATGAGGGGGTCGATACGGAAAAACAAAACGGTCAGTGAGGAAGAATGAACAGGGTATTGTCTGCACACAGAATAAAGCACAAAGCACCAAGCGGGGAAGCATTTTGACAAGGACTTTTACCTTGATAAGCCAGGTTTTTTTAAAATGGGTTAACATCGAAATGTAACACTTTGCAACTGAAATCTTACAAAGACATTTTCAATTGTCACGAAAACCTCACGTTACTCTCTTATTATTCTGCTTTTGTTTTGTCTTCCTCTCGTTTTTTTTCTCCTCAACATCGCGATTATTCACTGGAGCGTCTCACTGGAGAACTGTCGATTGTGTGCTAAGGTCTTTGTTTCTGCTAATAGTTTCCCTATTCATTCTGCAATGCTGGCAGTCCGTCGTTTTATGTCTTCCATTGCACTTCCCATCCACTACAGTTCCCTGGAGGACTGTTTCAGCAAGGCCGTGGGACAGTTAAGGGGCCATACCAACGTAGTGTTCTTTTCTAAACTGATCTCATGGGATCTTCATACGGCCTGATGTGCTGCTTGATGGTGTGGAAATATAATCATTATATCTGATGATTAGCATCTTGAGAAAACACCTCGTCTCCATGGCTTGGATTGTTCTGTCTGGAACTCTAAAAGGGCTCATGTCTAATATGTATATAGGAAACGGAATATGCCAGACCTCCTTCGAGCCTGATTTTGTGTTTCATGAAATTGTCATTGTCTTTCCGAAGGGGTTTCAATCTGGACAGTTTGATGGTGTCTTTGCCGCTTTTGAGAGGATTTATACCTGGATTCCTTAATGTTAACAATGGATCTCACGGAAGTCAAAAGGTGAACAGTTCCTTGCTTCTGCCTGTTGACTGTTCCATCAGTGATGATAGTGGTGTTGTGGCTTGCTGTTAGCTTGGCCTTCTCGCCGTTGGTTTCCATGCTATGTTTTGTGCATATTTCATTCAGTCTTTTGATAAGCTTGGCGAGTTCTTGTTCACATTCTGCCAGGCCATCGATGTTGTCTGCAAAGTGAAGACTCGAAGTGGTTCTTCCTCCAATGCTGACTGTACTGACATGATATTCAAGTGCATCAGTCATGATGCGTTCCAAGAATATGTCAAAATGTGTGTGAGAGATAGAATGCAGCCCTGGTGAACTCCAAATGAAGTAGGGAACCATTCTCCAATCTCGTTTCATTGATTATGCTCTGGTCACTTCGGAGATAGCTGCTGGATGAGGTTGATTAGTTTTTGCCCCATTTTAACTATTTTCACTGTGTCTCCTGACTAACGCTGTCAAATGCTTTCGTGAAGTCTGGGTAGATGTGGTAGAGTTCCCCCTGGTGTTTGAGTTTTTGTTTTTTTGTTTTTTTAGCAAAGGGCACTTAGAATATCTGTCCGAGAGTACTTGTATGTTTGCGGAATCCAGGCTTCTATTCAGTGATGAGATATCTGCCTTCAAATGTAATCTATTTTGAGCATTACTTTGCTGCCATGTGTAATCAGACTGATAGTGCGTCAGCTCTGTCAATGTTGAAGATTTCCTTTCTCTGGAAGGGTGATGACTGGCGACTGTCTCCATGGTGTTGGCCGTTTGCCAGTGTGCCAGATTTTGTTGCCGATCACACTTGCTACATCAGCCACCGCCTCTCCACCATGTTTGAAGTGTGTTGCAGGGATGTTGTCAATGCCTGTAGCTTTGCCACGTTTTAGTGACTTCGCTGCTTCTACGATTTCTCCACGGAGCTGTGGAAATTCAGCCTCATTTAATGAATCATGCACTGTAAGCACACCATTATCTTTATTACTTGACATGTTGTAAAGTTGAGAGCAATATGCAGTCCTCCATTTTGTGACGTCTTCTTCCTGGGTGGGTGAGTTGCCATCTTTGTCCTAAATGGTGCTAACTTGGCTTTTGTTTAGTCAAGCCTTAAAAACTGTCTTTGTTTCATTGTTGTCTAGGTTTTTCTCAGTGTCATCACACCAGTGATTGATCAATCTTTCCTTCTGATCCTTCATCACTGGACCGATTCCCATGATTGTTGCACTGCGTTCACCCCTTTCTTCCATACTCTTCTGATGCAGTGTTCAGCACCTTCTGGGTTCAGACATCTCCAAGATGCTGCTTGAGATCAGGGCTTAGATTTCTGTCGTTTTCTTTCTTTGCTCCTCTGTTGTTGTTTGGGTCATCATTTGGTGGAAATTGTGAAGGTTTCAAAATATTCTTCAAAGCGTAGAATTGGGGTAAATTTACCCTGTTGCTGCTTGAAATCGTTCAGGATCTTCCTATTGTTTTTTCAGTTTCCTTTTTGGTCCTTCAACCGTGATAAAGTTCGTTGTGGTCACTATCGAGGTCAGCTTCTGAAACGTCCATATTTTATTCCTATTGATGCTAGCTGTTTTGAGCATACCTCGAAACTATATATTAAAAAAAAAACATTCTCTTACAAATGAGAATGAGGAAGAACACGGCCTCATTATACATGCTAACAAAAATAACACATCTATTAAACTCTACGAACAATGAACAGCAAGACGGACATTTTATGGGAAGACTTTCTTCATCCGGTGTCTGAAACAGTCCATCATAAAGTTTGCAATCATGGATTGGATTGAACAACAACAAAAGAAAGAAAGAAGGGGGGGGGGGGGGAAGAAAATAAAAGACAGAAAGAAAAAAGAGAAAGGAAGTATACGGGGCTCGTCCACTGTGGAAAGAAATAGAAAAAGCTGAAGCTAGAAAATCTCACTCGCCCCACCTCCTCTCCTCTGCAATCATCCAACCCTACACCAATCCCACCCCCTCTCCACCCCTTTTCAACAGGTCCGCCCGAGGAAACAATCAACCCGGTGGTCCGAACGACGGACCTGGGTGTCCCACCCTCCGCAGATGACCAGGCAGACCGTTTGACCTGAACCCGACAGTGACAGAGGTCAACCAGGTGTGATCAACTTCCGTCTGACACAGCCTGCAATATCAGGGACACGCCTTTTAATGCGGCACTGGAGGACAGGCGAGAGAGAGAGAGAGAGAGAGAGAGAGAGAGAGAGAGAGAGAGAGAGAGAGAGAGAGAGAGAGAAAGTGAGAGAGAGACAGAGAGAGAGAGACAGAGAGAGAGAGAGAGAGAGAGGTGGGCGTGGGAAAGGAACAACACGGCTCACATCAGAGTAAACACATAACCAGAGAAATGAAAGCATTTGCCGAACTCAAGGGAGCGTAAAGCTGCCAATAGTATGAGGACGAAGAACAGAATGTGGCTGCAGCAGAAGTGATACAAACATAGCACAGGAAGAACAGAATGTGGCTGCGGCAGAAGTGATACACACACAGCACAGGAAGAACAGAATGTGGCTGCGGCAGAAGTGATACACACACAGCACAGGAAGAACAGAATGTGGCTGCAGCAGAAGTGATACACACACAGCACAGGAAGAACAGAATGTGGTTGCAGCAGAAGTGATACACACAGAGCAAAGGAAGAACAAAAGGGTCATAAAAATCGAATATGGCAGATAAAAGAGAAGTTAAACATTTCTTTCTGCGCTGTTCTTTTGTTTTGTTTTGTTTTGTTTGTTTTTGTTTGTTTTTTTCAATGAAGACGACAGACGTGTGAGGACATAAGACGTCCAGACGCATCAATGGACCGTTAACAAGGGAGGCCATACAACAACAACATTGGAAGTACTCGCTGGATGAACTGAGGCATAGCAACCATCCCACTCTTGATTCCCTCCGCCCTGTTGGGTGGCACACCATCAGAGAAATGGACAGACTGTGAGATAAATGACGTCACAGCTGTTGCTCAGACAGCCGGACAGCGGTCTCCTGTGATGATCACCTTACATTTGGTGTACTATTTATGTGTTTATTCATTTATTTATTTACTTATCTAATTATTCATTTATTTGTTTATTCACTTATTTATTAATTTAACTATTCGTTATCTACTTGTTTGTTTATGTATTTATCAACTGACATAGTCATTTACTTTTTTATCTACTTACATATGTATTTATGCATTCATTTATGTATGGCTATATGTGTATCTATATATGTAAGTATATACATTCAAGGTTGCGAATTTTCAAACAAATGTAATAATCCCTGCGGATTAATTTTTACACAGAAAGAAAGACAGAAACCGAGGCTTTTTTTTTCTTCAATGAATATTTTTAGATCAACGTCCGTCACTGCGACAATAACCAGAACTAACTTTGGCCCGGCTGACCTCATTGCGGACACAGCTACGTGACGACCGTGATTCGTTACGGTTGCAGTTATTGCGAAATGGAAGAGACACACATGAGCTGATAATCAGCGGGGGCCTCTTACAGAACCTTAATTGCTTCCTTTGTCCCCAAGTTTTGAATTCTATGAAGACATCTGCGTGAAAAGCACTCACAATA
>CM031611.1:76862090-76864590 GCA_018398815.1 Conus ventricosus
GAGATAGCTAGGGGGGTCCGGGGGCATGCCCCCCCCGGAAAAGTGTTTGTGAGGTGTGTGTCACTCTTGTGTGTGTGTGTGTGTGTGTGTGTGTTTGTGTGTGTGTGTGTGAGTGAGTGAGTGAGTGAGATCAGTAGATTGGAGATGATATTTAAAAAAAAAAAAAAATTAATTTTTATATTAATTTCTATTCAAATATGAAATTTCAGAAAAGGGCATGTACAGGTAAAGGAAAAGGTACTAAATACATAACAAATTTTCTAAGTCATACTTACTTGCAGCAATCTTGGAGTCAGGAAACATCGTTTGAAATGCCTTGACAAACTTGTCAGCATTCGCGAGAGGCAGGTTATTTTTTGCCAGGATGTCCCAACACATCTTTGCTTCAGCTTTTGTTGTCATCTTTTCCAATGAATTTCCAGAATCATCATGCTTGCTCTGGATCATGAAATTCGCGATAGATTTCTGCTTTCCAGCTGCTTCGATGAACTGCTTGTGAGAAGCCGTGCCCACATGTCTCTTACAATCGAACATTCCGCCATGTTCACAGCTGAAGTCCGACTTGCATATGCTACAATGCACATATCCCGGCCCTTTTCTTGATGGGAAAAGACAGTTATAATTGTCATGGTATACCTGGCGGTATTTTTGAGTAACTCGTGCCTTTTTTGGTTTCTCAGGAACTGTTTCTTCCGTAACACGGCAATCAGAATCGTCGTCTGTCTCATGCTGAGCACGCTTTGACGCCATCTTTGATAATGATGTCAACCCGCGAAAGTTATCTCCCTTACTAAAACGTTCAACCTCATGCCTGCCCGCAATGCTGGCTTTCGGTTACACTGTTATGAAGGAATAACTGAACACTGTAACTTTCGCAGGCGGCACAGTGAGTGAACGGGCCATCGCGTTGTTGAACCGATGAGAATGATTGCTTTCGAAAAGTGTAGTTTTGGCGATCCGCGTGGCGGAATTTAATGTTTGAAGGCGTAATGGCGTAATTGGAGGTTTGAAATCGTGATTTATTACGCCAAAGGCGTAAAGTAAACAGGTCTGTACCCCTTCCCCTCCTTTTTTTCCGACCGAATCAGCGGACGAAAGGCCTCTTGAGGAGACGACATGAAAGGATCTGTTGTTAAAATGGACCTTGATGCTTTGGGTGAAAAATTTCATGTTTATAATCTAACACCCTGATTTTTCTTTTCCATTTTCTTACTCCCAAACACCTCTCCTTCCTTTTTAAAAAAACAAAACGTTGCCAAGTCTTTAATGTAATGACAGAGGAATTGTGAGCCTGCACTTGTTTTTCTCTTTTTCTCCCGCTACTAAATTGTGTTTCACACACACACACACACACACACACACACGCGCGCGCGCGCGCGCGTGTGTGTGTGTGTGTGTGTGTGAAATATAACAGTCCCTGCAAGTTTGACGCTAGAAAAATCTGAGATGTCTTTCGTATTACAACACAATAAAGACTAAAGAGATTCAGAGAACAATCCTCCGAATATTTCATTTATTTTTGGCCGACGTTTCGCCTAAAAGCTGGTTGAAAGTATCATAAGAGACTTTTTTTCAAAGCTGGTTAAAAATATCACAAGAGGCAGAATCTAATACCGATGTCTGAATTCTGAAAACTGTACATTGGGCGGGACTGGACGGTCGGATTACAAAGCAAAAGGAAGAAGAGGGGGAAAAAAGGTGGGTGGGTAGGTGGGTGGGTGGGTGGGTGGAGGATAAATAAAAGTGTTGGAGTGTGGTGGCGAGGGTGTGAATGCACACATGTTACAGAGAGGGAGGGGAGGAGCGAGATAGGGAACGGCTGGGAAGGGAGGGGGGGGGGGGTATGCTGAGAAGGGGAGGAGAGGGGATGGGAGCAGGGGAGAAAACCCACTCGCCACATGGCAAGAAAAGGTATATAGATGCACAGTGAATTCTTTCCCAGATTCTACAAATTAAAAAAAAATTAAGAAAAACATTTAAGTAAGATAGAGAGATAGATAGATGTTCCTGTAACTGTCTAAGAAAAACATTCAAGTAAGATAGATAAATACATAGATATTCCCTGTAGCTGTCTTGGTGAACAGAACTGAACATTGTAGACATGCAAAAGAGGACTTTCTTTCAACATATCGTACAGACAGAATCGATATTAGCGCATATCAAGGTTTAAGAGCTTAACGAAACAAAAAAAAAACAAAAAAAAAACTAGTCACCTGGATAATGTAGAAATCTGTCAACACTGGTCAAGCCGCGCTTCCTTAATACTGCTAATTCGAAAATAAACTGCTTAACGTCCAGCACTCGGCAAAATGGCTCGCCTAATGTCGGCATTAGGCTAACTGATGTCAACGACAGGCTGTTGCCAGCATAACAAAGGCCGTCTGTAGAGATTTCCTTCATAAAGCGAACAGTTGTGATCATTACAAGCAGCCATGATGCTGTGCGTCGCGCTGGTTTATTGCAGCCATTTTCATTGGGCAACTGTTTTCGTTTGGGTTTT
>CM031611.1:76869590-76874590 GCA_018398815.1 Conus ventricosus
AAGCCAAAGACGGCCTCGGACATCAGACTCTTGAGAACGGGGTTCTCCCGGGGTTTTCCAAGGACCCTACAATGCCAGCTGCAAGAGAAGGCATTGAGGAAGACCGTCAGGGACCGGGACATCACAGCCCCGTGGACGGGATTCACAGGCGGTTCTCTAGAGTCCCTACTGTGGCTATGAGGACTGAAACAGTCTTGGACACCAGGCCCCTGTAAACGGGGTCTTCAAGGGTGTTCTCTAGGGCCGCCCCTACGATACCTAAGAGGACTGCAACACTAGGTGACACATGATCTCTGTGAACTTCGCGGAGTTCTCCACCGGTCCATTAAGTTGCTTCTTCTGAGAGGCAAGGGTTTGCAATTCGATTTTCTTTTCTATATACTTTTTTTTTCTTTTTTTTTTCCCCTTTTCTTTTTTTTTTTTATTTTGGACAGGGACAGTGTTCGAGGTGAACTGGCAGAGGCAATAGAGATAGTTAGGGAGGGAAGGCCTGGGGGAGGGGAGGGGGGAAGGAGGCTGCGTGGTGCGGGAGGGGGAAGGACAGGGCAGGGCTGTCAGCTTTGATACGGTTTCTGAACTCGGTTCGATTATGAACATAACTGTACTTGTACTTGACAGTTGGTAGTTGAACCTAAACCTCTGTAGCAGAAACACTGCTGGCGATCGGGTCGACGTATCAGAAGGCGGGGTGGGGGTGGGGGGGGGGGAGGGGGGTAGAGAGAAGGTGGGAGGGAGGGGCAGGGGGTGGTAGTGGTCAGGGGAGAGTTGGGTGGGTGGGAGGAACCACGACAACCGATATGCACCCTAACACCCATATTGGGGATCGTAGAAACAAATACTTCCCTGAAGAAACATTCACCTCTCTCTGTCTCTCTCTCTCTGTGTCTCTGTCACTCTCTCTCTCTCTCTCTCTCTCTCTCTCTCTCTCTCTCTCTCTCTCTCTGCCTGTCTCTCTCTCTCTCTCTCTCTCTCTCTCTCTCTCTCTCTCTCTCTCTATTTCACACAACCACACACGCACACACACAGACACACACACACACACACACACACACACACACACACACACACACACACACACACACACACACATACACACACACACGCTTGTGTGAGTTACTGAAACCCTCTAAACATGAAAGTGTGCCACCTACAGACACTGTAAGTGTTGACGTGTTCGACTTATTTTATTCGTTATCAGTTGTTCTCGTGGTAGCATGGAGGGTTTGCCTTGCACAAAGTCCACTTAGTCGTATCCTAAAACTGTGCTGTAGATCACTTCAGGTGTTCATCTTGGATTCCACCCTCCATCTAGCCTGCTTGCTCCTGCACACCATCATACTCTCTGTCTGCACCGCCCCATCCAGACCATTCACCTTCCTTCCCCCGTCCTTTTTTGGTGTTGCTTTAATATTCACAGTCTAGTGCAAACATTAATATCTTCATACGATCTACAATCCCCTTATTTCTGACGAGGCATTAAAAAAAATCCTTCCTCTACACACAGACACACACACTCTCTCCCTCTCTCTCTCTCTCTCTCTCAAGCAGCACGCACGAGGACACACACACACGCACGCACGCACACACACACACACACACACACACACACACACACACACACACACACACACACACACACATTAACAACTGGGGCAGATATCGGGGACACACACACACACACACACACACACACACACACACACACACACACACACACTACCAAAATACTCTTTCGGGAGAATCTAAACGAACACTTAGCCGTCAGCCCTTTATATTGCATGAACCGTCTCAAATCCACAAGCGTTGTCCAAACATGAACTTAAACAACAACAACAACAGCAACAACGTTAGCACACAGGTCAGGCGCACACGATCCCATGCACCCGCCTGTGCTCGACCAAAATTCTGGTGACATTTTTGGTTCAAATCTACTACATTCGCCATTACTCTGTGCAAAAATGACAAGCACTTGGAGTGTGCTTAGAAGCTACGTTCTTCTTCTATCATGTGCTGCCGTGAATAAGCGAATTTCGAATGGTTTCTTCATTAATTTTCTTCTAGTACCATGAGCAAAGTTTTTACATAAAATCTTAAATTGACGATCTTTGCAACTAACTCTAATCAAATACACATATTAGTTGCATAGATTCACACAGCTGCAGAAAATATTCTTGACTATGACCCAGTCAAATGCCATTGACAAATGCAAATACAGGTGAAGTAATGACAGCCCTATTTGGCCCTTATTACCACATACTTTTGATTATATCTATACATTTGAGAATGCTATAAGCACTTATTTCCTTGTCGAGGCAATCGAAAAATAGCGGTATTAAACTGAAGGTAATGAACTGCACGGACGCTATGCGAGCAAATTAACAAATTCATTCATTCATAAATTCTTCCCCTTTTGTTTATTTCTCTAAGTACCCTATTCACTGACTGATCGGTTCAAGATATGAGAGAGTGGGTGAGTTACTTCGAGTAGGACACAAACTTCATGAAATACTACGTGACCCCCACCCACCCACCCCACCCCCACCCCACCCCCTCTCTCTCTCTCTCTCTCTCTCTCTCGTGTATGGCTATATCTGTCTAAGAATTCATCACCTCTTACTCAGACCAATTTAGCAATAAAAGACCAACCATGCATTGAACTGGATGAGAGCCTTTGGTGATCCAAGTAATGGTCACACCCTGTGAAGTTTCCATCATCCAGGGAAGAAGCAAATCAGTCAGTCGATCAATAAACCAATCAGGCCGTCTGAATTAGGAACGCAAACTCCGCGCGCTTACATCATTCCCTGCACCAATCAAATCGCGTCCCTCGTCGAACATTGAGTTCTTTTTTTTTTTTTTTCTTCCAATGCGAAGGTCTTTTCATTCGAAATGAGGTCAGTGTCGCACACAGATACCTTGAACTTCAGCCTCTTTTAGACACTAGTGACACGGGGACGTACTCCGCCAGCTTTGTAGATTTACTGATTTGTTTTCGTTGCATGTTGCAGACAGACAGACAGACAGACAGATAGACAGATAGACCAATAAGCAAACTGGTAAATGGATATAAAATGATTATAGTCCCACAAATCCATGGCCGTGGGGTTAGTGAACTGTTAAAGAGGTCCGCCAATTTGTGGTCTGGCAGTTCCAAAAGACGGAGTTTCACACCTTCCACCCTCTTAACATTCCTTGTACTGAATCGGGTACCCGTTTGCTGCTGGGTGGACGGTGAATGTTTTCCAGACCTGAACGTTCAGTCCCACCATTCATTTGATGACAAGGCTCAGCAATAACACTGAAAACAAAGGGGAGACAAAGCAAGAACTCACCATGTTTCTGGTGACGTGAACTTTACAACAGTGACACTGAATCAATCGGAAACACGAGACGAAAAAAAAATGAGCATAATATTTGTTAATTCTGAGATCCATTGGAAACAGTGATACTAAAACCAACGAGAGACAGGACGAAAGCTAAATAAACTGTTGGTGTATTTGATTTAACACAGTTGCGACACATAATCAAAAGGAATAAGCGTAGGTGATGAAACAGAGCAAGAATTAAAACACGTATAAAATACGTAATAAGATCAGACAAGAACTAACCAAACCGTATTGACAATACAGCATATTTGTGATGAGACGGGGGGCCGGAATAGCTCAGTTGGTAGAGCACCGGACTCGTGATCCTGGGGTTGCGAGTTCGAATTTCGGTACAGGGGGATTTTTCCCTTGGAGTTAACATTGGTTCGGACTCCATTCCCCATACAGTCCTTCGAATGAGACTATAAACCGAGGTTCCGTGTGTGAACGCATGCACAACATCTTGCACACACGTAAAATCCCATCACCAACTTTCGGAAGAGAAGGCCAGTTTGGCCGTTGGTATGGATGACACGTTACACATAGCATGCACCTTCCCAAAGATGGAGTATGGCTGCCTTAATGGCGGGATGAAAAACGGTCATACACACAAAACTCCACTGCCTGTCTATACAGGCAGTGTCCGCAGGAGTATCAGCCTACGTACGCAGAAGAAAGAAAGAAAAGAAAAGTAATAATACAGAGCAAGATCAACCACTACACTGGTGACAAGACATTGTAACTATTAAACATGCTGTACTGGCGTTAAGACTGGAGGAGAATTTCAGACACAACGCTGGTGATAATACAGAGTCTCATCATTCACTGCTAGTATGTCCGGGTGAAAATTACAGACACTACACTGAAAAGAGGACCCAACATGACGGTGACACTGAACCAATGAGAAAGACAATTTTTGGAGTCGGCGGTAAATAAATGGAATTTGTCTTACATATCGGGACAGAGTGTAATGCAATAAATAGTCGGAGTAAAGAAAAAAAAGCGACTGATTAGAGACAAAGAGTGGTAGGGGAGTGGACAGAAGAGAGAGAGAGAGAGAGAGGAGAGAGAGAGAGAGAGAGAGAGAGAGAGAGAGAGAGGAGAAGAGAGAGAAGAAAGAGAGAGAGAGAGAGAGAGAGAGAGAGAGAGAGAGAGAGAGAGAGAGAGGGAGCCAGCCAGATAGGCAGACAGACAGAGAGACGGATAGCGCTCCGTTCATTTTCATCATTAAAAACGTGATGATATGAGAGATGATATCTGGTCTATACACAAGAGAGGGCTGTGAAGGTACTGTCACGAAAGGCACACAGCTTTACTCTGCCTTCTGTCTCCCCCTTCTCTGCCCTGTCGAGGGCTAATGGGCAACAACACTGCAATTCCTTCTGTTCTCATTTCAATACAATTCCCATTGTCAGTTTCATGACACGAAAAAGAAGAAGAAGAAGAAGAAGAAGAAGACGAAGAAGAAGAAGAAGAAGAAGGAGAAGGAGAAGATTAAGAAGAAGAAGGAGAAGAAGAAGAAGAAGGAGAAGAAGAAGAAGGAGAAGAAGAAGATGAAGAAGATGAAGAACAACAACAACAACAACAAGAAAGAAGAAAAAGAAGAAGAACAAGAAGAAGAAGAAAAAGAGCAAG
>CM031611.1:76879590-76882090 GCA_018398815.1 Conus ventricosus
AACGCTGTGAAAGCGGGCTGCCTTTCCTACAACCTCCAGTCAGCTTTAATCACGCCATGGCCGTCGACAAGACAGAAGATGAAACACAGCACCATGAACAGGACACGCTTTGTCATAAAGCAAACAAAGCACTGCCCTCACATTCTCTGATGTCATGCAACACACTGACGCCCCGGACCTCTGATCAGAATCTACATTCCGTGACTTTATACATGGGGATTACCGGTTTAAAAAATAAACAAATCCACAGGACAACTACCTTTGTCTTTTATTTCAGAGTCTGTATCTTCCTTGTTGCGAAATGTTCGAAAAGTAGAATACACTGTCATACTCCGTCACACTCCTAATACCCAGTGTAGGAAGACACTCCAGGACAGCTGAAGAGCAGAAGATTCTCAGAGAAGATTCTCCCCCCCCCCCCCCCCCACCCACCCTCCCTCCTCTTGCAAGTGGTTGGGTCCTGAACTCCTTACATTCTACTTAGTTAGTTAGTTAGTTAGTTAGTTAGTTAGCTAGTTAGTTAGTTAGTTAGTTAGTTAGTTAGTTAGTTAGTTAGTTAGTTAGTTAGTTAGTTAGTTAGTTTGTTAATCAGTCACTAAGTGCGATAGTATATGTAACAGACCGAAATTTTTCTGATTAACCGTTACCATATCTATTCAAGTGTAACAAACAAGGAGCGATCTTCACGTTGCCGTAATATGCTGACTTTTCCTTATGTTGTTGTTGTTGTTTTTTTCTTCAAATTTTATACCGTACATTTGATGGTCTTATTTGTTTTCAATACATCAGGCAACAACGACAAGAGAAAAACACCCACACTCGTCCTGCACTTGCATTAGGACCTTCCTTTGTCTCCGTTGTGCCTTTTGCTACCCTGAATAGTTTTGGCATTTGAAAGAAAACCTCTGTAAGCAATTCGACACCCACTGCTACCAAACTGCGACTGTTACCTCTTCCACCCAGATGATGTAAAGGTCGTCTCACATTACCGCACGCGTCTGACAGCGTGTGAGTGGGGCTTTTCTCCCAAGTGATGGATCATCTGTTGTTGTGTGTGTGTCGTGGGTTGTAATACTTTGCCTTTCAGGCCTGCAGGGCGGGGATTTACTGCGTGCAGTCCAGATCCCCAGTGACGATGTCTGAGAGGTATCGCCGGTGTTGTCTTCAGGGCGGGGATTTACTGCGCGTGCAGTCCAGATCCCCAGTGACGATGTCTGAGAGGTATCGCCGGTGTTGTCTTCAGGGCGGGGATTTACTGCGCGTGCAGTCCAGATCCCCAGTGACGATGTCTGAGAGGTATCGCCGGTGTTGTCTTCAGGGCGGGGATTTACTGCGCGTGCAGTCCGGATCCCCAGTGACGATGTCTGAGAGGTATCGCCGGTGTTGTCTTCAGGGCGGGGATTTACTGCGCGTGCAGTCCGGATCCCCAGTGACGATGTCTGAGAGGTATCGCCGGTGTTGTCTTCAGGGCGGGGATTTACTGCGTGCAGTCCGGATCCCAGTGACGATGTCTGAGAGGTATCACCGGTGTTGTCTTCATAGGGATCAACAGTTTATTTGTCTGTGGAGCTGCGGACATTGGTGTCTGCACAGTGGCTTTCTCTTTAATACGCGTGAAAACGTTGGTTCCTGGGGGGAGGGGGGGGGGGGGAATTAGAGATAGACTTCGGGTGGAAGGACTCCTGTGCGACAAATATAGCAATGGTTGCAGGTAAAAGCCTAGGCGCCATGTGTGTGTGTGTGTGTGTGTGTGTGTGTGTGTGTGTGTGTGTGTGTTGTGTGCGTGCGTGCGTGCGTGCGTGCGTGCGTGCGTGCGTGTGTGTGTGTGTGCGTGCGTGCGTGCGTGCGTGCGTGTATGCGTGTATGTGAGTGAGTGAGTGAGTGAGTGTGTGTGTGTGTGTGTGTGTGTGTGTGTGTGTGTGTGTGTGTGTGTGTGTGTGTGTGTGTGTGTTTGAGAGAGAGAAAGAGAGAGAGAAAGAAAGAGAGAGAGAGAGAGAGAGAGAGAGAGAGAGAGAGAGAGAGAGAGACTGAGACAGACAGGGAGACAGACAAATAGGTAGACAGACACAAGGAGACAGACAGAACGAGAGAGAGAGAGAGAGAGTGAGAGAGAGAAGTAGACAGACAGACAGACAAACGGACAGGCAGACAGACAGACTGAGAGAGACAGAGAGAGAAACGGAGACCGGAGAGAGAAGGGGAGAGAGAGAGAGAGAGAGAGAGAGAGAGAGAGAGAGAGAGAGAGAGAGAGAGAGAGAGAGAGAGACATAGAGAGAAAGACAGAGACAGAGAGACAGACAGAGGAACATAGCATACATACAGAAACACAGCAGTGTGACGAGGTAAGGGCGAAAGATGATCAGATTTTAAACCTGTAGTGTTCTCCAGTATTCAACGACAACAAACAAAAGCGAAATAACAACAGACGAAAGTAATAGGAACGAGAGATTTGTCTGTTGTCATTCCTTTCCACCCTCCATCTTTTCTTCTTCGTCGTAGT
>CM031611.1:76889590-76892090 GCA_018398815.1 Conus ventricosus
GTGTGGACGCGTACATACTTAAAAGACGAATGTATGAAATAGACTATAAAATGTGATTTCCATTTAAAATATAATGAGATTTTGAGAAAAAGTTGTAGCCAAAAGACTTCCATAGGGTCAAAAAGAAAGCCGACTACGAAAAACTTTCCCATCTGTCGGTGGTTCTCTTGCGTCCAGTACACGTAAGGTCACTGGTCTAGAAAATTATTCCCAAGCGCATTAAAGCGCTGGTATGGCTTGACCGTTCTGTTCAGATCATCTTTTGATAAATATTTGCTAAATAACGACAGGACAAGGCACAGTTCTGTGCCAGCACAACCAGCATTTTTGTTCTGTTTCCGTAACATATGTTGTTGACAGTTTTGCTGTCTGCTTTTCCGTCCTTTGGTTTAGATTTCCAGTTTCCTGCTTGTTCCCACTATATCTGTCTGTCGTATTTTCGAACGAATGATGGCCATAGCAAAACACAGGGGACACAGAGTGTAACCATGTAAATGACACGACGACAAGCAAGCCAGACACCAAAAGCAACACGGGCAATAATGGACATGGAGGAGAGCGGAGTGTAGCCTACGCGTGCGTGTGTGTGGGCAGCGTGATGTGGAGAAGAAGTAGGAAGAAACAGGTAAGGGGGTGGTGGTGGGGGGGGGGGGGGTGCATCCTTGACAACAGGACGACAGTGAATGGCTTATAGGATCAGGATTGTTCGCCATCCTATCTCTATCTCTGTTTATCTGAGAATTAGGCGTGACCAGTGGTAGAGGAGCAAGCTGCACGTGCATGATACTCACGGGCTTCTTGTCCACGTGTGGTCCCATTGTTTTGCTGTTTTGAATACCTGGTCTTCTCGGCTTTGAGATGTCAACTGCTTGTAGATCCGAGCGCGCGCGTGCGTGTGTGTGTGCTTGTGTGTGTGTGTGTGTGTGAGAGAGAGAGAGAGAGACAGACAGACAGAGAGAGAGAGAGAGAGAGAGAGGCACAGACAGACAGATAGAAAGAAAGAGAGAGAGAGACAGAGACAGAGATAGAAGAGCGTATCTCTGACTGACTGTCTGTGTAGGTTAGCGTGTACGTATATGCCTGTTTATTGGGCGCAAACGCATACACATTTTTTTCCTTTTCTTTTGTACTCAGTTTTTTTATCCAAATCTACAATCTTGCTAAATGTTTTTTTTTTTCTCTAATTTATTATATACAGACAATGAATTTCGAACGCATGCATAAGTATACATCCACACATTAAAAACCTGCACACACATATAAGCATTTCGAGCGCACGCCACAAACACACACACACACGCACGCACGCACGCACGCACACACACACACACACACACACACACACACACAAACGAGCATGCGCGCACAAGTAAGCAAGAAAGCGAGCAAGCGAGCCTGTTAACTTCAGTGACAGGAATGAGATGGAAAGTTGCAAAATGTAATTTTCTCGTTCTCCAGCGCATTGTACAGATGCAGACCTTGTTGTGGGCCTAAAAGCATGTTGTTTTCTGCCCTGTGACGTGCAGTGGGGATGGTGGTACAGAAGATCACCCTGGACACTGCTGTCTGTCTGTCTTACAATTCCCTGTCTGTGCCTAAAGCTCTGTTTATTTATTTCCCTTGGCTTGGTCCCTGGCTGGAAGACATGGAGACATGCAGACACCCTCACTCCCGCTTACCTTCCGCTTTCCTTCTTATGCCTCCTTCTTCCCTCCCCTCTACACACACACACACACACACACACACACACACACACACACACACACACACACACACACACACACTCACACACACACACACACACACACACACACAGAGGAAAAGAGTTAGCCAACTGTTCAGCTCCTGAGTTTCACATTAGTCCACTAAAATAGATTTTCTGTGTGCTGTTGCTTTTTTTGTATGTTCCTCTGCATCTTTTTATCTTTCTTACACCACGATTTATGCCATTTTGTTTGGATGTGAGTTTCCAAATGTTTTCAGGTGTCATTGCCTTTTGTTTGTTTGTTTGTTTGTTTGTTTGTTTGTTTGTTTGCTTTTGTTTTTGTTTGCTGTGCTTTTTTTTTCTTTTTTTTTTTTTTTTACAATTTCAGGTTCATTTATTTTACTTTCTTGTTCTTGTGCAACTCATGTCATGATGTATAAGATTTATTTCAGCCAACTAGTTGAAACGAGACCAAGTGCCGGGATATCTCTGGTCGATAGGCAGCTACACAAGATGAAACGCACAACACAGAAGCTGAGTTTGTTTGTTGTTGTTGTTGTCATTGTCACCCCATTGCTTCAACGCTTGTTGTTATGTCTTTTGATCATAATGGCAACACTGAAGAAGAACAAAGAAGAGAAGGATAAGAAGGATGACTACCAACGAAACCAATTTTTTTTTACAATTTCTTGTTGCTTTTGTTTGGATTTTATTCACTATCTTCATATAGACTGGAGAGCTGCTGGGTTTTGTTTTAGTTCAATACTTTATCCTTGTTCACCCCATCCCTACCCC
>CM031611.1:76897090-76915222 GCA_018398815.1 Conus ventricosus
CTGTCTTGTTTATTAAATTAAGCTTTTGATAAATGCACTTGGTGGCTGCTTTGAATAATCTTCAGTTGACAGAGAGACCGGCAGCCGTCTTGAATTTACGGCGCTTAAGCGCCAACCATAAAACCCTTTCCCATTTCCCTGTGCAAGCACTTCCCTATTTTTTAAATGTTTGTGCGTGTGTGCTGTTATTGTTGTTTTGTTGTTTTACTGATAATAACTATATTATATTCTGAACATTCGTTTCAAAGGTGCGCGCACACACACGCACGCACGCCCCCCCCCCCCACCCCACGCACGCACGTCCCCCCCACCCCCACCCCACGCACGCACGTCCCCCACCCCCACCCCACGCACGCACGTCCCCCACCCCCACCCCCTGTGTACACCACACACACCCCTCCCCCAAGTCGCCCCAAGTTCTTAATTAAGTTTTAATTAAGTCGCACCCAAGTTCTTAAATTAAGTTTTTTAATTAAGTTACTTTCAAGTTCCTTAATAGTTCGTGAGTAGTTTTTAATTAAGTTCCTGATCAAGTTCGTAATAAGTTCTTGAATTAAAGTCATCCTTTAAGTACAACCAAGTTCGTATTCCATATCTATAATTATCAAAAATAATACAATCTAATGTTGGTATCTTAATTATAGATGTCTAATATAGTAAAACAACAAGCACCGCCTCAAAAACGCGTCATCGTTGAGGATGTCTTTGCTCAGTCGTATTCTGCATAGATCTTAATGAGTTCTTAGCTCATCCTAGCAACAACCACATTGATACAATTCGGGTCTATGGAAATGTCTTTATAGAACTCCATGCTTTATTTATAGACTTTACATTTTATAATACGCCATGATCTATTTTATAAAAAAATTAAAATAAGTTCTTAAAATATTTTTCCATTTGAAATGGTCAAAATGAAGCTTTTTGTTATTGGCGGTTTTGCGTGCTGTTGTCTTTCTCAGTTTAACGGTTCACATTTTTTTGGTTGCTTTTGTTTCTGCTGCCATTGTATATATATTTTATAACCGAAAGAACTGCCCCAACAGCAGCAGTGGCGCCAAAAATGCAACAGTTTTTAAGTTCATATTCCATGAAGACTGTGGGTGCCCTGGTATCACTTGGCGTTTTTATATTATAAGCGGGCAGTGAATCAACTTGTTCTGGCGCTGGCGTGTTATGTTTTCTAGAGCTAAATTCTGTAACATTATTTGGTGGGGGTCTGTTTCCACACTCTAATTTTTTTCCTGCTTCAACACGCCCAGGATTTTTAATGGTCTCCACCTGATTCCTGCGTTTCTGCTGGATTTCTGGCTTGGTTACTTTCTCCACCTGAATTTCATGTTTTCTGGTTCTGATGATTTTCCAGATCGTCATTTGAAGGGAAACAAGAATCTATATGATTAAAAAGTTTTAACCCATGATTAATGGCGATAACAAGTGATTCCAAATCTCTAGTGATGAATCACAACCCTATAGATTCTAATGACTTTGATAAAACTGGATCTGCGTTATAATCAATACGTAAGATCTTGTTCAAATCAATGCAAATCTACGGACTAGTTTAGTGTACAAACTAAGAACCGTTATGCCCCACAACTATTCACCATTCTAGACCCCAGCTGCGCTTCATACCTGTTATGGATACTTTAAAAGTCTTGCGGCGACAGCTGTTCGAATCTGTTCTAATCTGAATTCAGTTCCGAGGAACTGTTTTGTTGTTCCACTTCTGCAAAGAATACAGCCCTTTCCTTTTGGGCATAAAGCTTGGTCATGTAACTTTGCATACATAAGTTTTTTGCAAGCAGGTTTAGCCGCCATGTAGCTGTAGTAATCATCCTGTTCATGTTTTTTTATAAATTATATTTATTTTATTTAATAAAAATGATCACCGTAAAAACTGTACCAACCTTGTATTACCATTCTGGCTGTTATTGGAGGACTAAGTGTAGGATACTCAATGCTTTGGTAAAAGCCCTTTAAGAATTAAACCACAGATCTTGGCAAACGAGACTTTGAGGTATTCAGGCAAACGGATTGCCTATCATTTGCAGCTTTCGTTGGCCACGAATGATTTTCTATAAGCTAGTATAAGTCCGGACAATATATATATGTAAGAAAAAAATACATTTTATAAAAGATGGCGTCACGCGCCAAATTGATAGGCGGCGCGGTGGTGAAATGCCTGCTTTTAAGCAGGAAGTAATTCGCATTTAGTATACTGCGGGATGACAGCGAATAAAAAGACATAACTAAAGCTAAGAGAACTAGCAGTCTGCCAAGCGCCTATGAAAAGCAGAGACGTGAGCAGTTAGATTTTATTAATTCACACAACTGAAAGAACAGGGCATGCAGCTTGACACATTTAAAAATGTTTTGATCAATCAATAAAACAATATTTTCTTGTAACCAAGGCAAACCAATCGAGACCATTGCCCCCCACCAAATTCAGTGACTTTTATCCAACCGATCAGAAAAACAAAAGATGCAAGAAATCGGTTATTGTCGTGGGTATGACCGTCGTGTATTTTTGTTGCGCATAAAATTGGCCTGAATAAAAAATGAACAAAATCTATTATTTCGCCAAAGGAAATTGTTAGGAATAACAGCAATTAGAAAAAGCTGAAGCCACTGCAGGCGGGAGTCAGTGAACAAACAGCAAAAGATGGTATCTACTAAACAACGATTAGGGGCAAGGATGTACCTGGCCCAGACGAATACAGAGACCACACTTTGTTAATACAACTCCAAACGACACCGCATCAAATGGATGGGGTCTATATTACCCTCTGATAGGAATAGGACGAAAAGATTTAAGTACGCACTTCACAGTCATTGACATAGCTTCAAGATACAAATATGCAGATCCATTAACCAAAAGAAGTGCTTCTGCTGTTGCTGTTTGCATACAGCGATAACCAACGAGCCCTTAACGTATCCTCGCGCATGATTCCAGTCGATGATGGGAAAGAATTTAAAGCCAGTGATTCAATTATGTTTGTAAACGATAGAGTTAGGCCAAAAAAATCGGCATTCCGGGAGTTCACAGATCACAGCTTTAGTTGATAACTTTAACATACCGTTAGCCGAAATTGACTATTTTCTCCTACCAGTTATCACAGAGAGCTGATTGACAATATCTCGCACCACAGAATGGGTTATAAGATTGCCTACAGATCTACGCGCAATGAATAATGAAGAATTTAAAGGTCAAAAACCAGTACAAGCAACAAATAAAAACAATAATTGGTGCTGAAGTAGAGTCTTCATCCGGCAAACTATATACCATTGATTGAAAGTAAGGTCCTTTAGTTCCCGGGAGAAGCATAAGGTGCCACACTGCTCGCATCTGGGCAAACCGATTCCAGTTTGGAGTTTTGACCCGTACGAAATAAAAAGAATTGTAAAAAAATGAATCCGCCCTTGTATTCTTTACGATTACGAAAACTGACACGAACAAAACAGCCAGCGCCGTCCAAAGACTTTTGTGAAAGAAGAACTGCAGATAATTCCGCCAACACAGTCCCTGCTTAAATTAATTACGGTTCTCCAGTGCCTCAATTGCATAGTGAAAACTCTGGAATACCAAACACCCAGTTTTGGTGTTAGTTCTATCTATGACTTCTTTTGTACAACTGTTGTGTTGATCTGCCATTTAGATTAGATCGAGTTTTACGTTGTCATGATGAAGAGAGTCGTATTGCCAAACAATGCGTCTGTTTGTAGTAGTCATGTGATTAAGTTTGGAACTTGTCACAACACTGCGAGATTATTCCCGGGGGGGGGCGGGCTTAATGATTTTCTCCTGGCTCGGAAATACTGAACATTTTTTTGACCTTACCCCCACATACCCTATGATCACCTTTCCAGATAATTCATCCTTCATCTTATCCAAAAACCTTCTTGTTAGTAATTAAATGCAAAGGCTAATCTTTAGGTAATCAGACGTGTTCATACCATCCTGCATGCCTTAGCCACTTCGTTTCCATGTCTATATAGATGTCTTCAGTAGACTAGCTATAACAAAACTGTCTGTAATCTGGTAAAGTACTCTGGACTCAGGATACGAGGGCTAAAGTGTCATAAAGAAACTCTAACAGCAAAAGCGTTATAAGGCTAAACATAAACCCAATAGAAACCAGGTTGTCTAAGTGTGAACTTTTCTTTTTTTCCATCATTATGTCCAAAAAGCTGATCAGAAATCTTCTGAATTCCTGTAATTTGGTTTTGAAGTCAGCTTAAATGCTTCATTCTCTCCTGTGACCAATCTGACATCTTACGCTTGTGGGGATTCTCCATAGTCTTTTTTAGTTCCGAAACAGCTGTTGGTCATCAGGCTTGAAAAAGTCTTTTTCTGAAGCCACTTGAATTTAGTTTCTAAGATCATGTTCTTCATGATGTTATGGTTTTCATGAAATGTTCTTGATCAAAAGCAATTATGCGATGAACTGCTGTCACTTTCAACCCATTTCGTAAAAAAATTGCAGAAGTCTGTAATGACAGACATATTTTTTTTGCCTCGAAGATTATAGCACAAGTTTAGGTGTTCTCTTGGATCCATCTTTAGACTTTCTGCTGCTAAAGGATAGGTCCAATATGCAGGTCTTGGAAGTTCATGAGGATATTCAAATCAACTTCTAGAATGGAAAACCACGCTGTTGATCATCACCGTTAAACTTGGCCCAACCACTTTAAATGGCCTTTTGAATATTATTCGGAACACCGCGCCGGTGTAACATTTAAAGTTCCGTAATGGAAGCGATTGCGCCAAGCCAATCCATACAGATTGTTTCAGCTAAATACATGAGATAGTTAACCTTTTACTCGGTCATAGTTCGCCCAATTATTTGTGTTTGCCTTTAACAGTAAATGAGGCGATGCCATACTAAATCCTCCACGCAACCGTTTTCAGCATCTGAAGCATTGGTAAATCTACAATAATCAAATTTATACTCCTTTAAACTTAAGAAAGCGTCCCAGCTCATCCCGGCGCAGAAATGTAATTGCCGGGCCAGGCTATAAATGTTTCATGCAGCATTCTGTATTTTTCAAAGACGTCCGCCAACAAACATTATCAGCCCTTATATTGAAATCATGATAGTCTCCCATCGTTTTACAATCTAAAACTTCTGCCACGCATTTGAGCTTGCAGTAATCAGGAATCACTAATGTCCTTTCCCTCTGAGGACTAGAAAAGAACGGCGCCTTTAGGAGAAGTGTGTCTTCACCAAACCTTTCCCAACTGTTTTCATGAAACTCATAAGGAACACGGGGTAAACGCCCTTTCTAAACGAGAGTTGGGTCAAAATATATCTTCTGTTATTGGCAGGACTTTAAGTAAATAGCAATTGCTCTAATGATCCCATCATGGTTGCATAGAGTCATAAAAAGACATGTTATTTAGATTAAAAGCACATGTACTGAGATCTGATGGCTGTGCAATTCATGCTACCCAGAAGGCGTTGGTTACTGCTTGCAATAAAGATGAGAGTACTAACTCGCAAGTTATGAAAGAGATGGGCACTTCCATGCTTTGGTTCAAACTTGTAGTTGAAGAGTGCATTTGTATCGCCCTCCTCTGAACTTTCACTAATGTGATCAATGGTTCTCTTACTGTTGGATTTCGCGCGTCTGATGAGAGCCTAAACCGCAAATCCCAACAATGTGGGCTGAGTCATACTGTTGTTGGTCTTCAGCGTCGATCATGATTTCAGATAAATTCAGATTTATAGAACAATCATTACGCACTTGCGCATGCGCTGTAAAAAAGCTCTAGCCGCATCTGTACCTGCTGTATAATTCTGGTTCTGAATAAACGCCATCCGACCTGACAACGATTAAAGCAAATGAACAATCTGATGATACTCATTACAGACTGTTTTTCGAAGTTTTTGGTGTGCGGCCCTTCATAAGGAACAATAGCGACTCGAAGTCGGCTGTAAACTACGTAAGGACTTGTTTGACAGCCGTTTCGAGTTCTTAAAACTAAATTTAGAACCGGGTGGGGGCGTAATTAGTTCTGTATTACAGTCTACAGAAAGCTGTTTACAATGTTTCTTATGTTCGCTGTCGCAGGCTTGAACAGATTGGCATTCTTGTTAATCATTTCTACAGAATTCTTGTTGCCATGATCGTTTTGAGTATGCGGCCATTAGTCTAACTCATTGTTGTCAGTATCAATGTGTAATGCGGAAGCCCCTGTTGGCGAAGACATATAGGAGTCTGTTCAACATGATTTTTGTCGGGTTCGCCTATTGGGTGGGAATGTTCTTGACTCTTTATTGGCACCAAGATTTGTTTCCCCCTCATCCCATGTTATACATTAACAGTTGAGATTTGGTTTGTTTGTTCTGTCAAACGATCAATTTTGGTCTACACTAACAGAAAGGATATTCCACATTGAAGGTTAGATCTTTGGCGTATTGCCATAGTTGAGTCACTCTCACTGCTGTTCGCGGTCAAAATGCAGCCTTGCAAAACCACCACATGAAAAATTGTTGTCTGCAATTTTTTTTATGTATACAACTGCTCTCTTTAAAGCCAACCTCGAGGTAGGCGGGAATGTAAGCCTTTAGCCTACAATCGGTGCATACTATCCTTTTTAATCTAAATCTCTAAGACTTCGCTCCTCTGAACCAACCAGAGCCTCTCATTTTAGCTTCTTCAGGCGGCAGCGTCAAACTGTGTAAGCAGTTGCGTCTGCCCAACCGGGTGTTAAGGGGTCCTTAGAGAAAGTAGAATAGTCTGTTGTTTAGTCGAGACCCAGACCGGCTAGATTTTCTTCATTTATGTGTTGACATAGTCCGATTAAAACACTACATTACTTTAACTGGCGCTCTATTGTTAGTTTGCCTGAACTTGAGAAATAGCTATGTACAACGCTTGCCTCGCACGTTTTCTGGATTAAAACTTCTATAATCAATATCATTCAGTGCTTCTGATTAACGCTCTCCTCTTCTCGAGCATTCCTTCAAAAAAATTCGTCTTGGTCGCTTCTTATATCTTAGCCATACTGTCGTTCTTTTCCTAAGCCAGACCTATATTTAAATTAAAAAAAATACAACGGCTTAATCCGAATCAATATCGACCGTCTTTTTGGCGCTTGACCATAAATAAAGTATAAACTCCTTTTGGTGTTGTTAATGTGAGCTGTTTAGAGCAGAGTTAATGTCACGTTTACTTGAGTGGGTTCAAGTCCTTTTTTTATTCCTGCGCGGCTTCTGGCCTGTTGAGAAAATGTCCCCGCCTTTCTTTGAAGATCAAACGTTTTGTCTTTTGTAGTCATCCAAATCGGACTGTTAAACGATTAAATCCTTCATCCGTGATGTTTAGTCAACTAGCCTTTAGTTATGTCAGGTGTAAACGAACTAAGTATTAGCTTATTAGTTGAACCCATGGCTGTGTGCTTTTGGAGTTTTAGTTTTTTTATTTTTTTGCTAGCAGCACCTACGGCTAAGAACACAGGCAAAGAGCGAAAGACAAAACCGCTAGAGTAAAGCGCGGTGCGCCCTATGCCCGTTGCTAAGTAGACCAACACTCGTTCCTGCTGATAGAGCACTTATAGTCATGCTCCCGTATTAACATATTTAACAGCATAGAAGGCAGCAGAACACCTTCGTTGGTTTTGCTGTATTTTGAAAGGTCTTGCTCTAGTACTTGCTGCATTTGTGTAATGTGGTAATCTGAGGGTTTTTTAGTTTAGGGGTTTCTACAATCTCTCTTTTGGCGCGCAGGAGGCAAATTTGGATAGAACCCTGAACAACAGCTTTTTTAAATAAAAAATAATTTTAGTATAGTGACACTTTCTAATAATCTGTTATTTACAATATTTCAGGCTGCGCATCATATAATAAAACAAATGTACATTAAGCGTATTATCGTCTTCTTCATCTTTATCTATTTGAATGTTTATTCCTTCTCGCACAGTTCTCCCGCTTCCACTTGCAACTGATTATCCTCTGTTGACCTTAAGGTCAATCCATAATCCCGATTCGTTGGTTAAATAATCATCAAGCCAAACATTGAGAAGATGTAGAATCTATAGACACAAGGTCATCTGTTGGACTTCTACACCTCTCCTCCCCAAACAGTTTTTCTTATTTCCATCAAAAATGCTGATAAGAGTTTAAGCCCGCTAAGCGTAGATTTGTTTAGGACTGACCCTCGACTCGAACATTGCATTTTCGTTATTAGGATTAAAACTTTCACTTCCTCTTTTGACGGTTCTTCATCGCGCCACAGCAATAAAATACCGTTTAAGGCGATCTTGCTGAGCAACACTAAAACTAAACTTCAATATAGTAGTCTGCCCTGCTATCTGGAGATGTGTATGATGAATCACTCTTTTCGTATATATAATGATTGGGAAATGTGAATCATAATTGAGTGCGCAATCAGCTCTGCTAAATTAGAGTTGCTAACAGACGATCAAAACTCTAGAACGAGATGTCAGGAAATTGCTTACTTTGCTTCGGTGTCGTTGATCTGAATACACGGTTTTATCATTAAAAGTTTTGTTCATATGACAATCTTCGTGTTAATGCTCCTTGAAAGTATTGATGGATGCGCTTTAACAACTGCAAAATCTAAGGGAAAGGAAAACGATTTCCGATACGCAAACTTTACGGCAACATACTTTTTAGACGTCATGTGTAATGCTCCAGCGCCTATTTCTAATGTTTTAGTGCTTCTCATTTCGATCCTTGAAACGCAAGAGTCAGCCCTTTCGATTCCCGTTAGCCATAGATCAGAATAGGTTAAAAATATGTTGCATTGTGTAAAGAAAATATTTCTTGCCCCTCAATTTTTTTATAGGAAATTTTCTTAAACAAATTGCCCGCGCCCAGATTCTGTTCAACGTGTCCTTTTTGGGTCTTAGTGGGTTGAAAGCGAGTTCTATTTTGAAATAATACGCGCAGAGCCTGGCACAATCAATTCATCCGCACCTAAGTCTGGAAATTTGACAGTAAAGAATGATCTGCGATCATAGTAAGATGATTATTGGAACTATAATGATTCCCGTTTATTATCCCTTCACGCCATGGGCTCTTCTGTTTTCTATGCGGGTCAAGAATCGAGCCATGTGCTTGTTGTGGCATTTTTATAAAAAAATAAAAATTTAATTATTTAAAAAACATGGCAAGACTTGAAGGCGAAAGAAGATATGATGTATTTGATCTTGGAGACGACATGAGTGAAATGATCCCTTTGACACAGCATCGCTCATCCTCAATGCGCATTGAATTAACAGAAAGTAGTTAAAAAAAAATCATTGTACCAAAGTTTAGGTCAAGAACCCCCGAATTTATAACCCAAATGATTTTGAATTTAAAAGATGATCATTTTTTGTGAGGAGCGGACCAATGAGCAACATGTTCAGCTTACAACTAAAAAAGACCCATCAAAGTTTTTTTAGCCGTGTGTTCAATATAAATAGACTCAGTGTGAAAGATCATAAATCGTCCTTGGCCTTGTTAGGCCAAAATAAGGGCAGAGGGCAGTTTCTAAACTTCAAAAACCCACTACAAGAAGTCCCGGGGGGTGGGGGGGGGCCAACAGATAACCAAATGCAAAACATGAACTTAGAAGAATTAAATCTATCAAGCAGGCGAATTAATAAATACAATATAAGCAGAAACCAGCATACCAGTTTTTTCAGCAGAAACAGCGTTAAAAACAATTAATTGAGTTTCCCCATTGCCTATGCTAAATTATTAGCCCTTGATCGACTTTAAGAACCATCAGAGTCGAATGAACAAACAATTTAGCAAAGACTAGTGAACTTGAGGATATAAAAAGAGGAATAAGAAAAACTGTTGAGCTGATGGACGCCCAACTTAGGGCCTGATATTACAGAAAGAATAGCGCCAAAGACTAAAAGATCTTGACAAGAAAGATCGGCAAGACTAGAATGACGACTTAATAACCGGGAACAATTACGAACTCAAGTTGAATAGAATAAGAAAACTATCGAAACAATTTTATATGAAGACTCGACACTGAGCAGAACGAATACGAACACTGTTTAGAGAGCAAGGTGTCACATAGCCAAGCGTTTATAACAGCCTTAGGATTGCAGATAAGCACACTGTGAGTGGCTATTACCAGGCCGGCGGTGGAGGTCAAAGTCATTACGCCTCCGCCGGCCATCGCCTCCACCTGATAAATCATGGGTTAAAAAACAGGCTTGATCATCTTGCAGAGTTTGATTACAAAAATTACTGTAAAGTATAGACGATTTAGCCAGGAATATGTGGGTAGTCTTGTCAGCTGGCTTTTGGTCTACTGCACGCAAAGTAGTTGGCTTTATGCCGAGCACTATGGACATTAGTTTTCTTTGTAATAGTTGGTTACTATTTAGTAAGAGTAAAGCCAGAGTATAATCCTATCCAGTTAATCCAAGAACAAGCGCTGTCTTTTCATATTCATGGTCATCGGCGAACAGAGTGCCGCGAGGCTTGCTGATCTTTTCAATGACGTTGGGGGTTGACTTCGGGGTTTAGATGATTTTAATCTGTGGGTGTTCTTTATTGTTTTAATATTAACTGGCCCAGAATTTATGACGTTTTTCTCGTTTTTCTTCCCAAACCTTCTGTTTCATGTTTGGCCTCTATGAGGTTATAGTAGTGGCTAGAAATTCATTAATATAGTTTATATGTATTGTACCTACTGGAGTCTGAGGTCAGAGGTAGCATGTAAAGAACCAGTGCCAACACAAAGTCTACTTTCGATCTTGCTATTGTAAAACATGTTGGTACCTTTGAATACTTGAAGGTAAAATCAACTGTTAGAAATAATGGCTGTCCTCTAAATTTGCAAAGTATTGTTTTTGCGCGTCAAAGCCAATAGAGATCAGTGTTATGCTATCTTGCCTGTGCTTGCGAACCTAGCAAACACCAAACGTAAGTACGGAAATAGAGTCGTTATGCGATCTATTCCCGCCCTAGTTAGGCCTAGAATGTCTAAGATAAATTTTGTCCATGCTGTGTTTATGCTCTTTGCTGTAGGACCCAGGCTGAACAGTTTTGCCTGAAAAGAAAGTTGTAAAGAGGATGCAGTCATAGTTTATACTTTCTGTGCGTGCCCACGAAATTAAAGGGTCGTCCGGCCTAAGGGCAGTGATTATGATCCATACTTTTGTTCTAAAGCCTGTCTTGATGTTAATATTGAATTCGTTACAGATCCTGTCAAGAGCCGTCATGTCTATTCTGTTGCTGAGTGGATTAAACGGTTGTCATGGTGGCAATGGCGCTAGCAATTCAGGCCAAAATACGTCAGAAGGGTGAATATAAATGAAATCGTTACACTGACCTCACCAAATGATCATGGTGATTTAATGATCATCATAGCGCCACTCCACACCCAGTTGATGCGCAAAACACAAGCAAAGTTTAACTGGTTCTGATAAAACTGCATCGGATGACAAAACCACGCTTTGCTTGATGGGGGTCGTTTTCAATAGGGGGGGGGGTTAAGATAGCACTCAAAAATGGAGTAACTCTCCCTTTATGAAAAGAAGGCAGTCTGGGTCACCACTATGTCCCAAAGAGTATCATTGCTATATTTTTATAGGATTGTAGTGCGGCCCAACTAATATATGTTATTGCGCCAGTATTTTTGAATGCCCTCATTTTTATTTGCGTTCAAAAAATGTTTTGTAAACAATAACAACTCCTAGACCGCCCTTCGTTTTTTAGAAGCATGCTAGGTGATAACAATTGCGGGGGCCAAAATGGGCGCGCTCCAGAAATATTCTACAAAGTCGTATGGGTTTAATATAACTGAAATCCAAGAAAAATAATGCCAGTTTCTAAAAGTTAATAAAGAAAGGGAAGGTAGTTAGATCCGGTTAAGCCATACATGATGGTTATTACGGTGTTTGTTCGCAAAAGGAAGCAATGAGTAATGTTCGACATTACTCTCAACTTAACAATGCAGCTAAAACAATGTTAACATTAAACTGAAGAAGAAGTACAGCATTACCTTTTGATTGTAGCGCTAGCTAAAATGTTAGGCTTTGCAGATGACAACATATATTTAGAGTTGTGCCGAGACAAAACTACTTATGAGAGAAGGGGGAGAGAAACCCGCTCGTATCGTTGCATTAACATTCATACTCTAGTGCATTTGGACGAACTAAGCACTGCTGAAAACTTATATATGGAAGGCCCTCACTGTTTTGAAGAGCTCTTACCGTCAGGAGGAAAGCTTGCATATTGCGATATGGAAGATTATAGCAGATTCCCTAATTTACAGTTTATAAGATATTAGGGGAGTGGTCGTATCATTTATTATAAATAAATCAAAGGACGAAACAGGGAAAGTCGTGTAAGGTGATAACCTGCCACATTGTTTTGGGAAATAAACTAATACTTACTAAAAAATAATGTCGCGGTGGGCCAAAGAACAGGAGTTACATACGCTGTGAGGTGTATAACCTTAGAATTAAAAGACCTCTGCGACGTTGGGCGGACTTTTGAACAGAAGGTTGAGATGAGGCACCATGTATGGGTTAGAGGTACACTAAAGAGGTGAATATAATCGCAAAGAGTTGGCGACAGTAAAAAGTGTCCTAAACAAGAACAGGCTGCGCAATTTAGAAGCAAATAATGTGGGCAGATGAATCTAAAATATGTCGAAAACCTGAAACCTCAAATGGCATTTAGAGACCATATTTGAGAATGGGAAATAATAGTGTGAGATTCATACAGCCCATTACAATTTTTTGGCCGTCAAACAAGTTGTCGAGAAAAGCTTTCAACTCTGGCCCTTTACATGTAAGTCTTATTGCCAAATGACAAAGTCGAAATATTGAAATAGAAGCCGTATGGAAAAAACAGTACATCCTCCACAGAATAGAAGCGGTTTAAAAAGATTCTTCTACAAAATTACAGTTCATGCCGCAAATGAACTTAGGGACACGTTCACAATAATATTTGAAATTTCTGTTCTTAAAAGATAAGGAGAGGGATGGGTTGTGGGCGTTAGTGACGTCCTTTTTAAAGAGTTCTAATTAGCTGGCAAAGACGTATACTTGTGACAGTCTTAAAGATACTGTGGTCATTCTTCACAATGTTAGGATAATTAAGGTCATAAGCAACAAGCAACAAACTCAATATTAGTTCTAATAGAACCAATCTTACACACTGAATGGATTAATCTTACACACTTAGGCCTTATAGGATTTATTATACTGAACAAGTTTTAACATAGGGTAATGCTAAAAACAAAGTAACCGATTAGATTAAGTCTGTTATAAAACTATGGAGCAGTTAAACTTTATGACAGGAAAAACTCCTGCATTGCTCATTGATTTGTGGGCAAGTACTGGTTGTGGAAAAAGCAATATTTATCCTCGAGCTTACAAAGCAGTTTATCGTATAATTTTAATCATATTGGGTTTTCTGTCCAACACTTAAATGAACAACGCATATCCTTAGAAGGTTTATATGGACAGATGATGACATATATTAAGTTGAACCTAGCAAATAAACGGATGAGTGTTTAGAACAGTCTCTTATAGACCTTTTTGAATGAACGCAGGACACTATTTTATTATAGATGACTGATTCGGCAGAAAGAGACATAGTTAAAAGAGAAAACACGTTTGTCGAAAACTAGCTTCCAGCGGAAGACATGCTGGATAATTGTGTGGGATTTTATGCCAGAAATATAACTCAGTTTAAAAGACTTTAGAGAACACTTAAAGACTGTAGTGTTATTTCTCATGAAAGACGAGATGACTCATTTGAAGAATGTTTTGCGCGAAAATGATGTTATTGAAAATGATCAGGAAAAAACATCTATTCCACAAAAAGCGTGAAACAGAAAAGTTAGTAAATTAGTATTGAAAACGGATAACCCTACACAGTAATGTTTGTTTGTAGATAATCGTTATTTTTTGGTTATGGACAGTCTTACTTGTCAGATAACAGGGAAACCTTATTCTGGGCCACGTCGCCCGAAAACTGTTTGAGGCGTAAAGGTGCCCAGAATGAACAGGGTTGGCGCTCTTTTCTCTTGGGGTGTTCAAGCCGGTGACAACGAGGGAGACAGTGAATAGCTTATAAGGATCAGGAGTGTTCGGACGAATCCGATCTCTATCTCTGGTATTATCAGAATTATGGGCGAGACCAGTAGGTAAGGAGCAACTGCACGGCATGATACTCACGCTTTACTTGCCCACGTGCGTCCCATTGTTTTTTGCTGTTTAGAATACATAGTCTTCTCGCTTTGAGATTCAACTGCTAGTAATCCAGCGCGCAGTCGCACGGCGTTTGTGTGTGTGTGTTTGGAGAGAGAGAGAGAGAGAGAGAGAGAGAGAGAGAGAGAGAGAGGAGAGAGAGAGAGACAGAACGAAAGAGAGAGAGAGAGAGGAGAGAGAGAGGAGCAGAGAGAGAGAGGAGAGAGAGAGAGAGAGAGAGCGTAATCTCGTGACTGAAGTATCTGTGTAGGTTTAGCGTGTACGTATATGCCTGTTTATTGGGCGCAAACGCATACACATGGCCCATTTTTTTGCCTTTCTCGTTTGGTATTTGTAGTTGTTGGTTTTTTTAAAATCCAATTCTATCAATCTTGTGAAATGTCTTATTTTTCTCTCTCTAATTTATTGTATACAGACGATGAACATCGAACACAAGCATAAATACAACGATCCACACATTAAAACCATGCACACACATATAACATTTCGAGCGCACGCACGCAAGCACACGACACACACCCACACACCACACACACACACACACACACACACACACACACAGGAGCAGCAAGACGATCACGCGCGAGCACAAGTAAGCAAGAAACGAGCAAGCGAGCCTGTTTAACACATTGAGAGGGAATGATAGAGGAAAGTTGCAAAATTGTAATGTTCCCCTCGTCCCAGGCTCATTGTACAGATGCAGGACCTTGTTGTGTTGCCTAAAAGCAGTGATGTTTTTCTGCCCTGTTACTGCAGTGGGGGGATGGGTACAGAAGATCACCCTGGACACAGCTGTCTGTCAGGCTTACATCCCAGGCTGTGCCTAAAGCTCTGTTTTATTTATCTCCTAGGCTTGTCCTGGATGGAAGACATGGAGACATGCAGACACCCTCACTCCCGCTTACCCTTCCTGCTTTCCCTCTTATGCCTCCTTCTTCCCTGCCCCCTCTACACCCACACACACACACACACAAGCACAGAGGAAAAGAGTTAGCCACCTGTTCAGCTCCTGAGTTTTCACATTAGTCCCAATAAAATAATTTTTCTGTGTGCCTGTGTTGTTGTTGTTTTTCGTATGTTCCTTGCATCGGTTGTTATCTATCTTATATCCAATGGATCTAACACAATTTTTGTTTGATAGTGAAGCTTCCAAACGTTTTAAAGGTGGCAACTCCTTTTATTGTTTGTTTGTTTTTTGTTTGTTTTGCTGTTTTCTTTTCTCTTTTTTTTTTTTTTTTTGTTTTTTTTACAATTTTAGGTTCATTTGTTTTACTTTCTTGTTCTTGAGCAACTCAATGTCATGATGTATAACATTGGTATTTCAGCCAGCTAGTTGAAACGAACCAAATGCCGGGATAGTTTTTTGGTCGATGGGCAGAGCAGGAGAACGTATAAACGCCGGTATTCGCTCACTGCGTGACCGCCCCTCGCTGTTACGGGCGGGCTGACCCTAATACCGGCGTTGTAAACGTTCTCTCCTAGTAAACCCTACAAACAAACATACTGTGTAGGATATGTCTGTTTCAATACTAATTTACTAAACTTTCAGATTTTTAGTTTTTTGCATTAATCCTGCGGTTTTTCCTGAAGCATTTTCTCAATAACATCATTGTTTTCACACGCATCATTCATCAATGAGTCTCAGTCTTTCATGGGAAATAACACTACAGTCATTAACTGTTTCTCAAAGTCTTTTAAAACTGAGTTATATTTTTTGACATTAAAATCCACACCTTATCCCAGCAATGTCTTCCAACTGACAGCCAGTTGTTTCGACAAGTGGTTTCTTTTTTTCACTAGGTCTCTTTCTGCGAACATCGATCTATAATAAGATATGTCTGCGTTCCTTCATACAGTCTATAAAAGGTGTTCTAAACACTCACATCAGCTACTGGCTTGGGAATCAATCAAATATGATGTCATGCATCTGCCGCATATAAACCTCTATCATGAATGCTTTGTTCCATTAAGTGTTGGGCAGAAATCACAATATGATCGCAAATTATGCGATAAACTGTTTTGTAATGAGTCTAGGATAAATATTGTTTCCCCACAACCAGTCTGGTCCACAAATCCAGTGAACAATGAGGGTTTTTATCATAAAGGTTTTAACATCCGGCATTGACACCAAATTCGGTCTGCTCCTAGTTTTTATAACAGAATTTAATCTAATCCATTTATTGTTTTTATCATACTGCTCTGTCAAAACTTGTTCAGTATAAATAATTCCCTATAGAACAAATGTGTAAGATTAAAATCCCAATTTAGTTCTGTAAGATTGTTTCTATTTAACCAATATTGATTTTTTGTTGCTTGTTTTATGAGCTTATATCCTCGCCGTTGTTAAGACGTCTACAGTAACTTTATGTTTTTCAACGTCTAAGTTTTTGCCAGCTAATTAGAAGTCCTTTTAAAAAGGACGTCACTAAACGCCCACAACCCCATCCTCCCCTCGTATCTTTTAAGACAAGAAATTTCAATACATTGTGAACTGTGTCGTCCTAATTCATTTGCTGACTGAACTGAAATTTTGGAGTAGAAGCTTCTTTCAAAACGACTCACTTCTGTGAGGATGTATTCTGTTTTATGTCCCATAGACGGCTTTATTTCCATCTCTTTCCGACTATTGTCCTCTGCATAAGACTTACATGTAAAGGGCCCAGAGTTTGAATGCTTTTCTGAAACTTTTTTGACCGGCAAAAAAGAAAATGGCTTCTAGAAGTTCTAAATTTATGTCCCATTCTAAAGAGGGTTCTAGTGCCATTTGCTGTCAGGTTTTCGAACTATTTTATATTCATACTGGCCAGCATTATTTGCTTCTACATTGCGCATTTTGCTCTAGTTTAGGAAACTTTTTGTTGTCGCCAACCTCTTGCGTTTATAATCACCATCTTTAGTGTACTCAAAACCATACAAAGCGCCTATCTCACCTTTTCTGTTCAAAGTCCGCAACGTCTGCAAGGTCTTTTAATTCTAAAGTTATACACCTCACAGGTGCTAATGTAACTCCGGATTCTTCTGGTCCCGCGACATTTTTTAGTACAACTTATTATTTTATTTCCAAAACAATTGTGCAGGTTATCACATTTCACGACTTTCCCTGTTTTGTCTGCAATTTTTATATTAAATGATCCGACCCTCCCACAAACAATCTTTTAAACTGTAAATTAGGGAATTGTATAATTTCATAATCGCAATATGCAGCTTCCCAGATGGAAGAGCTCTTAAAACAGTTGAGGGCCTTCCATCATATAAGTTTTCATCAGTGCTCAGCTCGTCCAAATGAACATAGAGTAATGAATGTAAATGCAAGATCGAGCGGGTTTTCCCCCTCATAAGTAGTTTTGTTTGACGTAACTCTAAAACTATGAAAGGGTCGATCGGCAGTTGTAAAGCCTAACATTTTAGCTAGCTCTTTATCAAAATAGTAAACCTACTTCTTCTTTTTCAGGTTTGAAGGTCAACATTGTTTTCAGATTCGCATTGTTAAGTTTGAGAGTAATGTCAAAGTTACTCATTGCTTCTTTTATGAGCAAAACCCGTAATAACCATCGGGTATTGTTAACTGGCTAACTTTTTTTCCTGCATTATTATGTTTTTCAATCTTATTATTCTTCTTCGATTCAGTAATATTAAACCATACAACTTTGTAAAATATTTCATGAAGTGCAACCATTCTGGTTCCGCAATCGTTATCAATAGCCCTGTTCTAAAAACGAAGGACGGCCTTGAGTTGTTATTGTTACAAACATTTTTTAAAACGAAATAAAAATGAGTGCATTCAAATATACTAATGCAAAATATTCTGTTGGGCCGCACTACAATCTTAAAAAATAACAACCGATACTCTTGACATTTCTGTGACTCAGTCTGACGCCTTTCAAGTAAAGGTTAGTTACTCCATTGAAGAGCTATCTTAACCCTCCTATTAAAAC
>CM031611.1:76915322-76920322 GCA_018398815.1 Conus ventricosus
CAATCAGCTCTCTGAACTGGTGGAAAAAAGTCTTTCAGATAACTGTTTTGTTAAAGTTTTCACCAAAGCCTGTGATCTGTGAACTCCTGGAATGCCTCTTTTAATGGTAACTCTATGTTTTAACAATAATTGTTCACTTGGCCTTTAAATTCTTTTCCATCATCGACTTGAATCATGCGAGGATAAGTTAGCGGGCCTCGTTGATATATCAGTTGTATGGCAACAGCAACAGCACTCTTTTGTGTTAATGGTTCTGCATCTTTGTATCTTGAAGCTATGTCAATGACTGTGAGTGCGTACTTAAATCTTTTTCGCCTAATCGTATCATGGGGTAAATATAGAAGATCCATTTGATGGGTGTCGTTCGGTATTGTATTCACAAAGTGTGGCCTCTGTATTCGGCTAGGCGCAGGTAAATAAATTTGCCAAATCGCTTGTTTAGATAACCATTCCTTTGCTGTTTGTTCGCTGACTCCCGCTGCTTGGCTTAGCTTTTTTATTGCCGTGATTCCCTTCCAATATCCTTTTGGCGAATAATAGATTTGTTCATTTTTATTCAGCCAATATTATGTGCAACAAATACACAACGGTCATCCCAAAGACAATAAACACGATTTCTTGCATCTTTTGTTTTTCTGATGGTTGATAAAAGTCGCTGAATTTTGGTGGGGGCAATGTCTCGATTGGTTTGCCTGTTACAAGATAATATTCTTTTATTGCCTGGTCAACATCTTTAAATGTGTAAGCCGCATGTCCCTGTTTTTTCAGTTTGTCGTTAATAAAATCTAACTGCTCAATTCTCTGCTTTTCATAGGCGTCTTGTGCTGCGGCTAGTTGCTCCATAGCTTTGTTATGTCTTTTTCTCTCACCGTCATCCCGCAGTTTACTAATGCGTAATTACTTCCGCTAAAAGCAAGCGCATTAACCACAGCGCCGCCTATCATCATTACGAGTGAAGCCATTTTTATAAATGTATTTTTTTAATTTTACATATTGATGCTGTCAGGATTATTCCTTGCTTAACTAGAAAATCTTTCGTAGCAAATGAAGCTGTTATAACAGCAATTAGCTTTGCTGAATCCTCAAAGTCTAGTTTGCCAAGATCTGCTGGTTTTATTTTTAACAGGCTTTTACCAAGCATTGTGTATCCTACACTTAGGCCTCCAATAACAGCAGAATGGTATACAAGGTTAGTAACAGTTTTTTCGGTGCTCATTTTTTAAAAATAAAATAATTATAATTAATTAAAAACATGAACGGCGATGACCTACTACAGCTACAGGGCAGCCTAAACCTTCCTGAACTTATGATTACAAATGATCAAGTTGATGACCAAGCTATTATGCCCAAAAAGGAAAGACTGTATTCTTTGGCAGCATGCGGAAAAACAAAACAGTTCCTCGGAAATGAATTCAGCATAAAAACAGATTCAACAGATGTCGCCACAAGACATTGTAAAGATCATAAACAGGTATGAAGCGCAACTGGGATCAAGAATGGTAAAAAGTGTAGGGCAAACGGCTCTTAGTTTGTATACTAAACTAGTAAGTAAATTTGCGCCTATTGATTCTGAACAAGACTTTATGTATGATTTAACTCAGGATCCAGTTTTAACAAAATCATTAGAGTCTCTAGGATGTGATCTGTATTACAGATTTGGAACATTATTGTCGCCGCTAATCATGGGATTAATTACTTTTAATCATATAGATTTTGTTTCCCTAAAAAATGACCGAGCCAGAAAATCAGCAGAATCAGAAAACATTGAATCCGGTGGAGAAAGTGACCAGTAAAAAGCCTCCTCATCCTGGGCGCGTTGCGGCAGGAAAAAGATTAGCAGAGTGGAACAAAAAAACAAAATTAAAAATTACATAATATAACTCATGATGAAAAGTGCTAGAGCCGCAGCCAGTTGTTTCAACGCCAGCTATAAAAACACCAGAACAAGTTGATTCAAGGCCTACGCCGCCAAAGTCTTCATGGAATATTGTACTTAAAGCAATTGTCATTTTTGGCGGCATTGCTGCTGGGGGTGGTTATTACGTTTATAAAATATATAAACAACGCCAGCAAAAACCGAAGCAGTCAAAAAAATCTCAACCACTAAATACAGAAGCCGAACAAAAAAACATGCCAGAACCGCCAACAACAAAAGTTCATTTTGATCCATTTCAGATGCAATAATACTTTAAGAACTTAATAAATAATTATAAGTTAACTTGAATAAGAACTTGGCTGTACTTAAAGGATGACTTAGTTATGATCTTAGGTTGACTTGAGTAAGAACTTAGAAGTTACTTAGGATGACTTGAGTAAGAACTTAGAAGTGACTTGAGTAAGCACTTGATTAAGAACTTGGGGCGACTTAATTAAGAACTTTATTAAGAACTTAATTAAGAACTTGGGGTAACTTAGGGGTGACTTAATTAAGAACTTTATTAAGAACTTGGGGTGACTTGATTAAGAACTTGGGGTGCCTTGGGGTGACTTAGGGTGAAGGTGTCAAGTGTTTCAAAGCTCGGCTACAGCAGGAGGAGTGCGTGCATGTGTGTGGGCGTGAGAAGGGGGAGGGAGTGTGTGTGTGTGTGGTGTACACAGAGCTTTATATTCGTTATGTGTAACACCACTTGGTGCAAGACGGCGCTTGCGTTTTTGTGATTCATTGGCTCTTTTGTCGCAAGTTCAAAGCAGCCACCAGGTGCATTTAACAAAAGCCTGATTGAATAAAACAAGACAATTGTATAAAGTACACCCGGCGGCCGCCTGAAGGCAGCCTAAAAGTTTGTAACAGGGCGTGGAAGCAGGACGTTGAAGCAGGTGAAGCAAACGGTGTAGTAGGGCGTTGAAGCAAAACACAAACACGAAGCACAAACAATAACACAGCCAAAGCAGGGCAGGCGCAAATGTCATAGGGCAGCAAACCGTTCATGCATGATCGTTACTATATTTAGAGCCACGTCATTTACTATTTTTGAAACCGTTCATGCATGATCGTTACTATATTTAGAGCCACGTCATTTACTATTTTTGAAACCGTTCATGCATGATCGTTACTATATTTAGAGCCACGTCATTTACTATTTTTGAAACCGTTCATGCATGATCGTTACTATATTTAGAGCCACGTCATTTACTATTTTTGAAACCGTTCATGCATGATCGTTACTATATTTAGAGCCACGTCATTTACTATTTTTGAAACCGTTCATGCATGATCGTTACTATATTTAGAGCCACGTCATTTACTATTTTTAAAACCGTTCATGCATGATCGTTACTATTTTTAAACACTTGTCTAACAGTACACACACACACAGTGTGATACTTCTGTTGTTACGCACAAACAAGCACTGTATGTCTAAGACTGCGACTGTTGGCGCTTGATGTGAGAGGAATATGCGGCGCTTCTGACCAGTACTTTTTGTACTCTTCGATCTGAAGCATCTCTTCAATTTGCTTCAGTTTGCTCATGATAAAACTGATTGGCAAACCAACCGTGTTAAATCGCGGAAAATGCATAAAGCGATTTGGCAACGGCACGTAGTTTACGCGCATGAACATCAGAATAGCCAGTTTTTTCTTCTAGCCACTGAGCCCACGTTTTTGTCATCTTTCCTTCTTTTCTTTGTGCCTCCTGCCATTGTTTGCATGAAATAAAAAAAACTGACCAAACTGAATGTAAATTAAGATTTGTTGTGCGTTCTGCCTTTTGAGATTTCTCACCCCTTTTTGTAGTATTTCTACAATGTCTTGTTCATTTACTGCTTGTGCAAAATAATCATTTGTGAAAGCTTCTGTGGATATAGCATGTCTAACATCTGCTTGGTTTGAAACAAGATAGTGATGTAAATCACTTGGCGTTGTTGGTTCTACTCTCTCTTTTTCTTTCCACCTGTTTCTTTGAACAAATCTTCCATCTTCCTTTTTGGTTTTTTGGGTAGCCTCATTGGTCCTTCTGTTTTAGCCTTAACTGCTATTAAGGCCATCTGCTCAAAATTATATTCTATTCTCTTCTAGTCCATGACTGTTCTTCTTCTGTCCATAAACAGAGTAGCTTGCTCTTGTTGATACATGCCTTCTGGAAGAATTAAAGGATTTTTTGTTGAGAAAAATCTAACAGTTTTTGATTAGCTACTTGCGCTTCAAAAATTTCCTGATTTAATTCTTGTGAAGAAGGACTACCAAATAGTTCTGCTTCTGAAGAAAACACTACCTAATAGTTCTGCTTCTGAAGAAACACTATCACCCGACATGAAATCTTTTTACAAACACCTTTTTTCACGGAAAAACACCGCGTCTTTCCACCACAGTCCCAGTATGTAAAGCTCAGCACTTGATTCAACAAGACGTAGTATCTTCGCGTTCAAGAATGTTCTTTTCTAATTGCACCATAATGTTGCAACTAGTCCGTCTGCATTGAAGCCCATGGCTAAACTGAGAGGCGCTAGTTGGGGGGGCGTTGGGTCTAGATCGTCATGTCCGGTCACGCGGTATTGCACCTTGCCAAGTCATAAAACCCAACAACACAAATTAAGTGATCAGGCGTCAACCTAATGACGGGACTCTGTATTTCCATGTCTATGCAGTACCAACTGTATGTCTCTGTCACTGGTAATATGAGAAAGGTAAATGACGGGGTCCCACAGCCCTAATTGCTGGTGCCGACAGTAAGAACTTGTAAAGGGAGAAATAATAGCGGGCTTTGTGGCGTACATGGTGTGATCGGGTCAGCCTTACCCACCCCACCATTGCTTAAGTGTTTGTCTGCCTGTCTGTCTATCTACTTCGTTTTATAAGATTTATCATGCAAGAATAAGTGTGTGGATTTTCAAAGACTTTAAAGAACAATTAAAGACAGAGGCGCATTTGATGAATGTTTGCGCGAAAATGATGTTATTGAAAATGATCAGGAAAAACACAGGATTAAACAAAAACTAAAATCTGAAAAGTTTAGTAAATTAGTATTGAAAACGGATAATCCTACACAGTATGTTTGTTTG
>CM031611.1:76925322-76927822 GCA_018398815.1 Conus ventricosus
ATGAGATGGGATTCTTGAGTTGTGCGTTCAAAGCTGTCACTCTGTGACTGCCAGAGTGCCATGACTTTGACATGGTCGATGTTGATGTCAAAGTCATGGCACTCTGGCAGTCACAGAGTGACAGCTTTGAACGCACAACTCAAGAATCCCATCTCATTACCAAACTGGGCAGAATCCCATCTCATTACCAAACTGGGCACACTACACCCCCAAGGCATCAACATCCAACAATAACCAAACACACATACCCACCACTTCCACATCAGTTGGCAATATCCCCTACCAACACACACACATACACACAATACATACACCACCACCACATCCCCTTCACTCACTTCATACAGTAGTTACAGCAACCCTCCATCTATTTAATCTTAATTTTGTTTTATCCTTCCCTTAAATTCCTTTTTTTTTTCTTTTTTTTTCTTTTTTTCTTTTTTTTTTTTCGCTCCCCTCAGTTTCTCTCTCCCCCCCCCCCCCCTTCTTTCCCCTTACCATTACTATCAATCCACCACTACCACTACCATCACAAAGATACCACACCATCCCAATAAACTAGACACACAACCCTATCATATCACACACACACACCTCCCCCGACGCAACCCCCCCCCCCCTCCGTTTCCTCTCCCATAATCCCCCTGGCCCCATGTCATTTCCGCCCACCGACCACATGGAAGAAAACGGATAAGTCATTTTTCTTTCTTCTTTTTTCGTTCTTTGTTCGTACTGTCCCACATGTTAAATGTGATTTATTTTTTCGCCTGAAGAAGACCCAAGTGGTTGAAATGCATCGTGTCTTGTCATGTGCTTTGTTTGTCAATGTCATTGGCGGTAAGTTCTAAACAAACTCTATTCCTAATTTTGCTTCGTTCGCCGCCACCAGCCACTCCATTTTAAATTATATTCATTTAAATCCAACCACCACAGAGCGAAGTTCTCGTTTCTTTGATATGCAGGCCAATTCGCAGTGTTTTCCAGTGTAAACCCTGTACCGCGTACCCACTGTTAACAAGCGTTACTCACGATCTTGTTTGCTTCAAACATTATATGGCCAGCAGAATGCCAAAAAATACCCACAGCCCCTCCACAACTGTATCATGATCTTTTCTCTCTCTCTCTCTCTCTCTCTCTCTCTCTCTCGCCTCTTTTCCTTGGAAGACTACTTTGGTGAAACAAGGTAGAAAAACTTGACGTAAGACGCCCACGGTTGCCGAACTTCGACTGTTAACCTCCTCCACCCGGCGCATCTCAAGACCTTAACCTCTCCCACCCGGATCATCTCAAGACCACCCCCACCCCACCCCCACCCCCCTCCACAGTCCCGCAGACCGCGTGTGACTCGACGTGGGCTTGTTTACCGTGACGGATGGTGCATGCGTTGTCTTGTATGTTAAGGGAGTTTATGTAATACCCTGCCATTCAGGCCGGCAGGAAGAAGGTGTTACTGCGTGCGGTCCAGATCATCAGTGAGGTCTGGGAGGTGTCACCGGGATCAACACAGGTCCTTTCTCTCCGGAACCGGGGGCTTCTATGGGTTCCCGGAAGCAGGGTGTGCGCCTTCTAACTCGCGTGAAAGCTTTGGTGGCTGGGAGGCTTAGTGTTGGTGGGGTGGGGGTGGGCAGGAAGAATGGCTGTGTAAGAAATATTACGAGTGTGTGTGTGTGTGTGTGTGTGTGTGTGTGTGTGTGTGTGTGTGTGTGTGTGTGTGCGCGCGTGTCTGTGTGTGCGTGTGTGTGTGTGTGTGTGTGTGTGTGTGTGTGTGTGTGTGTGTGTGTGTGTGTGCCGTGTGTGTGCCGCGTGCGTTCGTGCATGCGAGTGCGTGCTTGCGCACGTGCATCCACTCTCTCTCTCTCTTCTCTCTCTCTCTCTCTCTCTCTCTCTCTCTCTCTCTCTCCCTCTCCGTACCCCTCTTTCTGTTTCTCTCTGTCTTACACACTTAGTCACACACATACACATCTTTATACACACACACACACACACACACACACACACACACACACACACACACACAGAGAATCTTGTTTACATGTCTCGTGGGTATGTTTTTCTTGGCCTGTCTTTCTTTCTTTCTTTTTTTCTTTTTTCTTTTAACTTCGACAGAAAACTCAGCAGTTCAACATTAGTGAGATGTTTTTGCGTAGGCGACTGTTTTTCACCTCACCCATTCATGCAGACAAAGATCGTCTTCAGGAGGATGTCAAAACACGACACCAACAACATTGCAGGCTTTCCTGTGTGTCATGCATCCCATTGGCACTCTGCTCTAAAAGCTGGAATGGGATTTAACGTGCAAGATCTGGGGTGGGGGTGGGGGTGGGGGACTGAATGTGATGTTGGTTGGTATGAATGTGGGGCTCTGGGTGTTGCATGAGACACTGGTATAAAGTTTGACCTGAAAGACTAAGAGAGGGGGGGGGGGGGGAAAGTCCACATGGATGTTGTTAACTCCGAAGAGGAAATCTCTTCTGGTCTGGCTACCTCGGATAGGGAACGA
>CM031611.1:76932822-76937822 GCA_018398815.1 Conus ventricosus
GTTAATGGTCAAAATTCCATAGTCTCATGACCCTTTGAGCAATAAACCATTAGAGGGTCGTTGTGTCGACAGCAGAGAATTTTAAAAGGCAAGGCCCATTCGTCTCCTTCCGCTCCTTTAAAAGGCAAGGCCCATTCGTCTCCTTCCGCTCCTTTAAAAGTCAAGGCCCATTCGTCTCCTTCCGCTGGTTTAAAAGGCAAGGCCCATTCGTTCCTTCCCCTCCTTTGTGAGAGGCAAGGCCCATTCGTCTCCTTCGCCTCCTTTGAAAGGCAAGGCCCATTCGTCTCCTTCCCATCCTTTGAAAGGCAAGGCCCATTCGTCTCCTTCCCCTCCTTTGAAAGGCAAGGCCCATTCGTCTCCTTCCGCTCCTTTGAAAGGCAAGGCCCGTTCGTCTCCTTCTGCTCCTTTGAAAGGCAAGGCCCATTCGTCTCCTTCCCCTCCTTTGAAAGGCAAGGCCCATTCGTCTCCTTCCCCTCCTTTGAAAGGCAAGGTCCGTTCGTCTCCTTCCGCTCCTTTGAAAGGCAAGGCCCATTCGTCTCATTCCCCTCCTTTGAAAGGCAAGGCCCATTCGTCTCCTTCCCCTCCTTTGAAAGGCAAGGCCCGTTCGTCTCCTTCCGCTCCTTTGAAAGGCAAGGCCCATTCGTCTCCTTCCCCTCCTTTGAAAGGCAAGGCCCATTTGTCTCCTTCCCCTCCTTTGAAAGGCAAGGCCCATTCGTCTCCTTCCCCTCCTTTGAAAGGCAAGGCCCATTTGTCTCCTTCCCCTCCTTTGAAAGGCAAGGCCCGTTCGTCTCCTTCCGCTCCTTTGAAAGGCAAGGCCCATTCGTCTCCGTCCCCTCCTTTAAAAGGCAAGGCTCGTTCGTCTCCTTCCGCTCCTTTAACTTTCTCTGAACCGAATCAGGTATACACTTACTGCTAGGTGGGAGGGGGGGGGGGGGGGCGACAGGACTTTCTAGTGGTTAAATACGACCCTACTAATGGCTCGATCTCAATGGCCGTCAGCTTTTTAACCGAATTGTCTAACCAACTGACTGCGAGCGTTCTGAAGTGGTCAAACCTACAGCAGACAAAGAATTAAAAGAAGCAATTCGCAAACAAGTAAAAACTTTGACACAGCTTTAGGAGAGAAAGTCTCTTTGAAAGAGCCTTTGTTTTCAATACAAGTGGGGTACGGCTTTGCTTAGTGTGTACACAGACTAAAAAAAAAACCTGCAGAGTATCAGTCTTTGTATCCATGAAAGGTCAAACAACAATGAGACTGGAAAGTTCTTGTTTGAATTGTTTAACCTTTTCTGAATGTTCTCTCTTTGTCTTGCCCGTTTTCAAAGATTCGTTCTAATAAAGACACACAGAACCAGTATTCATCAGCAGTCGAACAAAAAAATAAACAACTGGTATCATCCTATCACACACTCCTTCTTCTTCTTCTTTTTTCCTCCTATTCTTCTTCTTCTTCTTTTCTCTCTCTCTCTCTCTCTCTCTCTCTCTCTCTCTCTCTCTCTCTCTCTCTCTCTCTCTCTCTCTCTCGCGCGCGCGCGCGCCCCCATCCCCCTGTCTCTATCACATACAGACATCCAAAGCTCAAAGCTCTCTCATGTGACAGACGGTTCGGGCACTCGACAGCGGTACCAATGATAAGATAAAAAGATAGCGCAGCAAAACAAACTAGCCAGGTCATGCCGGGTTTCCTGAACTAACTAACTTCACATGTCAAAGATGGAACAGTGCGAACCACACTGCAGGCGTCCTGAACTACCTTCACATGTCAAAGATGGAACAGTGCGAACCACACTGCAGGCGTCCTGAACCACCTTCACATGTCAAAGATGGAACAGTGCGAACCACACTGCAAGGAACTACCTTCACATGTCAAAGATGGAACAGTGCGAACCACACTGCAGGCGTCCTGAACCACCTTCACATGTCAAAGATGGAACAGTGCGAACCACACTGCAAGGAACTACCTTCACATGTCAAAGATGGAACAGTGCGAACCACACTGCAGGCGTCCGTACCTCCCGGGCCTGGGTGTCGCAGGGATGGATCATCTCAGATGACAGCAATGTCAGTTAATCTAAAACAAAAACATCACCCTCATCATCCACACAATTAATTCTTTGAATGCTGTGGCACTTGAGGCCCTGCTCTTGATGCGATTTCAGTCCATGAGGACCGATATGTGCCCTCCACAAACGGATACTCTCTCACACCAACTCGGTGACTTAGCAATCGCTCTTGTCAGCATGGGGCAAATCTGGTGTTGTCCTTTGTATGTCACATCAGAGCAGGCTGCACTGAACGCCACCAACGTGACTCAGCACCACTGGCACTGGAGTTGGAGCAGCGACAGAACGACCCTGACATGACGCACCTGAATGAATGGTGAGGGAAACATGCCACGACCCTGCCGTGGTGCCTTAGCCTGGACAGCCAAAACTACAGAGAAGACGTAGTAAAGCCAACAAACGATGGAGGATCATTTAAACAATATACCTGGCCACTACAAGTCATTATCATCTTATCCAACGTCTTCACTGTTGGATTTCAATATAAGACTGGAGAGAGATGAGGGATCACCATTGAGTCATCACCACGAAAAAAAAAAACCACCCACAGAAATTAAAGAACTGCCGATCGAATTCACATGTGCAATTTACAGGCCAATACAGAAACTCAAACATGTGCATGACAATAGACGTGACCAAGCTGAAGCTTATGCTGAATTTGCTTCATTTGATTAGTACAGATGTTCATGTTCATCATCTTTTTTTGTGATATCTTTTTAACGTCTGTCTTCCTTGCTTTGTATTTCCTAGAACTTGATTTCATTTTTTTCAGACTGCTTTCGACTGCATTGTTCTGTTTAGAATTGTATCTCTCATTACTATTTATCCACTGCTTTGCTTGGCTTAGAATTGGATTTTTAGCCTTTCTTTTCTTTTTTTATTCTTCCAAATCTTTCCAGTACACACACAAACATGTTCCTCTTCTTGATGTACAATACCTGACATACATCGATTTCAAAATTGCAGATAAATAAACAAATAAATAAATAATTACTTTGGATTCTCTCTTGAGGGCACATAAGACCGTATGGCGAAAGCTTGGCTGTGTCTGGAGTGGCACTGTCTTCATCTGTCCGTGGGCAGGGGTGGTTGGGTCTGTGGGGTGTGCTCGGCAGCTGGAGGGTGGTGTTTTTCGCCGGTGGGCTCTGCAGTCATGAAATACGGGCTGGTACACCCATGGGGGATGCTACTTTAAGGCTGTTATGAGCTGCATCCTGTAGTCTAATTTACCTCTGTTCAGGAGCAGTTATGTCCCTTGATATCTTAATGGAGTGTCCTGTGCGTGCCTGTACCCATCGTCAACACAGCGCAGGCCTCCAAGGGTGGTACAGGACTGCTCTAAAGGCAGGCGAAGACAGTGCTTCTCTAGGTCCTCCCAGCACCTTCGGGTGTTTCTTTTTCTTCTTTGCCTTAACTAGGCTGACCCTGGAGAAAGGTCCAGTGACGGTGAGGAAAGACCCACTGACCACAGGGAAAGTCCTGTTGACAGTGGGAAAGACTACAACTTTGGATTCTCTCTTGAGGGCACATAAGACCGTATGGCGAAAGCTTGGCTGTGTCTGGAGTGGCACTGTCTTCATCTGTCCGTGGGCAGGGGTGGTTGGGTCTGTGGGGTGTGCTCGGCAGCTGGAGGGTGGTGTTTTTCGCCGGTGGGCTCTGCAGTCATGAAATACGGGCTGGTACACCCATGGGGGATGCTACTTTAAGGCTGTTATGAGCTGCATCCTGTAGTCTAATTTACCTCTGTTCAGGAGCAGTTATGTCCCTTGATATCTTAATGGAGTGTCCTGTGCGTGCCTGTACCCATCGTCAACACAGCGCAGGCCTCCAAGGGTGGTACAGGACTGCTCTAAAGGCAGGCGAAGACAGTGCTTCTCTAGGTCCTCCCCAGCACCTTCGGGTGTTTCTTTTTCTTCTTTGCCTTAACTAGGCTGACCTGGAGAAAGGTCCAGTGACGGTGAGGAAAGACCCACTGACCACAGGGAAAGTCCTGTTGACAGTGGGAAAGACTACAACTTTGGATTCTCTCTTGAGGGCACATAAGACCGTATGGCGAAAGCTTGGCTGTGTCTGGAGTGGCACTGTCTTCATCTGTCCGTGGGCAGGGTGGTGTGGGTCTGTGGGGTGTGCTCGGCAGCTGGAGGGTGGTGTTTTTCGCCGGTGGGCTCTGCAGTCATGAAATACGGGCTGGTACACCCATGGGGGATGCTACTTTAAGGCTGTTATGAGCTGCATCCTGTAGTCTAATTTACCTCTGTTCAGGAGCAGTTATGTCCCTTGATATCTTAATGGAGTGTCCTGTGCGTGCCTGTACCCATCGTCAACACAGCGCAGGCCTCCAAGGGTGGTACAGGACTGCTCTAAAGGCAGGCGAAGACAGTGCTTCTCTAGGTCCTCCCCAGCACCTTCGGGTGTTTCTTTTTCTTCTTCCTATAGCTTTCTCCCAGCACTCTTCAGGTCTGACCGGCCTTTCGCTCCACGCAGACAAGCCAAACGATGGGACCAGGGAGGGAGGGAACCGTACAGGCAGAAATCGCTGACGGTGATGGGATGAAAGAAGGCTAATGAAACGGCCATCACTTTGCCAAACAAAGGCGGGAATGGCACGAGGCTTCAGAAAGAACCTTCCACTCTCTAGTGACCCAGTGTTGTGGCAAACACGGCGGGATGGAAATGTTTTCCCCGAGGAAAATGTAAGGGCAGGCAGTAAGGGGGAATGGAGGTTTCTCCGCTAACGCAGTGCACATTGGTCAAAGGCTCCACCCTCCCTCCCTTACAACTGCCCTCCGTCCGCATTTTTTCCATACCCTTCTCTCTCTCTCTCTCTCTCTCTCTCTCTCTCTCTCTCTCTCTCTCTCTCTCTCTGCCCCACTAGCGATCTTTCTCTCCTCACCCCACACTGATGATGACACAGTCCTCTGATCTCTGAAGCCAAGC
>CM031611.1:76942822-76945322 GCA_018398815.1 Conus ventricosus
GTGTGGAGTTGCACTTGTCGTGTTTAGCTGTGGATATTGTTTTGGAGGGTGGGAGGTGTTGAGTTGTACTTGTCGTGTTTAGCTGTGGACATTGTGTTGGAAGGAGGGAGGTGTTGGGTTGTACCTGTCGTGTTTAGCTGTGGACATTGTGTTGGAAGGAGGGAGGTGTTGGGTTGTACCTGTCGTGTTTAGCTGTGGATATTGTTTTGGAGGGTGGGAGGTTTTCAATTGTACTTGTCATGTTTAGCTGTGGATATTGTTTTGGAAGGTGGGAGGAGTTGCACGGTGGAGAGAGAGAATAGGCAAAGAATAGGAAAGAATAGGGGGGGGGGGGATTAATCTTAGACTAATATCAGGCAAAAAAAAACAGCAATGAATAAGTACAGAAGACACACATATGTGAATATATAGACAGAGTTCTTTACAATACATACACACCTGTATATAAAACGACATACAGAGAACTTACAGATCAAGATGATCCTTTGAGCATCCTTCTCATTTTCTTCATTCAAGTAAAAATAGACTGTCAACAACAGTGACCATGGCCTGTGAGGTTAAGACAGAAAAGACACACTGAAGTGATGTAAGTAATGTCTGTCGTGTCAAGTCTTGTACTGATCCGCCGTCTTTTCTCCAACAGATCAATACAAGAGCGAGGAGATATATCATGTAGAAGACCTTCACCCTGATCAAGAGAACCATGCTGGTGTTAACTTACGAAAGCTCACCATGTTTCCTCCGTGTGTCAGCTAACATCAGATGAATCTCTTCCACACGTCTGCTTTCATCCGGTAAAGTCACATTTTGCATCTGCAGGTCAGGTTACATCAACATCAACTAAGGCTGCGTGTTTCATCTGTATGTCTGGTGTCCTCTTGTATGGTCACATGTTTCATCTCAGCATCGGGTTTCAATAGCTAGAATCATGTTTTTATCTGTATGTCCGTTCACATTAAGTCAAATCACACGTCTGATCTGTGCGTCAGGTCACGTCAGTTAAGTTTCAAGCGTTGTGTGTACATCAAATTTCAATGCTTTAAGTTGTTCTTTAGCTTCAGTTTTGAGTGACACCAATCCGTTATCTGCCACAGTTTCAGGTGACAAAGATCCCCCCCCCCCCAAAAAAAAAAAAAATAAAAAAATAAAGAGGATAACGGTCAACCAAAGAGGTTAACGTCAAAGTCCCATATTCTCACGACCCCATGAGCAATAAACCATTAGAGGGTCGTTGTGTCGAGAGCACAGGAATCATAAAAAGGGGGTGGGGGTGGGGGTGGGGTGGGGGGGGGGGGGCATTCGTTTCTTTTCGCTCCTTACCTGAACTGAAAGAGATACACACTTACAGCTGGGGGAAACAGACAGGGTTTTTCAGTCGTTAGATACAACCTTACTAATGCTTCGACCTCAACGGCTATCGGCTTTTCAACTGAATCGTCAAAACATTTAACTGCCGACCTTCAAAACGATCAAAGAAATAGCAGGCACAGAACTAAAAGAAGTAAATAGGTAAAGACTTTGACACAGCTTTGCGGGAGAAAATCTCTGTGAAAGAGCCCTTGTTTTCAATACAATTAGTACAACTTTTCTTAGGGTGTACACAGACAAACAAACAAAATCACACAAAACTGCAGAGTATCAGTCTTTGTATCCATGAAAGGTCGAACGACAATGAAAAGTTCTTGGTTGGATTTTTCAACCTTTTCTTCATCTTCTCTTTTTGCCTTTGCCTGTTTTCAAAGGGTTTTTTTTTTAAGTAAAGAAACACACAGAACCAGTGATTATCAGCAATGAAAAAAAAATTCCTGTTTATTCTGTCATCTCTCTCTCTCTCTCTCTCTCTCTCTCTCTCTCTCTCTCTCTCTCTCTCTCTCTCTCTCTCTCCATCCCCTTCCCTCTAACGCATGCAGATATCCAATAAACAAAGCTCTCTCTTGTGACCGACGGCTCAGGTGCTGTAATGATTATTACAGAAACCTAGGAAAGGATACCTTCATAGCAATAACAATAATAAAAGTTTCTGATGCTGGAGTTAGTCACGTTAGGGTCCAGAAAATCATACCAACAGAAGACACAAGATAAGGCAACAAAACAAACTAGCTAGGTCATGCCAGGTTTCCTCAACTAGCTTCACATGGCAAAGATGGAACAGTGCGAATCACACTGCAGGTGTCTGTATTTCTCAGGCCTGGCTGATGCTGGGATGTATAAGCTTAGAGTACAGCTATGTCCATAAGTCTAAAACAAGAACATCACCCTCACCATCCACACAATTTCTTGAATTCTGCGGCACCTTAGACCCTGCTCTCGTAGCGATTTCATTTAATGAGCACTGCCATTGACTGATATGTGCCCTTCAGGAACGGATACTCACGCACACCGACTCAATGACTTAGCCATTGCTCTTGTCAGCATAGGGCATAGCGGGTGTTGTCCTTCGTGTATTCCCCAGAGAAGGAAGCACTGAACGCCACCAAAGTGATCGGCACCATAACGACCT
>CM031611.1:76952822-76957822 GCA_018398815.1 Conus ventricosus
AACAGCTGACCTACAGCAACAACGACATCAACAAACTTGGTTTCCATCTAGTGTGTTTTATTGTGTGTGCTTGCCCATTATCTACAGATATTAAGACACTTATTCTCCGCTTCAGGTATCTCACAGAAATGAAATGTCATTTATCATGACATAAAGGTTACACAACCACCATTTTTTTTAACCGGGGAAGGCACAAACAACTTTAAGAAGTTCACAAGGAAACACACTTGAAAAGATTCTGATGTAAGAAAGGATTCAAAAGAAGGAGAAGATAACAAAAATGGCACAGCAAGGAAGGAAAAAAAAATCTATTTTTTGTGAACCGTTGTAAAAACGCAGAAGTAGAATGGTGGATGAATCCTTTGTTCAGAGTAAAAGGAAGGGGGAGTAAGGAGAAGGGGGGTGGAAGGATGAAGACAGACTGCGAGGAGAGGGCAGGAAAGGACACACACAAAGCTCCCCATACCTTCTACATGGGGGACCAGTGAAAGGGGAGACACACAGAGCTAAGATGCGGACTGGGAATTGTAAGGACAGACAGACAGCAGTGTCCAGGGTCATCTTCTGTACACCATCCCCACTGCACGCCACAGGGCGGAAAACAAAATGCTTTTAAAACACACAACAAAGTCTGCTTCTATACAATGTACTGGAACACAGGGATATCACATTTTACAGCTTTTATTCTCATTCCCTTCACTGACATTAAGAGAGTTCTTTCTGTGTATGTGTGTGTGTGTGTGTGTGTGTGTGTGTGTGTGCGTGCGTGCGTGCGTGCGTGCGTGCGTGCGTGCGTGCGTGCGTGCGTGTGCGTGCGTGCGTGTGTGTGTGCCCTTCCATGCGTTCACACACGGGAAATTAGGTTAAAGTCAAAACAGGAAGAGCTGGAAGTGGACCCCAACGGCAAAACCTCTACCGTCCTGGCTCATTCATTTGGAAAACCAACCTCGGACTTTGGATCAGGTGTCGGACATCTTACTTACCAGACAACAGGATTTTGGTTTAAAATCACATATTGTAGACTGACATAAAATTCAAGGTACAGGTACTTGTATATCGGCACTTGTACAAACACTGGCACACACACACATATGCTACGAATGCATAGACGCACGCACACACGCGCACATACGCATGCACACACACACCCACACACACACACACACGAACGTGCGTGAGCGCTCTCTCACACACACACACACACACACACACACACACACACACACACACACACACACACACACTCACAACCCGCACACACATAGAGACACACACACACACACAACCCGCACACACATAGAGACACACACACACACGCACGCACGCACGCACGCACGCACGCACGCACGCCACGCACCACACACACACACACACACACACACACACACTGGCGTCGACCCCACTGAACTCCAAAAGATTAGAAAAAGTCTCTGAATGATTTTTCAATAGGCCGCACAACAAACAGCTGCAACAGCAAAAGGAAAATGAGAAAATGCTCGTTTCGCACATTTATTTGTTTGTTTTCCAAACTACATTTTAGAAATAGCTAAGTAGATCAGAGCTGCAAAGATCTCCTGCCGCAGGATGAAACTATGAAAGAGATAAGAGCATGTTACTCCATTATCAAAGGCTCAACAAACAACACAGACAACGGCTTTTGTCCTGTGCTTTAAGCCTGGCGTAGATTCATTTTATTCAGGGACTTTGCGCCACTTACTTCCCCTTGAAAACCATTGGGGGAAAAAAATGGTTCCGTGATACACTATACATCTCAGTTACCGATTAAAAACAAACAAACAAACATACAAAGAGGTAATGAAAACTTTTTCGAAGTTCACGAACGAAAGAAGCGTCGATAATTAGACGCAAAAAAGAGAACTAACACGTCGCAAAGAAAACTTAAAATGGAAGGCAAAGAATAACCTATTCTCGTGGACTGCTGTGAAATGCAGAATTAGAACCGATAGCTGATCCTTTGCGTGTTGCGGATGGGGATCATGCAGGCAGGAAGGAGGGGACAGGAAGGGTGAAGCATCAACTGTGACATGGAGAGGCGAGCGGGGAGTACACAAGGCTCCTTACCCTCCATCTGGGGACCAGTGTAAAGGGCAGATAAACAAAGAGAGCTAAGGCGCAGATAGGGAGGGAATCGTCAGACAGACAGACCGGTGTTGTCTTCAAGGAGGATCAACAGTTTATTTGTCTGTGGAGCTGTGGACATTGGTGTCTGCACAACAGCTCTCTTTTGAATACAAGTGAATGCTTTTCATTGCTGGGGGAATGGGGAGGGGCGGGGGGGGGGGACTGAGCGTTAGATGTAGTGAGGAAGGTTGGCTGTGCAAGAAATAAATGCAGGAATGGCCACCTCTGTGTGTGTGTGTGTGTGTGTGTGTGTGTGTGTGTGTGTGTGTGTGTGTGTGTGTGTGTGTGTTTGACTGTGCACAGATAGAGACAGACAGAGACAGAGACAAAATGTCAGAGTGAGAAAACAGCGTGCCAAAGAGACTGACAGAGAAATCGAGTAAAGGTACGTATGGGGTAAATAGCTATGAAATTCAACAGTCACAAAACTCCAGTGCTAAAGTCCATTTAAAGTTAACAAATAAAACCAAAAATCCAGAGCTAAAGTCCATTTAAAGTTAACAATAAAACAATGTAACGGCAAAAAAGCAACAGAAAACAGGTTTTTGTTATTGTTGTTCTTCTTTATCTTAGACATTAAAGCCACAACAAAACCACTGAAATAACTGACCTACAGCAACAACGGCATCAACGAACTCGGTTTCCAGCTAGTGTGTTTTATCTTGTGTGCTTGCCCACTGTCCACGGATAATAAAGCACTTATTCTCCCCTTCAGGTATCTCTCAGAAATAAAACGTCATTTATCATGACATGAGGATTAAAGGTTACACAACAACCCAAAAAGATACAAACAAACAAAACCAAAATCCAGGGGAAAGGCACTTACAACTTTTCGAAGTTCACAACCAAAACACACTTGAAAAGATTCTGATGTAAGAAAGGAAAAAAGGAGAAGAAAATAAAAAGCAAAAGTTCTGAGTGAATGGGAGCAATCAGGAGAGGGGAATTGAAGAAAGAAGATAGACCAGGAGGAGAGGGAGGATAGGGGGCACACAAAGCTCCCCATACCTTCTACATGGGGGACCAGTGAAAAGGGACATAAACAGAGCTAAGGCGCAGACTGGGAATTGTAAGACAGACAGACAGCGGTGTCCAGGGTAATCTTCTGTACCACCATCCCCACTGCACGTCACAGGACAGAAAACAACATGCTGTTAAACCCACAACAAGATCTGTTTCTGTATGATGTATGGGAAAACACGTGAGAATCACATTTTACAGCTTTCGATCTCATTCCCCTCACTACCATTAAGACAGTCGCTTGTATGTATGTATGTATGTATGTATGTGTGTGTGTGTGTGTGTGTGTGTGTGTGTGTGTGTGTGTGTCTGTGTGTCTGTGTGTGTCTGAGTGTGTCTGTGTGTCTGTGTGTGTCTGTGTCTGTGTGTGTGTATTTGTGTGTCTGTATGTGTGGACGCATGCGCATGTGTTTGTGCATTTACAAACCACATACTGGTACACATACAAACACGCACGCACGCTCTTCTACAAACTCTCTCTCTCTCTCTCTCTCTCTCTCTCTCTCTCTCTCTCTCTCTCTCCTCCCACACACACACACACACACACACACACACACACACACACACACACACACACACACACACGAGAACGCACAAACGCACTCGAAACACTGCCTACTCTATTGACCCGTAGAAAATCAGAGAATTCGCTGCATGGATTTTTCACAGAGCAAAAACAACAAACAGCAGCAACAGCAAAATGAAGTACTGAAAATTGTTCCTTTGCTTATTTATTTGTTTCTTTATAAGTCGAACTACATTTTTAGAATAACTAACCAGGCTGAGCAAACAACAAATACGTTCTACAACAGCATGAAACTGCAGCGATGATGAAAGCATAGTGCTACATTATCACAGACTTTAACGAATGATACGGACGACAAACACAACAACAATAATATTTTCATCTTGTGCTTTTTTCCCCCTGTGTGGTTTCATATTCTTCAGTGACATTTCGCCACTAACTCCTCTTGAAAGTCACTTCCAGAAATTGCTTGTGATATACGTCGCAGTTTCAGATTCAAGGAAAAACGAAAAAGGCACTGAAAACTTTTTTTCGAAGTTAACAAACGGAAAAAAAAAACCCAGTCGATATTGAGAGGGGAAAAGAGAAATAAGAAGCCCCCCCCCCCCCCAAAAAAAAAAATGGAACTGGAAGACCAAGAATAAAGCTATTTTTGTGGACTCCTGTGAAGCATAGAAGTAGAACAGCAGGCTGATCTTTTGCGTGTTGGGAATGATGGGGGGGGGGGGGGGGGGGGGGGGGAGGGGGGGGGGGGGTGGGGGAGTAGGGGGACGGAAGGGTGAGGCACAATATGATGTGAAGGGACGAGTGGGGGTACAATCCCCAAACCTTCCAGCGGGGGGGGGGGGGGGGGGGGGGTTCAGGGGGTGGGGGGGAGAGCGGCATAAGGGGTACGGCAGGGAAAGGGAATTGTAAGACAGACAAGACACCAGCGTTCAGGGTAATCTTCTGTACACCCATCCCCACTGCACGTCACAGGACAGAGAGAGAGGAACAACACGCTTTTAAACTCAACACCAAGTCTGCGTCTGAACTGTGTTGGGAAAACACGAAAGAATCACAATGTAAAATCTTAACATCTCATTCCTCGCACACCTCTTAAGTGATGGTGTGTGGGTTTAGATATGAGGGGAGGTGGGATTACTGTGTGTGTGTGAGAATGCATGAGTGTCTGTGTATCTGCATGTGCGTGCATGTGTGTGTGTTAGTGTGTGGTGTGTGTGTGTGTGTGTGTGTGTGTGTGTGTGTGTGCGCGCACGCGCAAGTGCATGCGTGCGTGCGTGCGTGCGTATGTGTATGCGCATTTGTGTGT
>CM031611.1:76965322-76967822 GCA_018398815.1 Conus ventricosus
CAAAGAAAAAAAAAACGGCGGAAGCGGGAAAAGGAAAAGAAAGCAAAAAAAACGAACGAAACAAAAAGCAATAGAAAAAAAAAAAAAAGGACAAAAAAAAAAAAAGGGGGGGGTGGGGGGGGTAGGGGCATGAAACAAAGCAAAAAGTAACCAAGAAGAGGAAAGAAGCCCAACATGAAAGAAAGCTTAAGAAAATACGGTGAGAGAAAGAAAAAAAAGAAAAAAGAAAAAAAACAAAGAAAACAAGAAAAAAGAAAAAACAAACCAAAGAGCAAAAGGGGAAGAAAAAAATAAAAAAAGCAAAGAGGGCCTGCTCCCTTCCGTAAACCACCCCTTCTTGGCACCATGCGATGTGCGAGCGAAGTATAATGCCTTAAAAACTTCGACTGCGGCCCCGGGGAATGGATGTCCCCCTACTGCAAACACAACATCTGTCAGAAAAACCCTTGGCCTTCCGGTTAGGAAACGTGGCTAACGTTGGCAAGGGAACGTGTATTTCGTTAGCAATCACATTAACGAAGAAGGGGAAACGATCTTTTGCATACGTAAAAACATTGAAATTTGTTGTGTGTGTGTGTGGTTGGGGGGAGTGTGTGGGTTGTGTGTGTGTGTGTGTGTGTGTGCGCTGTTGTTTTGTTTTTTGTTTAAAAACGTCTGTTCACAAAAAGTGATACAGCAGGGAAGGAGGGGGGGAAAGGAAAGGGGGGGGGAAAGGGGGAAGGATTTGATGTTTTTAATTTGATATGAACGTACGGTGTATGTGGGTACTTGCGGGTGTGACAAGATTAAGATACAATTATTGCATAGAGAAAATGGGTAAAATGTTTCATAAATTCCAATCAATGAGGATCAAAGCTAGGGGCAATGAAAACCCGTGGGATCTACCAAATACGAGGGAGAAAAAAAAAAAATAACGCATTAATCCTTTAACACGAAATTGCAAAAAAACCCTAAGAAAGCAAAAGCCAACCATGCATTTGCTGTTATAAAAAAATTTTTTAAAAATTTAACAAACAAAAATATATATATAAATATAATAATAATTTATATATATACTAGTAAATATATTGTGCGCACGGCATTCTTTCGTGTGTGTGCGCCCGCGCGCGTGCTGTGCGCGCGTGTGTTTGTGGTGCGTGCACTTTGGGTGGATGTACCAATATGGAAAGGCGTAAACAAGGCCAGAAGGTGGGCAAAGACAGTAAGCAAAGGCCTAGGACGACTTAACGAAGTCAACTCAATACTCACTCTTCAAGCTGACTGCCTTCCGAAAAGTCCGCCTGGTCATTAACAAAATTGTCCACTTCATCGTTCTCCTGCACACACACAACACACACACACACACACACACCCCTTACACACACACACACACACACACACAAAACACAACACAACCCCGCATGCAAACAACGCGCGCGCGAGCATCCTTGTAACAACAATCTTGAACATATACACAGAGCTATCCAAACTTCTAGCGCCTGTACCACTATTCAACATCATATCTCACACTTTGCTTATAATGCAATGACGAACACCATGAACTACGAATTTCCAAAACGGTGTTTGACAAGCAAGTGTATGTTGTATAGTCAAATCTGAACACTACCGTGACAGAAATGCACAATGATTCTTCTATTTTGTTATCAAGTGTGTTTAATTCTCTTTATTGTGAAGCTGTAAATTTATGCTTACCAAATACTAAGGAGCTATAGACCTACAGCAGTTGTTATATCATGATCATCATAACCACGATACACTATCGTCAGTATAACATTCATATCACTATCATAATGATACTGCTTGCCATCATTAACATCATACCATCACACCATAATCACTGTCATATCACAGAGCATGTCCATGGTTTTCTGTCCGTTAACTCAAGTCACATGACCTATCAAACGGCACCGGAACAGGGGGCGGAATAGCTCAGTTGGTAGAGCGCCGACTCATAATCTTGGTGATCCTGGGGTTGGGGGTTCGAATCTCCGCCGGGCCGTTTCGGTTCGGGGGGGGGGGGGGGGTTGGGGGGGGTTCCTCGGAGTTTAACATTGGTTCTGACTCCATTTCCCATACAGTCCTTCGAATGAGACTATAAAGCGAGGTTCGTGTGTGAACGCACGCATAACATCTTGCACACACGTAAAATCCCACATCACCAACTTTCGGGGAAGAAGGCCAGTTTGGCCTTTCGTATGGATGACACGTTACACATAGCATGTACCCTGCGTAAGAAATGGAAAGAATGAATTAAGTAAGGAAAATATGAGGAACGATATTGAACTGATACTGACTGGATGACACGGGAAACGACTGACTGAAGCGCCAGCTGGCAGCTGTTCAATCGGCACTACCCAGGTAGACAGCCCATTGTGTAAACGAGTGTGGATTGTAAAGCGCTTAGAGCTTGGTCTCTAGCCGAGAATTAGGCGCTATATAAGTATTCATTGTAATAATAATAATAACTTCCTTCTCAGACAGACAGAATATCAATGGTTTC
>CM031611.1:76972822-76977878 GCA_018398815.1 Conus ventricosus
GGGTATGTCGCAGTGTTAGCCGGTTGCGAGTATGTCACAGTGTTAGCCGGTTGTGGGTACATTGCAGCATTAGCCGGTTGTGAGTATGTCGCAGCGTTAGCCGGTTGTGAGTATGTCGCAGCGTTAGCGGTTGTGAGTATGTCGCAGCGTTAGCGGTTGTCAGTATGTTGCAGTGATAGCCGGTTGAGTATGTCGCAGTGTTAGCCGGTTGTGGGTATGTCGCCATGTTGGCCGGTTGTGGGTATGTCGCAGTGTTAGCCGGTTGTGGGTATGTCGCCATGTTGGCGGTTGTGGGTACGTCGCAGTGTTAGCCGGTTGTGGGTATGTCGCAGTGTTAGCCGGTTGTGGGTACGTCGCAGTGTTAGCGGTTGTGGGTATGTCGCAGTGTTAGCCGGTTGTGGGTATGTCACAGTGTTAGCTGGTTGTGGGGTATGTCACAGTGTTAGCCGGTTGTGAGTATGTCACAGTGTTAGCCGGTTGTGAGTATATCGCATTTTTCATCAAAACCAAAGTGAAGAACATTTGGTATATGCACATAATTGACGTGGGCGAAAAAGTCAAAGGATTGGTTTGGGGGTGAGGTATGTGGAAACAAAAAAAGGGGGGGGGAACACCACACACACACACACACACACACCACACACACACACACACACGCATACACACACACACACGTACACACACACACACACACACACACACACACACACACACACCACTAACTCATACACACACACATACACGCACACGCATACAGAGAGAGAGAGAGAAGAGAGAGAGAGAGAGAGAGAGAGAGGAGAGAGAGAGAGAGAGAGTGAGAGAGAGAGAGAGAAATGAAATGAAATGAAATGAAATTTATTCAGATAGGCCACAGCCCCTTCTGAAGGGGGATTACTTACAATACCTTACATGGTGATTACAACAACAGCAACAAAATAATGCATAAAAATGATACAAAAAAACATGAATGCGTGGAGTACAATCTGTTGTACAAGTGCACGAAGTACAATCTACTGACTCAGATACTAACGTCGACTTAGCAAATTCATATAACATCGACATAACACTACATTTATTAGCTGAGCACAACAGATCGCCTCTTAAAGGCTCTATACAAATATATGCACAAATTCCTCACAATACTTTGATTTCTGTTCGTCATTAATAGACTCATACGGAACTGACATGGGTTTGCACAATATTTAGATGGAATAAATTCCTGCCGTATATCACTGAGAGCAGGGCAGAGGAACAGAAAGTGTAGTTCGTCATCGTTTACCTTTTGACATAGTGGGCATATCAAACTGTCATCCTGAACTCCATTATACCTTTTACGATGCTCTCACTTCCGGCACGCAGCGAGTAAACATTAATAGTCGGGAGCTCCGTAATCAGTGGAAATTGTGAGGTCTACAGTTGTTTTTGCGAGGTGTCAGTGTGCAATCAGCATTATGCCAGCGGTGCCTCTTTCTTTTCGTGTCGTATGTGGTGGATTTGTGGCCGTATTTCTTGCTTTCATGCATCGACGCGATTTGAAAAAGGCCGCCTTATTCTGTCGGACATTAAGGATTCGTACGTGGCAAAGCGGTGTCGCAGTCGGGTTGATCCTCTCTCTGTTGTACTACGGACTTTTACTACAGCGTTGTGGTGACGTTGAGCTAAACCCTGGACCTGTTACTGGCAGCAAAGCAGCAGACCTGAGGCAGACCAGACTGAAGAGCGCCAGCGGAGGTTCACCGGCATCCCACACCTCTCCGTCTCGGACAGCTGCAGAGCCCACTCTCCGTGATGTCATGTCTTCCATGCGGGACCTGAACTGTAAGTTTGATGGCATGAAAGCTGACATGAGGGACATGAAAGAGATGTATGCTGGACTGCATGACGAGGTCTTATCCCTGAAGAAGGAGGTCATCGATCTAAGGCGTGATAATGAAAACTTGAAGGCGGAGAATGACAGACTGCATGAACAGATGCAGAAACTTGAGCGAAAGACTGATGACTTAGAATGTCGCTCTAAGAGGAACAATGTGATTTTTTATGGCATTCCCAGGAGAGACCAGGAAACCAGGCAGGACTGTGAGGGCCTTGTACACGATTTATTGACTGACCAATTAGAACTGTCAAGGGATGTAGAATTCGACAGGCTCCACAGGTTGAACGGGAAACCGGACTGTCCAGTCATTGGTCGTTGTACTTTTTTTAAGGATAAGGAAGCCATTCCGGGTGCCAGGCACAAGTTGAAAGGCACTAAAGTGTTTGTTGGAGAAGATTTCTCCCAGCGCGTGTGAGAGAGAGAGAGAGAGAGAGAGAGAGAAGAGAGAGAGAGAGAGAGAGAGGAGAGAGAGAGAGAGAGAGAGAGAGAAACTTGCGTGCCAACATGTACGTTTCAATGATTTTCATGCAATAAATGTGAAATCTACCACACATGCAGAGTCGTCCAGAATACGACGGATAATCTGTGACAGAAAGCTAACAAAAATAACATTTCACACTGAAGCCTTTGCTTCGGCAGGAAGCTGACCAGCACACTGTATTACTGAACTGACTGTTCTGGAGGACAGACACCACAGACTGAACGTCCGATAGCAACATCAAGCAGAGCAGAGCGAAGGTATAGTCACTCTGGTCACCATGCTCTCACGTCGCATGTACTCAAGAATACCTAACAGGAAAAGATCGGACCGAGCGAAAGACAGACCATCAACAGACCGCTAAATAGACTGATAGATGGGTTGATAGACAGAAAGATAGACTACGCGCACACACACACACACACACACACACACACACACACACACACACACACACACACACACACACACCGACTGACCGACTGACTGCCAGAGATAAAAGAATACACAATGCTACCTAGAGTTAGACCTAGTCCCCCAACAAAAGAAAATGCACTACTCACTCGTAGCTTTCGCCAGCCATTCGGCCATCTTCCTCAGCGATGCTGTTGCTGACTGAGTGAACTCAATTCAGATGACGCGACCATGGGATGTACCCAGGTCACGTGACCGAATCAGTGACGCGTACACCGGGGGTCAAAGTGTAGCGGCCCCGGTCCCTGTTGAGCGGGGGGTTGGTGGCTGCGATGTAGATGGCCTCCTTGACCCCTCGCTGGAACCACTTGTTTTCTCTGTCCTGGATGTTGACATTGTCCGTGTCAAATTGGTGTTGCTCGGAGTGCAGGTGTGCTCCGACAGATGAAGAGTCCCCCTTGTGTTCTGTGAGTCTCTTTTGGAGGGGACGTTCTGTTTCTCCGACATAGTGTTGGTTGCAGTCACGGCAGTCTATTCTTTAGATGACGCCGGATTTGTCGAGTTTGTTGGTTTGTCCTTGGGGGCGACGAGTTGGCTGCGGATGGTGTTGGTGGGTTTGGGATGGACCGCGACCCCTAGTTTCCTGATCTTCCTGGTCAGAGCTTCACTCACACCTCCAACGTAGAGAATGGTGATATGTCCCTTGCGCTCTCGTTGTTCTCTCGCTTGTGGTTGGGGTGAGGTGGTAGATCTCTTGCTTTCTGGGCTGTTCCAGGCCCGCTTCTGGTAGCCCGAGATGGTGAGCACTTCCTTCAGGTGATCTTTCTCCTTCTGCTGTGCCTCTTGAGTTCCGCAGATGGCATTGGCTCTGTGGTTGAGAGTACGAATCACCTCAAGTTTGTGTTCCAGAGGTTGGTGGCTGTCGAACTGCATGTACCGGTCTGTGTGGGTTGGTTTGCGGTAGACCTCGAAGGTGAGCACACCGTTTGTTCTGGTGATGAGTGTGTCCAGCATTGCAATGGAGTCATTCTGCTCTACTTCCCTCGTGAATTTGATGACTGGATGTTGGTTGTTCAGATGTTCAGTGAACTGTTCCACCAGTCGTTGGGGTAGGATGGTCATGTTGTCGTCTACGTAGCGGCCCCAGTAGCGTGGAGAGAGTGGAATGAGGCCAGTGCTTTCCCTTCAAAGTCCTCCATGAAGAGGTTGGCTACTATAGGGCTCACCGTGAACCCACGGCTGCTCCTTCTTTCTGCTGGTAGAACTCGCCTTGGAAGGTGAAGTAGGTGGTAGTGAGACAGCAAGCTAAGGTGTCGCCGATGTCATCCACTGTCAGAGATGTGCGTTGGTGGAGAATTTGGTCGTTCTGTAACCTGCGTCTAATGATTTCCACGCTCTCTTTCACTGGGACACTGGTGAAAAGTGCCTAGACTTCGTATGACACAAGGAGTTCATCCTGGGAAAGAGTGTAGTTGCTCAGTGTCTCCACTAGGTCGGCGCTGTTGTGGATGTGGTGTTCTGTGTGACCTACCAGAGGGACCAGAATGTCCGCCACGAATCTCGTCGTCTCATACATGAGGGAACCTCTGGATGCAACTATGGACGGAGGGGGACGTCGTTCTTGTGCACCTTAGGTAGACCATAGAACTTGGGTACATCCGTCACGGTGGGGTACAGTTTCCTGTAATGTTCCAACGTTAGTCGGCCCGTGTTTGAGTATCTCTTTCACTTTGTTGGAGAACTTGGTTGTGGGGTCTTTCTTGAGAAGTTCATAGGTAGCTGTGTCTTCCAGGAGTTTGTTCGCCTTCTCATAGTTCAAGCATTTGGACATGATAACTGCTGCATGCCCCTTGTCTGCTGGCAGAATCATTATGGAATCTGCTTTCTTCAAGTCCACCAGAGCACGTCTTTGATCAGCCGTGAGGTTGGGTTTCGGGAGCTTGGCTTGCTTCGGGATTCTGACGCTGTCAGACCGTAGGTGTGTCGCTTCTTCGGAGTTGGGACCAATGTATCTACAAGCTGCTTCCATGCTCGTGAAAAGGTCAACCACTGGTAGTTTGTCCGACGCTACTGCGAAGTTCAGTCCTTTCTCTAGTACTTCCTTCTCCGCGGTGGAGAGTTGGCGTCTGAAAGATTGATCCCCACCATCTTTCACACTTCTTTCTTCTCTTCCGACACAGACACAATAGGGCTCCTGTCTCATGTAGTCGTTTCGATCTCTCACCAACACTCATATTTCTTCTGGCGCATGCGTACTTATCCTTAATTCTTGGCATCGACCCACTCTTTGA
>CM031611.1:76978878-76983878 GCA_018398815.1 Conus ventricosus
GCAGTGCTTAGCCGTTGTGGGTACGTCGCAGTGTTAGCGCGGTTGTGGGTACATCGCAGTGTTAGCCGGTTGTGGTACACGCATGTACCGTTGTGGGTACGTCGCAGTGTTAGCCGGTTGTGGGTACATCGCAGTGTTTGCCGGTTGTGGGTACATCGCAGAGTTAGCCGGTTGTGGGTACATCGCAGTGTTTGCCGTTGGGGGTACATCACAGTGTTAGCCGGTTGTGGGTACATCGCAGAGTTAGGCGGTTGTGCTATGTCGCAGTGATAGCCGGTTGTGGGTACATCGCAGTGTTAGCCGGGTTGTGGCTATGTCGCAGTGATAGCCGGTTGTGGGTACATCGCAGTGTTGGCCGGTTGTGGGTATGTCGCAGTGTTAGCCAGTTGTGGGTATGTCGCAGTGTTAGCCGGTTGTGGGTATGTCGCAGTGTTAGCCGGTTGTGAGTATGTCGCAGTGTTAGCCGGTTGTGGGTACATCGCAGTGTTAGCGGGTTGTGGGTATGTCGCAGTGTTAGCCGGTTGTTGGTATGTCGCAGTGTTAGCCGATTGTGGGTACATCGCAGTGTTAGCCGTTGGGGGTATTTCGCATTTTTCATCAAAACCAAAGTGGAGAACGTTTGGTAGATGCACATAATAGACGCGGGCGAAAAAGTAAAAGGATTCGTTTGGGGGTAAGGTATGTGGAGAGAAGGGGGGGGGGAACACACACCACACACACACACACACACACACACACACACACACATACATACACACACATACATACAAACACATACACGCACACGCATACACACACACACACACACACACACACATACAGAGAGAGAGAGAGAGAGAGAGAGAAGAGAGAGAGAGAGAGAGAGAGAGAGAGAGAGAGAGAGAGAGAGAGAGAGAGAGAGAGAAAGAAAGAGAGAGAGAGAGAGAGAGAGAGAGAGAGAGAGAGAGAGAGAGAGAGAGAGAGAGAGAGAGAGCGAAACTTGCGTGCCAACATGTACGTTTCAATGATTTTCATGCAATAAATGTGAAATCTACCACACATGCAGAGTCGGCCAGAATACGACGGATACTCTCTGTGACAGAAATCAAACAAAAATAACATTTCACACTGAAGCTTTCGCTTCGGCAGGAAGCTGACCAGCACACTGCATTACTGAACTGACTGTTCTGGAGGACAGACACCACAGACGGAACGTCAGATAGCAACATCAAGCAGAGCAGAGCGAAGGCGTAGTTCCTCTGGTCACCAGCATCTTACGTCGCATGTACTCAAGAATACCTAACAGGAAAAGATCGGACCGATCGAAAGACAGACCATCAATAGACCGCTAAATGGATTAATAGATGGGTTGATAGACAGAAAGATAATAGACTACACACACACACACACACACACACACACACAACGCACGCACACACACACACACACGCGCGCGCGCGCGCACACACACACACACACACACACACACACACACACACACACACACACACACACCGACTGACCGACTGACTGCCAGAGATAAAAGAATACATAATGCCACCTAGAGTTAGACCTAGTCCCCCGACAAAAGAAAACGCACTATTCACTCGTAGCTTTCGCCAGCCATCTGGCCATCTTCCTCAGCGATGCTGTTCCTGACTGAGTGAACTCGATTCAGATCACGCGACCATGGATGTACCCAGGTCACGTGACCGAATCAGTGACGCGTACACCGGGGGCAAAGTGTAGCGGCCCCGGTCCCTGTTGAGCGGGGGGTTGGTGGCTGCGACGTAGATGGCCTCCTTGACCCCTCGCTGGAACCACTTGTTTTCTCTGTCCAGGATGTTGACGTTGTCCGTGTCAAATTGGTGTTGCTCGGAGTGCAGGTGTGCTCCGACAGATGAAGAGTCCCTCTTGTGTTCTGTGAGTCTCTTTGGAGGGGACGTTCTGTTTCTCCGACATAGTGTTGGTTACAGTCACGGCAATCTATTCTGTAGATGACGCCGGATTTGTCGAGTTTGTTGATTTTGTCCTTGGGGGCGACGAGTTGGCTGCGGATGGTGTTGGTGGGCTTGGGATGGACCGCGACCCCTAGTTTCCTGATCTTCCTGGACAGAGCTTCACTTACACCTCCAACGTAGGGAATGGTGATATGTCCCTTGTGCTCTTGTTGTTCTCTCACTTGTGGTTGGAGTGAGGTGGTCGATCTCTTGCTTCCCGGGCTGTTCCAGGCCCACTTCTGGTAGCCCGAGATGGTGAGCACTTCCTTCAGGTGGTCTTTCTCCTTCTGCTATGCCTCTTGAGTTGAGCAGATGGTATTGGCTCTGTGGCTGAGAGTACGAATCACCCCAAGTTTGTGTTCCAGAGGTTGGTGGCTGTCGAACTGCAAGTACTGGTCTGTGTGGGTCGGTTTGCGGTAGACGCGAAGGACAGCACACCGTCTGTTCTGGTGATGAGTGTGTCCAGCATTGCAATGGAGTCATTCTGCTCTACTTCCCTCGTGAATTTGATGGCTGGATGTTAGTTGTTCAGATGTTCACTGAACTGTTCTACCAGTCGTTGGGGTAGGATGGTCATGGTGTCGTCCACGTAGCGGTCCCAGTAGCGTGGAGGAGAGTGGAACGAGGCCAGTGCTTTCCCTTCATAGTCCTCCATGAAGAGGTTGGCTATCATAGGGCTCACCGGTGAACCCATGGCTGCTCCTTCTTTCTGCTGGTAGAACTCGCATTGGAAGGTGAAGTAGGTGGTAGTGAGACATCAAGCTAAGGTGTCGCCGATGTCATCCACTGTCAGAGATGTGCGTTGGTGGAGAATCTGGTCGTTCTGTAACCTACGTCTAATGATTTCCACGCTCTCTTTCACTGGTACACTGGTGAAAAGTGCCGAGACGTCGTATGACACAAGGAGTTCATCCTGTGAAAGAGTGTAGTTACTCAGTTTCTCCACTAGGTCGGCGCTGTTGTGGATGTGGTGTTCTGTGTGACCTACCAGAGGGACCAGAATGTCCGCCACGAATCACGCCGTGTCATACACGAGGGAACCTCTGGATGCAACTATGGGGCGGAGGGGGACGTCGTTCTTGTGCACCTTAGGTAGACCATAGAACTTGGGTACATCCGTCATGGTGGGGAACAGTTTCCTGTACTGTTCCAACGTTAGTCGGCCCGTGTCTTTGAAGCGTTTAAGTATCTCTTTCAGTTTGTTGGAGAACTTGGTTGTGGGGTCTTTCTTGAAAAGTTCATAGGTTGCTGTGTCTTCCAGGAGTTTGTTCGCCTTCTCGTAGTACATGGATTTGGACATGATAACTGTTGCACGCCCCTTGTCTGCTGGCAGAATCATTATGGAGTCTGCTTTCTTCAAGTCCGCCAGAGCACGTCTTTGATCAGCCGTGAGGTTGGATTTGGGGAGCTTGGCTTGCTTCGGGATTCTGACGCTGTCAGACCGTAGGTGAGTCGCTTCTTCGAGTTGGGACCAATATATCTACAAGCTGTTTCCATGCTCGTGAAAAGGTCAACCACTGGTAGTTTGTCCGACGCTACTGTGAAGTTCAGTCCTTTCTCTAGTATTTCCTTCTCAAGAGTGGAGAGTTGGCGTTCTGAAAGACTGATCACCCACCTATCTTTCACAGTTCTTTTCTTCTCTTCCGACAAAGAGATGATAGGGCTCCTGTCTTCATGTAGTCGTTTCGATCTCTTCACCAAACTCATATTTCTTCCGTTGGCGCATGCGTACTTTATCCCATTCAATTCGTTGCGCAGACTCGACCACCCTTTGATTTCCGACAGAATGGAGTCTGGTAATTGTGTGTTCCAACTCGGATTCTCCAAGAGGTCCTGGATTTTTCGTTCTAGGAATGTAATCCGAGTGTTAATCTGTCTAATCCGTTCGTTCATGAGTGCTCGTTGGGCTCGGTTGATAATTCCACTCGCTGCTAGTCCTTTCACCGATGTTTTGGTCTTTAGGCTGGTGGGGCAGACGTCGTGATGTTTACAGTGCAGCGTGAAGTGCAGGTGGGTCCTGAATGTCGCTAGGGAACGATGTGCTTTCTCCAGTTCACGAAAAGTTTTGATGATCGTCCGATCGAAATCGCGAAAGAGACGTTGGGGAAGCTTCAACAGTTGGGGGGGGGGGGGGGTAGACATAATCCCACCTAGAGTTAGACCTAGTCCCCCAACAAAAGAAAATGCACTACTCAGTCGTAGCTTTCGACAGCCATTCGGCCATCTTCCTCAGCGATGCTGTTGCTGACTGAGTGAACTCGATTCAGATCATACAGAATACGTGTACGCAGGTAAAATTCAAGACCTGGCGTCTGTAGGAAGCAAGCGACGAACCTCCGGCAAAGAGGTAAAGAGAAGAGCAGACTACTGGCAACGTTGAACAACACGTCACAGACACACCGACAGACAGACACACACACAGACAGACACACGGACAGATAGACAGACCAGCAGACAGAGAACTGACGTGTGAAGGCAAGAAACGACGACCCTCCCGCAAAGGAGTAAAGAGAAGAGCAGTCTTCTAGCAACGCTGTACCACACCTCAAAGACAGACAGACAGACAGACAGACAGAGAACTGACGTATGCAGGAAGGAGACTATGAACCTCCCGCAAAGGAGTAAAGAGAAGAGCAGTCTTCTAGCAACGCTGTACCACACCTCAAAGACAGACAGACAGACAGACAGACAGAGAACTGACGTATGCAGGAAGGAGACTATGAACCTCCCGCAAAGGAGTAAAGAGAAGAGCAGTCTTCTAGCAACGCTGTACCACACGTCAAAGACAGACAGACAGACAGACAGACAGACAGACCAGAAGACAGAGAACTGACGTGTGCAGGAAGGAGGCCACGAAGCGGCCGTAGGCAGCCCCACAGAGGAGGGAGGGGACGAAGAGTCCACTGGGCACCGCCACCCCGTAGGTCCAGCAGGCCAGCAGGAAGAAGCACAAGAAGAACAGGCCCAGAGAGGGCATGCTGAACGTGCCTGGAGCCACGACACACAGTCACACACACACAC
>CM031611.1:76996378-77016378 GCA_018398815.1 Conus ventricosus
GTGTTGACAGGTTGCCTGTCTCACGCCGGGCCACGGGTGGGGGTGTTTGAAGGTGGTGGAGGTGCCGGACCTGACCCCAGCCTGGGACGGGTGGCGGACCTCGCCCCCAGTACCCTTCCTCACGGAGGAGGATTCCAGCCAGGCAGCGCCCCTTTTCGGCCGGAGAGGGCTGTTTTGGTGATATTTATGGGGGACTGAAGACACTTGGTAAGAAGATGTCGAGGGGAATTGAAACCTCATAATTTGACTAATTGAGAGAGGAGTGGATACCTCCTGAATCGGTATCAGAAGGCAATAATCCGTGTTGATGAAGAATAATTCTGGCGCATTTCCCCATGTGGATGAAGAATGCCTCTGGCGCATTTCCCCATGTGGATGAAGAATGCCTCTGGCGCATTTCCCCATGTGGATGAAGAATGCCTCTGGCGCATTTCCCCATGTGGATGAAGAATGACTCTGGCGCATTTCCCCATGTGGATGAAGAATGCCTCTGGTGCATTCCCCCATAATGTTATGACTCTACTATATAACTTCAACTGTTGTGAATTGTGATTTGATTGATCTCCTGTGTTGAGGTTATAAGATAATGGTTTATGGTTAAAAAAAAAAAACGGTGATGATGGATAGTGACATATCCCCCATGTTTTATGAACGTTTCAATTGAAGGGGAAACAGTACCTGGTGTTACCTCCTTGGTAGAGAGGAGGTGTGTTTGTATTTATTTGGTGTTACCTCCTTGGTGGAGAGGAGGTGTGTTAGCGTTTATTTTGTGTTGCCTCCCCATTGGAGAGGAGGTGTGGATAAGTTGATTTGGGTATTGTATGTACTAATTATATTTGTTCTCCCGTAGGAGGAGGGAAGGAAAAAAACCAACTTTCCGGGTTGTGTATTAATTTAACGCGCCTTGGGTGAAAGGAGTGATTTCGCGCATTTGCGGAGTTTGCTTGGCGGTGGTGCGTGCGTGTGTGGCACGACTCCGGGAAGCATGACAGTTTGACGACACGAAATTCGGCCAAACCAGGCTAGTAAAATTTGCCGAAAGAAGCTGCAGTCCAGGTTCGCACTCTAGAATACAGAACAACTCAAGACAACGGAAGACAACCGATCTTGAAGACACCGAATAATGAAAACCTGGCGCTCAGAATTCTCTCCAGGTCCAACTGTCCAAGACGAGGGATCCATAATTAAATGTTTAGATCGTTCGCGGCCGCGGAGCTGAAGGTCGTGAGTTCGACCCACCCACAGGATCGGCCTCTTTACCGCTCTGTCCACCCAGCGTTTGACGGGTACCTGATTCGGTGTGGCGAAGTTGAAGATGGCGGAGTGAGCTGTGGTGTCCGTCTTCTACAATGCCATGGGCTAAACACGCCGAATCTCTAACATTTCACTGTCCCACGGGCATTACGGTATGGGACTTTAACATCACCGTCCGAGGTCGTCCTATACAACGCACTCTGAAGACACCTGAATCAATCCGACCAGACAGGCAGAACTTACTCCAAGACCCATTGTCCAGGATCGTACAAGGTAACACGAGGCGAGACGACCCACCTTAAAGACCCATTGTCCAGGACTGTACAAGGTAACACGAGGCGAGACCACCCACCTTAAAGACCCATTGTCCAGGACCGTACAAGGTAACACGAGGCAAGACGACCCACCTTAAAGACCCATTGTCCAGGACCGTACAAGGTAACACGAGGCGAGACCACCCACCTTAAAGACCCATTGTCCAGGACCGTACAAGGTAACACGAGGCAAGACGACCCACCTTAAAGACCCACTGTCCAGGATCGTACAAGGTAACACGAGGCAAGACCACCCACCTTAAAGACCCACTGTCCAGGATCGTACAAGGTAACACGAGGCGAGACCACCCACCTTAAAGACCCATTGTCCAGGACCGTACAAGGTAACACGAGGCAAGACGACCCACCTTAAAGACCCACTGTCCAGGATCGTACAAGGTAACACGAGGCAAGACCACCCACCTTAAAGACCCACTGTCCAGGATCGTACAAGGTAACACGAGGCAAGACGACCCACCTTAAAGACGCCGAAGTCGATCAAACCAGGCAGGTAGAAGTAGCCCCAGGACTTGGTGTCCAGCCCGGACAGGAAAAAGTTCAGAGAGAATGTGGCTGCCATGGAACAGAAAAACTACACACACACACACACACACACACACACACACACACACACACACACACACACAAACATACATACATACAACGCACGCACGCACGCACGCACGCACGCACGCACGCACGCACGCACACACACACACACACACACACACACACACACACACACCCCTTGTAAGTTTCAAATCGACATCCATTCTCTCTGTCTCTGACTCTATCAGTTGTCTGTCTGGTCTGTCTGTCTGTCTGTCTGCCTGTCTGTCTCTGTCTTTGTCTCTGTCCCTCTCTCTCTCTCTCTCTCTCTCTCTCTCTCTCTCTCTCTCTCTCTCTCTCTCTCAGAAGAGACGGAAGATAATGAGTAGAAGCTTTACTACAAAGCAAAACAAATCAACTCAGGCCATATTCTTTAGTGCCGATCCGACCACGCCGTCCTTAACAGAATTCAGAAGAAGAAGCCAACAACAATAATAATAATAACAGGAGTAGGAAACAAAACCAAACAACAAGATGAGTAAGAGGAGGAAGGAAGGAAGAAATGGATTAGAAAGTTCTGCAGGTTAAAAAAAAAGGAGGAAGTGGAAGAAAGAGAGGGGGGAGGGCGTGGGGGAGGAGGGGGAGAAGAAGGAGAAAAGAAAAGAAAGAGAAGATGAAGGAAAAAAAGAAAAAGACGAAGCAGGCGAAGAAAGAAGACGGAGTAGAGCAAGGAGGCGGAGGGAAGAGCGACAGGGAGGAGGGGGGGGGGGCAGACGAATGGGGGGGGGGGGGGGGGGGAGAAAGAGGGGAAAATATGGAGAAGGTGAACATGAACAAGAAGAATGGAGACTAAGACCAAAACCAAGAAGAAAAGGAAGAAGAAAGACACAAAGAACAAATACAGTCATAAAACGCAAAATCAAGAGAAAGAGAAGGTGCAGCAGCAGCAGAAAAATGACCCTGCAGGTGACGCAGAACAAAAAAAACAAAGTGACAAAAAATTGGAAGTGAACAGAATGAACACGATAGAAGTTTAAACAAACAACTTAAGGTTTCAGAAACAAAAGCAATAGTCCTCCAAAGGGAAGAAAACAGTATAGAAAATCACAATGCCACTCTTCTCATTTTCGGCCACGTGGCCTTTTTCAAGAGAAAAAAAGAAAAGAAAAAAAAAACAATGCAACTACGTGATGTCCATCTTTGGCAACTGGTCAGAACAAAGAATTGACCAGTTGCCAAAGATGTGCCACGTGGCCGAAAATTAGAAGAGTGGCATTGTGATTTTCTATACTCTTTCTAAACTTAAAGTTTGTTTGTTTGTTTTTCAGTCCTACCGTTCTCCAGGTGAGTGCTTGGTTCCAGAATGAGGACCCTTCCTCCAGACTGAACAGCACCCCGCCAATAGGAGCCCCGAACGCCGCTGTAACAACATGGTACCCGGTGCTGGTGAAACACACCTCGGCTCCACCTCTAACACACATCCCACCCCCTGATACAAAAATACAGTTACAAGGTATAGTATACCTTCAACCTTTTTCTCCAGTATATTTAGATTCAAACTCCATCACATACCTTCAGCCTGCCTGATGATATGAACGTCACACACGGTATTTGCATGCACTAGGTCACAACACAGCATGTTTATTCCATACGCACGTATCTATCTCCATTCATTCCAAGGAGAGACTGGGGAAACAAATATTTGTGTGCTCCTTTTACCAAAACACGAACAAAGAATATTACAATAACGATCGCCATCAAACGAAAACACAACGCTAGTGTTCCTGACCAGATTTCATGATCATTTTCCAAACAAAGATTCCCAACAACTTTCCTCTTGCTTTCTTTCTTGAATGTCAGTCAGTCAGTCAGTCAGTCATTCCCCTGACCGCTGGGGTCGTTGGGAGGACGTGATGAGGCAGTTGCCGTTTCTCTCCAGGCTCTTCTGTTGGCAGCTGTCGTGAGGAGATCCGGCATGGTCAATTTGGTCCAATCCTTTATGTTTTCGGACCAGCTCTTTCTCTGCCGTCCTCGTCTGCGCCCTCCTTCAACGGTACCTTAGAGGATGGTTTTGGAGAGGGTGTTGTGACGAATGATGTGGCCAAACCATGCTATCTTCCGTCGTTTGACGGTTGCCAGTAGTGGTTCATGGGGCCCAACTAGGTTGGTGACTAGGTTCCGCACACAGTCGTCGGTCTTGTGCTCCTTGTTGGAGATGCGGAGTAGTTTCCCCAGGCACTTGAATGTACGTCATATAAAACATTGCAGTTCTCTTTCTGTCTGCTCATAAGCTAAGGTCGATGTAAACAATTCTTTTTCTTATATAAGGATCCACCAGCGGGACTCAAAATCGCAAGAGGCAAGTTCCAAGGGTTGGACGCTGAGGTCTTCCGCAGGGAATCAACGCTATACAAAATCCCAAGCAAACGTCTGTCTGTAACTACATGATGACCACTGTTTCCTCTTCAACCTCCAAGGTTGGAAAATATCCCTGGATCCACCTCTAGAACACAACTGCAGTGCTTACCCATGATATAAATCTAAATTTCACTCCCAACATACTCATACTCCAAGCGTCCACGTTTTAAACACAACTACAGTTCAGTTCACAAAATACCCAGAGAAACAAACCTAGAATCTAACCCGTATGTGAACCTAGAGTCTACCTCTAAAAAGACACGTAGCATATTTCTATACAAACCCAGACTCCACTTTCAACACGCTTGACATAGACCCTGAACTTCGTGTTCCCTCAACTGTTTCTTTTAGAATTATTGTATGCATGTATGCAGTCCACAAGCACAAACGCTTCGATTTGTTCTTTTTGTGGAAGAAAATGTGCTATATGTTGTGACTTTTCATGATTATTATCACACTCCTAAAACAAACATGGATCTTTCAGAGGAGTGATCCCAGAATGGACAGTTTAATCACGCACATAAACTCTACAGCAAACTTCACCCGAGTATGCCCACAAGTCTTCTTCTTCTTGGCTTGGCTTCGCAGACAAAGATTATTGAGGGGGTTGTCCACGTCGGTTGCAGGCGCGCTGATGGCTGAGTCCTATGCGAGACAGGCATGATCTGCCACAGTGGCCACAGGTCAGCGTTGGTCCGGTGGTTCTTGAGCTGCTGCAGCCTGGCGTGCTTTCCTCCTTTGCCTCTTTCCTCGGAGACTTTCTCTGCGGGAGGCTTCAAACGAGGATGCAGCCTTGTGAATGGTGCTTCTCCAGGCGCCACGGTCGGCAGCGAGGTCTGACCACTGGCGGTGGTCGATGTGACAGGTACTGAGGCTTTTCTTTAGATTGTCTTTGTAGCGCTTTTTAGGCGCTCCTCTATCACGATGGCCAGTGGACAACTCTCCGTAGAGGACTATTTTTGGCAGGCGGTGATCCTCCGTCCTGGAGACGTGCCCTGCCCAGCGCAGTTGGAACTTCAGCAGTAGTGCCTCTATACTTGAGACCTCCGCTCTTTCGAGGACTTCGACGTTGGTGGCAAAGTCACTCCAATGGATGTTGAGAATTGTGCGGAGGCAGCGCTGCTGGAAGCGTTCAAGGAGTCGCAGGTGGTGACGGTAAAGGACCCACGACTCTGAGCCGTACAGGAGTGTGGTCAGTACGACTGCACAAAACACGCTGATCTTGGTGCTTTGCTTCAAATGCCGGTTGTTCTACACTCGTTTGTAGAGTCTTCCGAATGCACTGTTTGCTTTGGCCAGTCTGTTGTCAATTTCTTTATCAAACTTGGCATCTGAAGAGATGGTGTACCCCAGATAGCTGAACTGGTGGACTGTGTTCAGCTCTGTCTGGCCAACTGTGATGTGAGGAGAGTGAAACTCTGTTCGGGGTGCAGGCTGATGCAGGACTTCTGTCTTTTTCAGGCTGATTTCCAGTCCAAAGAGCTGTGCAGCCTCTGCAAAGCAGGGAGTTAGCCTTTGTAGAGCTGCTTCTGTGTGAGCAACAAGGGCAGCATCGTCTGCGAAAAGGACCTCTTGGATCAGTTGCTCCAGCGTCTTTGTGTGGGCCTGTAGTCGCCGCAGGTTGAACAGGCTGCCATCAGTGCGGTAGCGGATGTAGACGCCGTCTTCGTCTTCAAGGTCTCCAGGGGCCTGCTGAAGCATCATGCTAAAAAAGATGCTGAAGAGTGTCGGAGCTAGAACACAGCCCTGCTTGACGCCGCTTGAGATGGAGAATGGCCCCGAGAGGACACCGTTGAGTCTAACCTGCCCGTTTTGGTCTTCATGCAGCTGGATGATCATGCTTAAGAATTTTGGTGGACAGCCCAGTTTTTCCAGAATTTGCCAAAGACCTTTCCTGCTCACAGCGTCGAAAGCCTTAGTGAGATCGACAAACGTGATGAAGAGTCCCTTGTTCTGCTCGAGGCACTTCTCCTGGAGCTGGCGGAAGACAAATACCATGTCGGTAGTCCTCCTGTTGGCTCTGAAGCCACACTGGCTCTCAGGAAGGTGTTCGTTGGCGATGGTGGGGATCAGTCTGTTCAGCAAAACCATAGCGAGGATCTTGCCTGCGATTGAGAGCAAGGTGATGCCGCGGTAATTGGAGCAGTCTGACTTTTCTCCCTTGTTTTTATACAGGGTATGATAACTGCATCGCGGAGATCCTGTGGAAGTTTGCCTTGCTCCCAACAGCATGTCAGCATCTCATGGAGTTTGATGTGGAGACACAGGTAACACACATGAAACAACTGCAATGAAAAAATAATAAACTAGGTCAGAATTTATGTCGATTCGACAGCCCACTTGGAACCTGATAACTTGGCATCGGCACAGCATAGACTCCATACGCCTGTTCGCTGTCTGCTAAATGCTAAGTTGTAGCTGGCACCAGTTCCGGTATTGAGAACTCAGGGATACTGATCCTGGAGTCAACAATCAAGCATACTTCCAGTCTACAATGCCACAAACTCCGCGATGAATATTTTGCTTAGCAACAGTCTATCAACACACCTGCACGTCTACAGGTGAATACCGTAGCTGTCTTCTGGCAAAACATAGCTAAGTCTGCAACTATCAGAATCGTACTGTAGGGTACAGGTAAACAGGTGTACATTGCACATCAAAACAGTCCGCACTAGTCTGAAAACAGTGGACTGCAGCGTTACTGAACAAAGCAAAATACAAAAAAAAACACACACACACAAACAAAAACAGCCATCTGAGCAGTTTAGTTATGTGCATTTTATGTTAGTTATGACGAGCGAAGGAAATACATTTTGTCGAAAAGTCACTTATCTGTTTGTACCGACTACTAAACAAGCGTTACTTTGCACATTGTGCGTACATGCGTGAGTGTGTGTGTATGTATGTGTGAGTGTGTGTCTGTGTGTGAGTGAGTGTGTGTGTGTTGTGTGTGTGTGTGTGTGTGTGTGTGTGTGTGTGTGTGTGTGTGTCTGTCTGTGTGTTTGGTTTTACTTTGCTGCCTTCGTGGTATCTCGTTTGACCGCTGTGTCTGGCCCCATAACAAGAAAATGCGAAATTATGTTGCAACGTGAGTGACAATTAAAATTTGTGTTTTCATTTGAAACCAGCCTCTCTCTCTCTTGTCATGAAGAGGCTCTGGAAGCTAGTATGTCCCTATAAACATTGCAGTTATCCTCCACGACAGTCACCTTGAACCCACCATCTGTTTCATCTAACTTGTCATCCGTGGCCAAGTGAATAGAGTCACATACTATATACTAAATCTTAAGCTCGAATCCCCACCACAACTATAATCCCTCCCTCCCCCCCCCCCCCCCCCCCCCCTCCCGAAGAGATTATGTTTTCACCTGCAAGTGTGTTAGTTTGTCCCTTATCAGAATTACACAAGAGCTACTGGACTTATTCTAGGTAAGCATCTTCAAAAGATGGGGTGTGGCCCTAGGATGAATCCATTTAATTTGGGGGCTGATACGCGGAGTAAGGTGCGTGAAACTTTGTTAAACGTTTTCTTGTGAGGCCACTTAAAACCAGTTACACAAGAGAAGTAATTAAATAGAGGTTCTACAGAGAATGATGTAAAATGGTCAAGATCAATCTGAAATAATATCAACATGACGTGTCGTATTCAATGGAACCTAAAGCTGACTCAACTGAATATGTTTGGTCTCATCACGCCCATGTAGCACGTCATGGCTTCGCACATTTGAAAAGAACAGTGCCATGCAAATAATACCCTCTGTACCTACATAAAATGGACCGCACTTCTTGGCATACAGTGAACCATTTTAAAGCATCAGTATTTGTTGCTGCGCATAAGCCTTAATGGCTGAAACTTCAGGGATGAAGTTGTAATTGTTACGTCGACTGCATATACATCATCTGATAAACTGATGTCAGGTGGGCTTTCACACATCTAAAGTAAAAGCTAAATATATCTGGGTTAAAAAAAAAGAAGCATGATAAATAAGAAAGGCACCTGCCTGACCGACGCGAATCTAAACACTACATGCAGATAAAGAGCGGGAGGAAGGTGTGGTGACCATGGGGAGGGACTTCTTCTTCTTCGTCTTCGTCTTCGTCTTCTTCTTCTTCTTCTTCTTCGTCTTCTTCTTCTTCTTCTTCTTCTTCTTCTTCTTTGTCTTCGTCTTCTTCTTCTTCTTCTTCTTCTTCTTCTTCTTCTTCTTCGTCTTCGTCTTCTTCTTCTTCTTCGTCTTCTTCTTCTTCTCCTTCGTCTTCTTCTTCTTCTTCTTCTTCTTCTTCTTCTTCTGCGTACACAGGCTGATACTCCTGCGAACACCCCCTATATGGACAGACAAGTATTAATCCCATCTACCCAACAAAGGGAGTAGAGTTTTGTGTGCATGACCGTTTTTTTTCATCCCGCCATTAAGGCAGCCATACTCCATCTTCGGGGAAGGTGCATGCTATGTGTAACGTGTCATCCATACCAACGGCCAAACCGGCCTTCTCTTCCGAAAGTTGGTGATGGGATTTTACGTGTGTGCAAGATGTTATGCGTGCGTTCACACCCGGAACCTCGGTTTATAGTCTCATTCGAAGGACTGTATGGGAAATGGAGTCAGAACTAATCTTAATTCCGAGGGAAAAAATCCCCCTGTACCGAAAGGGCCCGGCGGAGATTCGAACCCGCAACCCTTGGATTACGAATCCGGCGCTCTACCAACTGAGCTATTCTGGCCCCCTGGGGAGGGATAAAACCCATCCAACCTCACCTCTTTCTGTTCCCCTTCTTTCGCCAAACAAAGTGGCCTCTTCAAATTTTGTGTAGCTACCAATAATAAGTATGCTGAAAATATATATATCCTTTCAGAGATGATAAAAGAAAAAGGTGATTTTCAAAAAATCTAAAAACAGCTCATTGTCATGTTCACGTATTAGGCTAGACATGTCTGGAACTGGAAACTGTAGCAGTGAACAGCTGACTACCTCACCTCACCTCACCTTACCTCACCTCACCTCACCTTACCTCACCTTACCTTACCTCACCTTACCTTACCTTACCTCACCTTACCTTACCTTACCTTATCTTACCTCACCATACCTCATCATACCATTTTGATGGGTTACTTCTGCTTCGCACATTGTCGCAATACCTTAATCACTTCTCCCCTCCTCCGCCATTGCCCTCCCCCCCCCCCCCCTCCCACTCCTCCCCTCCACTGCTGTCCCTGTCTCGGCCATGCCCTCTGTTCTTGTCCTACCTATCGCAGGTCAAGACAGCATTCATGCCCTCTGTTCTTGTCCTACCTATCGCAGGTCAAGACAGCATTCATGCCCTCTGTTCTTGTCCTACCTATCGCAGGTCAAGACAGCATTCATGCCCTCTGTTCTTGTCCTACCTATCGCAGGTCAAGACAGCATTCATGCCCTCTGTTCTTGTCCTACCTATCGCAGGTCAAGACAGCATTCATGCCCTCTGTTCTTGTCCTACCTATCGCAGGTCAAGACAGCATTCATGCCCTCTGTTCTTGTCCTACCTATCGCAGGTCAAGACAGCATTCATGCCCTCTGTTCTTGTCCTACCTATCGCAGGTCAAGACAGCATTCATGCCCTCTGTTCTTGTCCTACCTATCGCAGGTCAAGACAGCATTCATGCCCTCTGTTCTTGTCCTACCTATCGCAGGTCAAGACAGCATTCATGCCCTCTGTTCTTGTCCTACCTATCGCAGGTCAAGACAGCATTCATGCCCTCTGTTCTTGTCCTACCTATCGCAGGTCAAGACAGCATTCATGCCCTCTGTTCTTTTCCTCCCTATCGCAGGTCAAGACAGCATTCATGCCCTCTGTTCTTGTCCTACCTATCGCAGGTCAAGACAGCATTCATGCCCTCTGTTCTTTTCCTACCTATCGCAGGTCAAGACAGCATTCATGCCCTCTGTTCTTGTCCTACCTATCGCAGGTCAAGACAGCATTCATGCCCTCTGTTCTTGTCCTACCTATCGCAGGTCAAGACAGCAGCAATGCCCTCTGTTCTTGTCCTACCTATCGCAGGTCAAGACAGCAGCAATGCCCTCTGTTCTTGTCCTACCTATCGCAGGTCAAGACAGCAGCAATGCCCTCTGTTCTTGTCCTACCTATCGCAGGTCAAGACAGCAGCAATGCCCTCTGTTCTTGTCCTACCTATCGCAGGTCAAGACAGCAGCAATGCCCTCTGTTCTTGTCCTACCTATCGCAGGTCAAGACAGCAGCAATGCCCTCTGTTCTTGTCCTACCTATCGCAGGTCAAGACAGCATTCATGCCCTCTGTTCTTGTCCTACCTATCGCAGGTCAAGACAGCATTCATGCCCTCTGTTCTTGTCCTACCTATCGCAGGTCAAGACAGCATTCATGCCCTCTGTTCTTGTCCTACCTATCGCAGGTCAAGACAGCATTCATGCCCTCTGTTCTTGTCCTACCTATCGCAGGTCAAGACAGCATTCATGCCCTCTGTTCTTGTCCTACCTATCGCAGGTCAAGACAGCATTCATGCCCTCTGTTCTTGTCCTACCTATCGCAGGTCAAGACAGCATTCATGCCCTCTGTTCTTGTCCTACCTATCGCAGGTCAAGACAGCATTCATGCCCTCTGTTCTTGTCCTACCTATCGCAGGTCAAGACAGCAGCAATGCCCTCTGTTCTTGTCCTACCTATCGCAGGTCAAGACAGCAGCAATGCCCTCTGTTCTTGTCCTACCTATCGCAGGTCAAGACAGCAGCAATGCCCTCTGTTCTTGTCCTACCTATCGCAGGTCAAGACAGCAGCAATGCCCTCTGTTCTTGTCCTACCTATCGCAGGTCAAGACAGCATTCATGCCCTCTGTTCTTGTCCTACCTATCGCAGGTCAAGACAGCATTCATGCCCTCTGTTCTTGTCCTACCTATCGCAGGTCAAGACAGCATTCATGCCCTCTGTTCTTGTCCTACCTATCGCAGGTCAAGACAGCATTCATGCCCTCTGTTCTTGTCCTACCTATCGCAGGTCAAGACAGCATTCATGCCCTCTGTTCTTGTCCTACCTATCGCAGGTCAAGACAGCAGCCATGCCCTCTGTTCTTGTCCTACCTATCGCAGGTCAAGACAGCAGCCATGCCCTCTGTTCTTGTCCTACCTATCGCAGGTCAAGACAGCATTCATGCCCTCTGTTCTTGTCCTACCTATCGCAGGTCAAGACAGCATTCATGCCCTCTGTTCTTGTCCTACCTATCGCAGGTCAACACAGCATTCATGCCCTCTGTTCTTGTCCTACCTATCGCAGGTCAAGACAGCATTCATGCCCTCTGTTCTTGTCCTACCTATCGCAGGTCAAGACAGCATTCATGCCCTCTGTTCTTGTCCTACCTATCGCAGGTCAACACAGCATTCATGCCCTCTGTTCTTGTCCTACCTATCGCAGGTCAAGACAGCATTCATGCCCTCTGTTCTTGTCCTACCTATCGCAGGTCAAGACAGCATTCATGCCCTCTGTTCTTGTCCTACCTATCGCAGGTCAAGACAGCATTCATGCCCTCTGTTCTTGTCCTACCTATCGCAGGTCAAGACAGCATTCATGCCCTCTGTTCTTGTCCTACCTATCGCAGGTCAAGACAGCATTCATGCCCTCTGTTCTTGTCCTACCTATCGCAGGTCAAGACAGCATTCATGCCCTCTGTTCTTGTCCTACCTATCGCAGGTCAAGACAGCATTCATGCCCTCTGTTCTTGTCCTACCTATCGCAGGTCAAGACAGCATTCATGCCCTCTGTTCTTGTCCTACCTATCGCAGGTCAAGACAGCATTCATGCCCTCTGTTCTTGTCCTACCTATCGCAGGTCAAGACAGCAGCCATGCCCTCTGTTCTTTTCCTACCTATCGCAGGTCAAGACAGCATTCATGCCCTCTGTTCTTGTCCTACCTATCGCAGGTCAAGACAGCATTCATGCCCTCTGTTCTTGTCCTACCTATCGCAGGTCAAGACAGCATTCATGCCCTCTGTTCTTGTCCTACCTATCGCAGGTCAAGACAGCATTCATGCCCTCTGTTCTTGTCCTACCTATCGCAGGTCAAGACAGCATTCATGCCCTCTGTTCTTGTCCTACCTATCGCAGGTCAAGACAGCAGCCATGCCCTCTGTTCTTTTCCTACCTATCGCAGGTCAAGACAGCAGCAATGCCCTCTGTTCTTTTCCTACCTATCGCAGGTCAAGACAGCATTCATGCCCTCTGTTCTTTTCCTCCCTATCGCAGGTCAAGACAGCATTCATGCCCTCTGTTCTTTTCCTACCTATCGCAGGTCAAGACAGCAGCCGTGCCCTGACCTGGACACCAGCTGGCATATGTAGAAATGTTACGTGCAGCGTCCTAGTGCTTTACCCCCTCCCCACCCGCCTTCCCAACACACACACACACACACACACACACACACACACACACACACACACACACACACACACACACACGCACACACACACACACACACCTCTTCTCTTTCCTTCCTCTTTCCCTCACCCACCCTCCCTTTCACCCGTCCGTACTCCTCGCCATCCTGGCTTCAGTAACCTAGACTGAAAACTCACATGTTAAAGGTCAAGTACAGTACGTATGTGTCATCAACAATGTGTCATCAACAATGTGTCATCAACAATGTGTCATCAACAATCAGCAGTGATCAGAATGACGTCGTACTGAACTAACATACTTGACATCTTCTGAGCTTATTACGCGTCCATGTTGGATTTTCCAAGGATTAGAGCTAACTGTCTTTCGTTCGGGCAATAACGCAAAATTTCGCCGTGTATTCAAACATTTCTTTTGAGAGGGAGGAGGGGGGGGGGGGGGGGCGGGGGAGTTGAAACCAGTAGAGCTGTTTGAATTGTCTGTCTAATGTGGCTTCACTTGCTAGATTCATTCAAAGTCATAAATTTGTTCTGTTTTACGTATCAATCGTAGGCAAGACATATCTGTGAGTGGCTTATTTTAGTCCTATATTCAAAAGCCCAGTGCTTGTGTCTGCATCTCTGTCTGGCAGAAATTGCATTATACAAACCATCTTCACAGAATCTAACTTTGCATTTGTCGTTCTTTTTGGACATCTGCTCAGAGACGTTGTTTTTTTTCTATCGGTGTATAAATTAATCATTTAAAGGGACCGAAATTTCACAAAAGAGGAAAACTGGATTTTATTGCAACTATTGCTGAAAATCTCAGCCTCATATTTAAGGCCATCATGATTTGATGACATCTTCACTCATGGAACGGCTGGAAGGGTCTTAACAATATGTTTCATTCTGTCGACTTTGATTATGCTAATGGTTATACTTGCTCAGAATTTGCCAGTGTTCAAGTTTATCTCAAGCACATACACACACACACACACACACACACACACACACACACACACACACACACACACACACATGCCAAACACTGAAACTGTATCATAATATGAACTAACTTTTGTTAATGGAAGCACTTAACACACAGAAGCTGTGTAATAATATGAACTAACTTGTGTTAATGGAAGCACTTGGCAATACACCTGTATAGTACAAATTGCATGTTATACTGGTCTTCTGCTTGTGTGTGGCGGAACTTTGTACTCTCCCTAGTGTCTTTTTAGTCACAAACTACACAGCATTGCGAGAGTTCTTTTGCCTTCGATCGTCACCACAGATGCGTGTATAGCGAGTTTAAAATAGGAAGACGGCACCACACCGTGTCTCACCCTCTAAATGGATGCGTCTCCAAGACCGTGGCATGCATTTCCTGACCAACACAGCAGGTGTCTGAATCTGCCGGGGCTGGCTGACACGTGGGAGTACAATCCGGCCATGTTATCTCCGACCAGTACGGAACTTTACGGCACCATCGTGTGTGTGTGTGTGTGTGTGTGTCTGTGTGTGTGTGTGTGTGTGTGTGCGTGCGTGTCGTGCGTGCGTGCGTGCGTGCGTGCGTGCGTGCGTGCGTGCGTGCGTGCGTGCGTGCGTGTGTGTGTCTGTGTGTCTCTGTGTGTGTATACTCGCGCGCGCGCATTTATAGATTGATTGAAACATGTTGTTTATAACCACCCCATCCACTGACGCCACAAGAGGGCTGAAAACTATACACAAACCTGAAGTTGAAATACCAAGCTTACTCTGGACCGTGAATGACCCAATTGTCACACAAACGGTAATCTCCCCTCTCGCTTCAGGAGGAACATACGGAAACTTTCAAGAAGTCTTCGCGGAAATGGCTTTGCCTGGGATATACCAATCTCGGAACTCAGTAATGTGAAGTGGGTCATCACGTGGTTTAGGTCATTGGTGATATTCACTCACTATCAGACTGTGTCAAGGAAAAACCCGCTCCCAGACAACAACCCGCAGAGAGTCAAGTTCAAATGGAACACAGTTCTTCACCAAGTAACACGCAGAATTACGTCAAGGCCAGTGTGACCATTATATCGTCTGCACAGCTCTTTCTCTTCTTCTCGGGGTCTAGAGATTGGTGGAACGCACTCTTTTTCGTGTCTGGACGGATTTGAAACTGTTTACCGTCTGTCTGAGGTCATTCTTTTTTGTCATGACTTTGTAACATTTGTCTTCTTTTCTGTCTTTCCTTCTCTTTGTTTCAGAGAGTACAGAATGGTCATCTTTTCTTCTTTTTTTTTTTTCTTTTTTATTTGCAGCCCTTATGGTACTTCTGACGTCATCCTCGTTTCCTCGAGTGGGTAATATGGCCGAGGGTCGGAGCAAAACTAATACAGTCACGTTTGTACATTCTTTGAACACGGGTCATGCCCCGAGATCCCCGCAGTGATTGTCGTAATAACTCCTGGGATATGTATTAGCAGACTACTGTCTCGTTGTACGGAAGTTTCTGATATCATGGTGATTTCTCGCCATGATGTGTTGAGAGCTTGGAGCCTTGCTGAGATTCCATAATGATCAGGGTGAGATTGGCCAACCTGTCTGTTATTATGTGTGATATGGCGGCAGTTAGATGTGAAAATGTGTTTGGGAGAGAGAGGCAGTTACGGTGGGCGGGTGGGAAAGAAGGGTAAGAGAGGGAGAGGGTGAGAGATAGGGGGCACGATGAGAAAAATAAATACAAGAACGAGAGGGGAAGGGGGGGGGGGGCAGACAGACAGAGACGGACAGACACACTGAGAAAAAGAGCCAGAAAGAGGCGGACAGACAGAATGAGACAGAGAAAGACAGAGACAGACACAGAGGCTGAGAAAAAGAGCCAGAAAGAGACGGACAGACAGAATGAGACAGAGAAAGACAGAGACAGACACACAGGCTGAGAAAAAGAGCCAGAAAGAGGCGGACAGACGAATGAGACAGAGAAAGACAGAGACAGACATACGGCTGAGAAATAGAGACAGAAGAAGGCGGACAGACAGACTGAGACAGAGAAAGACAGAGACAGACACACAGGCTGAGAAAAAAGAACCAGAAAGAGACGGACAGACGGAATGAGACAGAGAAAGACAGAGACAGACACACAGGCTGAGAAAAAGAGCCAGAAAGAGGCGGACAAACAGAATGAGACAGAGAAAGACAGAGACAGACACACAGGCTGAGAAAAAAGTGCCAGAAAGAGACGGACAGACAGAATAAGACAGAGAAAGACAGAGACAGACACACAGGCTGAGAAAAAAGAGCCAGAAAGAGGCGGGCAGACAGAATAAGACAGAGAAAGACAGAGACAGACATACCGGCTGAGAAATAGAGACAGAAGGAGGCGGACATACAGACTGAGACAGAGAAAGACAGAGACAGACACACAGGCTGAGAAATAGAGACAGAAGAAGGCGGACAGACAGAATGAGACAGAGAAAGACAGAGACAGACATACCGGCTGAGAAATAGAGACAGAAGGAGTCGGACATACAGACTGAGACAGAGAAAGACAGAGACAGACACACAGGCTGAGAAATAGAGACAGAAGGAGGCGGACATACAGACTGAGACAGAGAAAGACAGAGACAGACACACAGGCTGAGAAATAGAGACAGAAGAAGGCGGACAGACAGAATGAGACAGAGAAAGACAGAGACAGACATACCGGCTGAGAAATAGAGACAGAAGAAGGCGGACAGACAGACTGAGACAGAGAAAGACAGAGGCAGACACACAGGCTGAGAAAAAAGAGCCAGAAAGAGACGGACAGACAGAATGAGACAGAGAAAGACAGAGACAGACATACCGGCTGAGAAATAGATACAGAAGAAGGCGGACAGACAGACTGAGACAGAGAAAGACAGAGACAGACACACAGGCTGAGAAAAAAAGAGCCAGAAAGAGACGGACAGACAGAATGAGACAGAGAAGGACAGAGACAGACATACCGGCTGAGAAATAGAGACAGAAGAAGGCGGACAGACAGACTGAGACAGAGAAAGACAGAGACAGACACACAGGCTGAGAAAAAAAGAGCCAGAAAGAGGCGGACAGACAGAATGAGACAGAGAAAGACAGAGACAGACACACAGGCTGAGAAAAAAAGAGCCAGAAAGAGACGGACAGACAGAATGAGACAGAGAAAGACAGAGACAGACACACAGGCTGAGAAAAAAAGAGCCAGAAAGAGACGGACAGACAGAATGAGACAGAGAAAGACAGAGACAGACACACAGGCTGAGAAAAAAGAGCCAGAAAGAGACGGACAGACAGAATGAGACAGAGAAAGACAGAGACAGACACACAGGCTGAGAAAAAAAGAGCCAGAAAGAGACGGACAGACAGAATGAGACAGGAAAGACAGAGACAGACATACCGGCTGAGCAATAGAGACAGAAGAAGGCGGACAGACAGACTGAGACAGAGAAAGACAGAGACAGACACACAGGCTGAAAGACGGTGGCGGGCAAAGAGAAGTGGGAGTACAGACGGGAGGAGAAAAGAGAGGAGAGTAAAATGAGATGGGTGAAAGGGCGCATGAGAGGGAGAGAAAGAACCAAAGACAACAAGAGAGAGAGAGGGGAGAGAGAGAGAGAGAGAGAGAGAGAGAGAGAGAGAGAGAGAGAGGACAGTGAGCGACAGAAAGAGAAACAGTGAGACAGACAGACACACAGAGACAGAAAGGGAGACACGGCGAGAGAGACTGAACGACAGAGAATATGAGATACGCAGAGAAAAAGTGCGTGTCAGAGAGAGAGAGACAGACAGAGGGAGGGAGGGAGGGAGGGTGGGAGAGAATGACGGACTACCAATGTCACACCAATCTAGGAAGAAAAAGAAAAAAAAATCGGCTTGGTCGATGTTGTCATGCAAAGATAGTTTACCAGCTCTCCGCCGCTCAAACACCGACTTACTGCGTTAGCTTCCTCCTCCTCCTCCTCCTCCTGCTCCTCCTTGAAACCCTCCATCTCCTCCTCCTCCTCTTCCTCAGCCTCCTCCCCATTGTTATTGTTATCATCAACATCATCACCATCATATAAGGATATTTTGTATTCGGAAAGTGTGCACCTCAAAACACTTAAAAACAAAACAAATACAAACACAATTTTAAAAACAGAAAGATCAAGCGGTACATCTCACCTCGGACAACCCCAACGCTGTCTTGTATGCTTCCTACATCTCCCGACTCTCCCCCTCCCCGTCCGCCCCTCATTCTCTCTTCCTCTCTCTCTCTCTCTCTCTCTCTCTCTCTCTCTCTCTCGTCCCCTTCACACAGGCACGCACGTACGCACGCACGCACGCACACACACGCGCGCGCGCACGCACACACAGCGCGCGCACCACACACACACACACCGCGCGCGCACACACACACACGCACACACACACACACACACACACCACACACACACAACACACAGATAACGCACACACGCGTGCAATCATACATTCACATGCGACATAAAAGCAGACAGTAAAAAAAAAAAAATCAAGAACAGAATGGACCGCAGTATGTACGACCGCACATGCTTAAAATGTATGTTGTAAGATTTGCTGTAACGAGGTGATATTGAAGGCAAGAAGTGCTAAAACCCTTCTGCAGAAAAAACAAACAAACAAACTGAATGCTCTTCCACTGAACTTTGGGGTGCAAACAATCATGACGTCAGCAGGTGCACGGACACACCTTGGAAGAAACTGAATGTGGAAAAAAACAAAAAAACTCAGACAGTCGACAAATGCAAGCTCCGCAAGTAATGTATGGAAGCAAAAGATCAGAGGTGTTCCTTTATCCTTTGTTTAGCAGTGAGTCAGTGTCGTTCTTTGAAGAGACAGCGCGGAGAATTACCGGTTTGCACAAACAAGCCCGGCAGCGGAATTTTCAACTTTCTACAGAGAACTTCGAGAATCGTGTTTGATCACCACCCAGCAACAAGTGAAACACAACAGTCACAAAGCGATAGTGATCAGCTCTTTGTTGTTTCATTTTCTTTTCATGTTTCTCATCTCATCATCATCATCATCATCATTATCATTGTCATTATCCTTGTTACTGTCATTATCATTATTATCGTCATTATGATTTTTTAACTCGCACTTTGTTTTTCCTTCCTAGCAGCCTCGTTTTTATTAAATCTCATTTGTGCGCCCAGTCTGAGAAGATTGTTCGTTCTTGTTTTCATTGTCCTGAATGTTGTTTATCTTGCCTGAGAAGATCAAGATCGAAGTCGTGTTTTCTGTGATTGGTGAAATCAAAGAGTCGAAACGCGTCGTGCTTTGTCTTGTTATTCGGTTTGTCCCTTTTGTCCGGCGGAATAATACAATCTTTTTTTTTTTAATTTCTTTGAAGTTTGTTTCAATCTCGCCTGGAGTACCCTCACTTTGAAACAACAATAGTCTAGTCAAGACAAACTGTCTGCACCGAGTGGACAGGCAGAGCGAACAAACACGTGTCGCCTTGTTTCCTTGACAATCGGTGTGCGTAAAGCCATCACCTGGAGATAGCCCCGTTTGGCCCGTTTCTTTGCGCTGTGCAGCCACAAGTTATCATCCATATACTTCACCGCGGAACATGCGCTGATGAGAACCGAATCCCAAACACGGACGCAACCCCTGCGCGCTTCAGCCATGCTTTGCGCAAATGACAATGAGAACGCCGCCGTCTCGGACACTGATTTCATTCGCTTCCTGCCAACGGTCACTTCCTCGGCATTTGGTCAGTTGTTGAATCTGGAAAGCTCAACATGGAACTCCCCCCAGACACTGACCCTACAAACAGCACTCTGAAACGGGAGAATGACACACCAAACTTTTTATATAGCGCTGCAGACACACATACGGATTATTCCTCATTGATAATTGATATTAAGTTTACATACTAAAGAGAGATGATTCCCATGTTACTTCGTACCCGCTGCCGAAGTAATGCCACTTTAAGCACAACTAAGGCGCTCCTCTCTGTCTCTGTCTCTGTCTCTTCTCTCTCTCTCTCTCTCTCTCTCTCTCTCTCTCTCTTGGGTGGTCATGTTTGTCTGGCCTATAGAAGATCTTCAGGTCGAAACGCATTGATTCTGCATTGTT
>CM031611.1:77031378-77033188 GCA_018398815.1 Conus ventricosus
TGGGCAGGGGTGGTTTGGGTCTGTGGGGTGTGCTCGGCAGCTGGAGGGTGGTGTTTTTCGCCGATGGGTTCTGCAGTCATGAAATAGGGCTGGTCACCCTTGGGGATGCTACTTTAAGGTGTTGTGAGCTGCATCCTGTAGTCTAGATTTCCTCTGTTCAGGAGCAGTTATGTCCCTTGATATCTTAATGGAGTGTCCTGTGCGTGCCTGTACCCATCGTCAACACAGCGCAGGCCTCCAAGGGTGGGTACAGGACTGCTCTAGAGGCAGGCGAGGACAGTGCTTCTCTGGGTCCTCCCAGCACCTTCGGGTGTTTCTTTTTCTTCTTTGCCTTAACTAGGCTGACCCTGGAGAAAGGTCCAGTGACGGTGAGGAAAGACCCACTGACCACAGGGAAAGTCCTGTTGACAGTGGAAAGACTACAACTTTGGATTCTCTCTTGAGGGCACATAAGACCGTATGGCGAAAGCTTGGCTGTGTCTGGAGTGGCACTGTCTTCGTCTGTCCGTGGGCAGGGGTGGTTGGGTCTGTGGGGTGTGCTCGCAGCTGGAGGGTGGTGTTTTTTCGCCGATGGGTTCTGCAGTCATGAAATACGGGCTGGTACACCCATGGGGATGCTACTTTAAGGCTGTTGTGAGCTGCATCCTGTAGTCTAGATTTCCTCTGTTCAGGAGCAGTTATGTCCCTTGATATCTTAATGGAGTGTCCTGTTGCGTGCCTGTACCCATCGTCAACACAGCGCAGGCCTCCAAGGGTGGTACAGGACTGCTCTAGAGGCAGGCGAGGACAGTGCTTCTCTGGGTCCTCCCAGCAACCTTCGGGTGTTTTCTTTTTCTAAACAGCTCACACCACGTCAATAAACAAGGCTACATGTTTGACATATTTAGTTCCTGTGAATGTTAGTAAACAGCTCACACCACGTCAATAAACAGGGCTACCTGTGTGACATATTTAGTCCCTGTGACCGTCAATAAAACGGCTCACACCATGCCAATAAACAGGGCTACCTGTTTGACATATTTAGTCCTGTGAATGTTAATAAACAGCTCACACCACGTCACTAAACAAGGCTACCGGTTTGACATATTAAGTCCCTGTAAATATTGATAAGCAGCTCACACCACGCCAATAAACAAGGTACCTATTTGACATATTTAGTCCCTGTGACCGTCAATAAAACGCTCACACCATGTCAATAAACAAGGCCACACGATGGACACAGTTAGTCCTTGTGAATTTTAACAAACAGCTCACACCACGTCTACACACAGGGCAACGCGATGGGCACATTTCGTTCCTGTGAATAATCCCTTACACCAGGCCAATCAACAGGGCCACCTAACGGACACATTTAGGTTCCTGCGAAGGTTAATGACCACCACATTACGTCAAAACGCAGGGCCCGTGAGACACATTTACTTCCTTGATCACTTTCAAACGTGACAAAAACCTCAACGACCTACTGGTGCGCTCTAAGCTGAACAAAATCTTCACACCTAAGCCACCAGGTACTTTCCCCTGCTCAAAACCCAACTGCAAAATCTGCTCTCTCACCAAACCAGACACCATCCTACATGGCCCCACAGGCTCTTTCACTATTAAACGCACTTTCTCCTGCCAGAGCCACAACATTGTGTATGCCCTCCACTGTCAGCTGTGCGGTAAGATCTATGTAGGTGAGACATCTCGCACACTTGAGACGCGCATCTCTGAACACCTGGCCGACATCCGCCACCATCGGCCCAAACCAGCGCTCTACACTTCAACCATGCCCAACACAACATCAACCATGTCAGTCTTGGGAGTGCTG
>CM031611.1:77040248-77042748 GCA_018398815.1 Conus ventricosus
TCATGAGCTCATAGTGCCTAGTGGCTATACATCCATGGGATGATTTGTCCCTATAATCTGCTATCCAAGCAAACAGGGCGCATTTACATCACTAAGCCAACAATATCAAAATCGGCTGTACGTACAGGTCTCAAAACGTGACAATAAACTGGGACATCTGAGCTCACTATGCTGTCAACAGACAATTTATAAACGTCTACAAACGCGGCAACGGTTCGATTTTAGTCCCTATTTGGTCGTGAATAGTTGACATGGTGTCCATAATTATGCACAGCCACTGAGATATGGTTAACCCAGTGTATACTGATTAACCATTCAGGTCATCAGTGGAAGAGTCTGCTGACAGATGCATTGCGTTCCCGTGTGTATCGGTAAACAGCTGATCACGATGTCAGTAAACAGGACCAGCTGACAGGTACATTTTATTCCCATGTGTGACAGTGAACCGATCACATCACTTAAACAAACCGGACCATCCGACGTAGACTTTTATAATCCCTGTATCTCTTTTCATAAACAGTCACACCACATCCATGAACCTGACGGATACGCGAAATCCCCCCCCCACCCCCCCCCCCCCCCCACCCCCCCCCCCGCCTCTGTCAATGATTTAATCACATCACGACAATAAACAAAGCAACCTGATGCACACGTGAATTCCTGTATCTATCATTTATCGGTCATGTCACGTCAATGAATATTACAGACACGTATACCCACTGTATTGATCAGTACACCATCACATCTCGTCCATAGAAAGAGCAAGATGGTTTATATCTGTAATCTGTGTATCTATCCACAAACAGTCGTATCACGTTAAAAGACAGAGGCATATGAATCCTGCCTCTTTCAATAAATCACACCACGGCAATAAACAGTGCAGTACAGAGACGTATAACCCTCTGTATCTGTCAATAAACGGTTACATCATCATGTCGATGAACATAGCGACATGCCTGGCACACGTATCAATCAACAATTTGTCACCACTCACTTCAAGCGGGAAAGAAGGAAGATAAGGGTGCAGTTTGGATGTTATAAGGATGGAAGAACAAGATGCAAAGCATATAAAAGTACTCCCAGTTTATCTTGAATACGCATGAGATATTCCATAAAGAGGAAAACCCGTTTTAGGCCGTTATAGCCGTAAGTAACAGCTATTCTGGTAAACATCGGCCATCATCCGTGACCCATAGTGAACATACCTACAAATTTTCAGAAAGATCGGCCGAGTAAGCTTACTTTCTAAGATATTCCATAAAGAAGAAAAACCATTATGGGTCGTTATAGCCATTAGAAACGGATGTAACGGTAAAATAAAACATCAGGCATCATCCGTGACCCATAATGAACATAATACCTACAAATTTTCAGAAAGATCGCCCAGTGGTTTTGTCTGGAGCGAGTGGAACACTTTTGACCAGGGACGGACACACACACACACACACACACACACACACACACACACACACACACACACACACAGCATTTCTTCTATAAGAACTGGGAGTACAAACAAGGTGCGATACACTCAAAGACACCGGTCTGGCGAATTATACTACAGCACGGCATGCCGCAAAACCCCACACCGAGCCGGGGGGGGGGGGGGGGGGGGGGGGGAAGCGTGGTCAAATGCAAGCAGTTTAGCAAGTGACGTCCCGCGCACGCTGGATCTCAGAACAGGCACCCCTAAAGTACTTCTACACTCAACCAGACTGATTCCACAGCGGTGCAGTGTGCCTCTTATTGCTCTCCGTGAACTGCCCATGCAAAGACTGCGACTGTGAACGACGTCGGTGCCGAGACCACGACCTGTCAACTGCAGACGCAGGGGGTGTTACAAATCGATGCTTGGTGTGGCTGTGTATGGTAATGGCCAGAATGAACTACGTGGGAGACACGCCACGAAGACGGCATGAAAAATCCTAACACCACCACCACCCCAAAAAAGTGGTGTAGTATATTTACATTATCAGGCAACTCTGCGTTATGCGGTGCAGAATAAAAACAACAACAACAACAGCGGAATGTCTCAAAGATGTGATAATCATGGAATTCTCCTATATTTTATTAAACATGCACCTATTCATTCCTCTGAGCGTTCGCTTATTTATTCATCTGTCCATCTATCTCGGCCAGTTCCATCACTGTGCCCATCAGGAAACACTTTCAGTCTGTAACTAGACCTACATTTATCAGCTTTCTCGTTCGTTCATTCATTTATTTCCTTATTCGTTTTAAACACATTCATCTTTTCTGTATTCATGTCATCCAGAACCCCCACCCCATCCCTATAGCAGTAACAATAATAGTAGTACTAACAACAACAACATCGTCAACAACACAAAAACAACATTTACATAGCACCCAATTCTAACAGCGATTTACAAAAACATAATTCTCGATAACCACTCAGTCATGTAGAATGCGGCAGAGTGAAACTGCCATGACTTGTTCCCTGATTTATCACACACTCCATCATACATCCAACTCCTTTACC
>CM031611.1:77050248-77127748 GCA_018398815.1 Conus ventricosus
AAAAACGAGAGAGAAAGCAAGCAAAACATAAACAAGCTGTCAGTCAAAATTTTTATGCTTCCGTTCTCCAAAACCACATGTAGGCCTACTCCCCCCCCCCCCCCCCCCCCCCCCCCCCCCCCCCCCCCCACCCACCCCAATCTAAGCCGATATAACGCCACCATCACCACCACCTCCCACACCCACCCTGTCCGAGTTAAAGACCCGTTTACAAATTAATTGTTTTTTTTTTAATTAAAAAAACAAACTTTTCGTATACTCACTTCCCACGTAGTCCATAGCCATAATTAAGCATACATATCTCAATCAGATGAGCCATTATAAGACAGGGAGGGGGTGGTGGTGGTGTGTGTGTGTGTGTGTGTGTGTGTGTGTGTGTGTGTTGGGGGTGGGTGGGGGGGTTAAAGGTGAAATTCATAACAACGTCAATACAAAGAGAGAGAGAGAGAGAGAAGAGAGAGAGAGGGCAGGTTTTTAGGCCTACGTAAACTTACCGTTTGCATCTCCTCGGAGTTTAGTTCAGTTTGATTGAGGTTGAAAACACCATATGACTCGAAGTGCTCAAGTTACCATAAAAAAACCACCACCACCCACCACCAACAACCAGAACAACAAACCAGACGGTGAAGGCCATAAAATTTGGCCTAATTAACGCGCGTCCCGATGACTGCGTGGCGTTGTTACGGTCTGCGTGGGCGGTGAGTAGAACTATACGAAAGCTGGCCTGCTGGTTAATTTGTGACAAGACCATTGAACTTAGTGCGTGTGCGAGCGCGTGTATGTGTGAGGGGAGGCCTGTGTGTGTGTGTTGTGTGTGCGTGTGTGTAAGCGCGCGCGCGTGTGCATGCCTGCTTACATGAGTGTCTGCGTGCATACATGAGTGCTTGTGTGTGTGTGTGTGTGTGTGTGCTTGTGTGTGTGTGTGTGTGTGATGTGTGTGTTTTAAGACAGTATACACGACACTAAAACCGATTTTAAATGCACTTGAGTTTTGGAATATCGACAGTTTCTACAGGACGTGCATTCGTGCGCACTTCTGTGTGTGTGTGTGTGTGCGTGCGTGTGTATGTGTGTTTGCGCGAGTGAGAACGCGGGTACATGCGCGCGCGTGTATGTTTGTGTGTGCGTTCGTGTATGTTTGGGGGAGGGGAGGTGGAGGGAGAGGGGGTATATACGTGTGCATGTGTGTGCGTGTGTGCAAGGAAAGAAAACACAAGAACAGAAACTGATTTCCAGTATGATGGACATTTGGCATGTCAACATAGTTTCTTAAGGACATGTATCCAGAATTGTCTGAGGAGTTGACAGCAGTCCAGGCGCTAAACCTTCGCCACATGTTGTTAGCATTGAATGACCCTCAGTCATGATTTTCTCTTGGTAACACAGTCACTTTTTCAGCCATGTCCACAAATTGTAGCCTATGACCTTGCCAATAAAGCATTTATAGCTAAACTGTCGTGCTTTTGTCCACAAACAACTTCAATTAAAAAAAAAAAAATGTCCCTGGAGACCCACTGCATAGGTCAAGGCTTTAGACCTTAAGAAAAAATTATGGGTCCTTGGAGACCCACAATGTACGGCAAGGTTTTATTCCTACATATATATGAAAGAAAGAACGAAAAAGAAAAAAAAAAAGAAAAAAAGAAAAAGAAAGAAGGAAAGAAAAAGTGCCTGAAGGCTCACGACGTACGCCGCACAAAATTCTGGTGAGGGACCAATTTTTTTCTACACCTGGGAATTTTTACAGCGGAATTTGCTAATATGGCAATTCTGTTACATCTAGTTTTCATCAATTTCCGAACGTACAGAAGCAATTTCCCCTTCCTTTTTTTTTTTCAATCTAAGAAAAAAAAAGGTTTTAAACTGTTCATGGAGTTGGATTTTTAACAATTTGGACACCATCATTCTACCCAGCGGCAAATGGGTCCCCGGCGAAAGGAAGGGAAGTGTAAGGAAAGGGCCGAGTTCACCTGCCATGTACCTTTATACACAGTGAGGCTTTAACATCTCACTCCTCATACGGTCATTTGGCTCTAGGACTTCAACAAGAACGCCAGTCGTTCCTCATACGGTCATTTGGCTCTAGGACTTCAACAAGAACACCAGTCGTTAATCACTGTCCTTGTTGTCTTTGATCATCAACGCATGTCTGGGTGTCTGCAGTGGCACTTCTTTTTTCCAGTTCTCATTTTGGTCCTCTGTGTGTGTATGTGTGCGCGCGCGCGCGTGTGCGTGTGTGCATGCACAAGCGCGCGCAACATCAAAACCCTTCAAAGCAGGGGAAGCCATGGTCATGAGGGAGGAAATCTTTTGACTGAAAAAGAGCCAGAGAACACCATAAACTGAGGAACACACACACACACAACACACACACACACACACAGAATCTAAGCTCCAAATAGATCTCAATGGTTTTTATTTGAACCAAAAGTTGACGGTGCAAAACACTAATCTGGCATTCACTCAACATGCTTGCAAATCAACCTCAACACTGATTGTAAAAAAAAAAAAGAAAAAAGAAAAAAGAAAAGAAAAAAAGATGTCAAAAGCCATGACAAGAAAAACAGAAACCAGAGTTATAAATTAAAACCATCTTCCACTCCATTCCTGCAACGGGAAAACAATGGCACTGATCGTGTTGCAATGTAAAACACTCTACTGAGATAACCTGGGCATTGTTGTTTTCTTCTTTACTTGTTCTGAAGCGGGCATTGCATTTCCCCAGTGCCTTCTCTCTATCAAAGCTCATCTGCCCCCGACCCCACCCGTCTTTTCTCATCCCTTTCCAAAGTCACAGTATTTTAGACAGACTTCTATGGCATATATCCAACAATTTCCCAGTCTGGGTATGCATTGTTATCAAAGATGTCACGGAAAACCCTAATAATCTGATGCAGTGTTAAAAACAAAGAGTCATCTCAAACACAAGTTTAACACATCTTGAGATTCAAAACAGACACATTTATTTCAAATGCATTCCGTGATAGTGGGTATGTTTTCTTCCATTCACATTTCCAGCACTTTTTCATGCATGTGTGTCTGCCTGTATCTTGTGTGTGTTGTGTGCGCGCTTGCATTTGTATGTGTGTGCCTGCCTGCATAGATGCTTTACAAGATAAAGAATCTTTGAATCTTTAGAATTCATCAGTCTGTGTGTGTGCAAGCGCTCTTGTGTATGTGCATGTATGTTTATTTAATATCCATTTAGTTGTACAATATATCAGTATCAAATTGTGAAAATTAATAAATCAGTTTTTTCCCTCAACCTGTTACACCAGGATGAACTGCACCAGACAGTACTGCTGAGATACATCAACCATGTCTCCACAGCCTGCCAAAATCAAATATTAACTTACCGTGAGAAAAAAAAAAGACAAGAGATTCTCTATTCAAACAAGAGCATCACAATACACTATTTTCCTGTCTCCATGTCTTAGATACGCACTATTAATCAAAATAAAAATTAATGGCCTACCAATGCTTTTTTTCAATCTACATCATTTCCTTTAAAAAGAAAATGTTTCCAAAGCTAAAAGCCCAATCACAGCTTTGTTTGTTGTTTTTATTTGTCAACACTGCCATGTACTCAACTGCTTGTTAGCAATGTAAACCTCCATTAACATCTGTTTCAAAAAAATAAGCTGGAAATTATACAAATAACAACACCATTGAAGATATTACAGTCAATAAATAATTGACCTGTAAGAGTGGAGTATGAGCCACAATGCAAGAAGTTGTAAAACTAATGTCAATAAATAAGTGCCCGCCAAAAAGTCGAACAATGCAAGGGAGACAATGCATATCTTACCATAGATTTTCCCTTTCACATCTCCCTGATTTTTGCATGTCATTGAACAAAACAAAAAACAAAACAAAACAAAAAAAACAACAAAACCCCCCACAAAAAAAACAGAAAAGAAAAAAAAAACACTTATTCTCTCAGAAAAGAAAAAAGAACACTTATTCTCTCATGTTTATGTATTTAGATGATGAACCAATCAATCACAACTACTTGATGAACCCACCAATCCACTGTGAATGATAACAATGGTCATCAATATGAATCTGAATCACTGAAGTTTACTGACACAGGGCTCTGGCTCGGTTACAATGGTAACCCCACACAGTGTAAACATCAGACTAGATTTTTCTCTTCAAAAAACAAAGACGACTTTCAGACAGCGGCTCCCAGCTAGAAACAATCTACAGCGGCTCCCAGCTAGAAACAATCTCTCCCAGAATACAAACACAAGTAAAAACCAACAACAACAAAGACAGACCAGACATGAAGTCCTGCAAAAACAAAGTAAATAACAGTAATAACGGTCTCAGGCAAACACATGTCCAAGCAAACAAAGCATCCAACAAAACAAAACAAAGAGGAACAAACCAGTACTGCAAAATCACCCTCTCCTCTTGTCTCTCAATAAGCAAAAATCTTAACCTTTACCATGCTTCCAAGATCGCCACAATAAAATCATTATCGTAATTCTTGGAACTACCTAAATTTTTCTAATGAAAGTTTGTGGATTTGTCAAAGATCTACCTGGCTATCTGTCAACCAGTTTCAGTTTATGTGCATCAACAGGGACAGAAAAAAATCTGTTGCATCATTTAAACAGTATCCTTCTAATGATGTAGATCCGAGGAGAGCCCAGCAGTAACAGAATACAACAGCACACCGAGCACAGGTCACAGATGACCCCAATAGTCGGTCAAGGTATAAACATTTCCAACTCTTTCACATGTGTGGGTCTTGACCAAGCATCACCTACAGGGGATAAAATACACAGTAAAGTCTAGATAAACTGTATGGGTTGTAAGATACCATATCTTTGGGAGTATGTAGTTGAATGTGACATCTTTGGGAATATGTAGTTGAATGCGACATCTGGTAAAGTCAAAATGAACTTTTTCACCGATATTTATGTGATGGAATGGGAACACAATGAGGAAAAAAAAAAGATTGTGTGTGTGTGTTGTGTGTGTGGTGGGGTGGGGGGCAGAGTGGAGATGAAGGGGGTGGGGGGAGGGGTAGCAGTGGGGTCTGAGATGGTATGAAGTGATGCTGATCGGAAGATATATGTGGAGATGACTTGTCTGCTAATTAACCTTGAAAAGGTGCACCATTGAATGTAAAAAAAAACCCCAAAGAACCAAAGTCATAAATACAGGGTCACAATAGTTATGTTTCAAATGAGCCTGTAAACAGAACTGATTTTCTTTTCTACTCTATTTTATTTTTTTGGACAACAAACTGTTTGACAACAGCTCTGTTATGTTTGTACTGATTCAAGTCAAGGTATTTGTTTTCCTTTTTGATATAAAGCAGTGTACAAATGGCTGATGTGTTAAGATGGTAAGCTATCACCCAGGAGTCTTTTTTTTCTTCTTTGCAATTGTTTGACTTGACCTAAAGAATGAATACAAATATGACACATTTTTACTCCCATCAGGAAAAAACCCGACATGCCTGTAACCATAAACTAATCCCTTCCAGTATCGACTCATCTAGCACATATACAGACACAAATGAGCACAGAACTAGCTAAGAAACCTCACATATGAAAATGTCGTTCCAAACTTGTCGCAAGCTGAGATGAGCACACTGCAACAACTGAAGTAAATTGACACAGTATCCCTTTCAACTCTGGACCCTGACGATGCAGGAGCACTGTTGAACAGTGCCCAGGGCCCATGTCCCAGCCATGCTGGCCCAGCAGCACCGATCTCTCAAACCGGTTTAACTCTATAACTATGCAAGTAACACTTCACACATCTGATGTTGCTACAAATGAAAAATTTGTTCAAATCGTGTTAAAGTTTTGGTCTGTAGACTAAACTGAGCCTGTTACTTACATTCAAACATGAAGAAGAGAAAAAAAAAAGTTTGAATTTGTAAGTCTAAAGGTGCAAAACAGTATGAATCTTCATCTGCGAAACTGTATTGTCATAAGCATGTGCAGTTTTTCACATCTTGGTAGAACAGGTTGTAGACAGAGTTGAGTTTTCATGTAAAAAAAAAAAAAAAACAATACTCAATTTACTCAAAGCATCTTAAATCCCAAAGCACATCATGTTACATGAAATAGTATCTTGCAATACAATGATCGGGCGATAACCCATGTGAATTTGTTTTGTCTCTAGGCAAAACAGCGCCTATGAAATACAGATCAAGTGAAATATCCCCGCACGTCATACAGAACTGATAAACCCAAACGTACCAGGCAGGACTGATTGCACAGGCTGCACACTGGGAATGATTGAAAGGGTCACTACAATGGGAGTTAAGTTGCATTCCTTACTGACTACATAATGACATCTCCCTGCCTCATTCAATTCTTTCTTGACCAAAAGAAGTTTTAAGCTTCAATGGTTTCCAGCAACAACAACAAAAAGAACAAGAAAAAATAATAGGATATTAGTCAGGTTGAGCTAGAGAACCTAACAAATATACGGTTTGGAAGGAAAACAAAATTTATATGGATGAGCACCTGTATAACAATAAAAGATGTTTAAATGTAACAACATTTACAGAAATGCATGTTTGCGTGGACACATGTTGATGCAGGATCAGGCAACACCGAACAGCATTCCAGAGATGGTAAAGATCCCCCATCCTCCCTCTCTTCATTATTTTTCTTTTCATTTCCTGCCTTCCACACTACGAAATGCTGACCTATGCAGGCAGTTAACATAATGCTTCTGGTGATGGTGAGACAGACAGGCAAAAGAATGTGTCAACCATTTCAGTTCATGATCCACATTCACACGTTTCTTCATGTACCCCTTAGCGCAGTTTTCAAACATAATTCCTCTTTCCATTCTCAATTTTGTGCTTTTTCCTTACACTTACATCTTTTTTTCAATTATCAGCCGCTCAACTAGTGAAACACACACCGTATGCGCACGCACACACACACACACACACACACATGCCTACAGAGTCAATACTGCTAGTTTCAGAGTCCGAACCATTGCCCAAAATCCCACCAAGGAAAAGCAACAACCACAGGCATATTCTTGGGCTAAGGGAGCTCCAGAAGGCATGCTCACAATCTAGCAGAAACATTTTGACACTTGCTTTGAACAAATGTAATCTGAGCACAAAGTTATACAGGGTTCGCGTTAACTGGCAATTACCAGTAAATTACTGGTTATAAAGAGGAAATACTGGAATTTTTTTTAGCTGTCAGTCCCAGGGACTGGTTTTATTTTGCTGGGACTGGTTACAGATTTATGGGGCAAAAAAAGAAAATCAATAAATTAAAAGGCTGAAAAAGAAAATGAAAAAGTTGATCGTTCATACAAATTATGTGGCCCAGGCTTTCCTAGCAGCACTTTACTTGCCTTATCTTTCAACCAGCCCTCTCCCCTCTCCACCACCCTCCGGCCTCTTCGCACACATGCAGATTGTCACTTAGGCCTAGCCATCGGCAATAACCGTTGCAGGCTATAGAGCAGAATAGCGAATGTCCCATAATAAAAGCTCTACAGACGCGCTGCACACACGCGCTTTACTGCCTGTTACTCGCAACTTCTCCCAGACGTCTGTCTGGGTCCTCGCTTGCGATGCTAGGCTAAGTCGCGTCATTACAATTTTCAAACTGGATGCAGCAGAGCCATTACTTATTCACGCGCCTATTCATTGAATGATCAGTGGGATCACAATGGCAGAAAAGAACCAGCAGTCAATTTTTTCATTTTTTTCACGAAGTCGAAGAAGTGATTCAGACAGGCAGCCGGAAAGAAGCGCAAGTTTAGGCAGTTCAGACCGACCACAGACTTGGAGTGACAGTGCTCCAATCAGCTCCACCAGCACAGATTGGAGTGACAGTGCTCCAATCAGCTCCACCAGCACAGATTGGCCTAGCACCAGCAGTAGCAAGACAATGAAATGTAAGCATGATAAATTCAGAGAATCATGGCTGAAAGATTTCAGATGGCTGGAGGTTGATGCAAATGATGAAATGACAATTTGCAATGCTACCGGAATTTTTTCACAGGGACTGGTTTTGCTCAGAGGCGCTGAAAAACGGTCGGGGTAGGAGACGAGGGGACTGGTTTTGAAAAATCCTAGCGCGAACCCTGTTTATACATCATCCACTTTTGGGGCCAACCACGTCCAATAGCATAGATCTGTTTGTTCCGCTTTTGTTTACCTAGAGCTTTCTCTTTGGCAGTCTTTGTTTACCTCTTTCTCTCTGGCAGTCTTGCAGAGTTCTTTGGCAGTCTTTGTTTACCCCTTTCTCTCTGGCAGTCTTTGTTTACCCCTTTCTCTCTGGCAGTCTTTGTTTACCCCTTTCTCTCTGGCAGTCTTGCAGAGTTCTCTGGCAGTCTTTGTTTACCCCTTTCTCTCTGGCAGTCTTTGTTTACCCCTTTCTCTCTGGCAGTCTTTGTTTACCCCTTTCTCTCTGGCAGTCTTGCAGAGTGCAACATTATTTTGCTTTCCACCAGGTAGACAACATGGCGACTGCCTGCTCTTTTGAAGAAGTTCACACAAGACTTTGTTACATCACTGTCGTCTGCTGGTATTCCAAAAATGCGTCCAGTGTTCTGTGGATTCCACTGCCTCCCCCTCCTTTTTTTTTTTCAAACCCTACCTCCCCATACTGGGCCTTTCCACTAACCTGGGAAACAAGGTCCCTTATTGAAAAAGAAAGAAAGAAAAAAACACAACAAAAGTACTATTTTTATCACTAAAGTACCAAGGTGGCTAAACTACTGACGTCCCTAGGCCAGACAAAACAAGGCTGTGTTGGAACACCAACCATTCTGATTCAGACCTTACTCCCATATTCCAGTAATTAAAAGCAAAACGAAGCACCATTAAATGCAACAAAAACACATTAAAAAGCAATTTAGGCTAATGGGCAGTTCGTAACGGAAAGCTTATGGCCACTGTGGACTGTCTACAGTCTCACTGCCTAGAGGCCAGATGAGAAAAAATAAAGCTGGCGTGTAACGAGCTTTGCCAATGGATGTGCCAGGAAAAAATAAAACACAAGAGCCCTTTCCCTATTTTTTTTTCCTGTCCATTTTGCACAGTCACCCCACCCTCCCTCCCCTTCCACAAACCATGTGTTTTGCTTTCCTCCATCATTGTTGCAAGAAATATGCTTGCTCGTTCCTTGTTTTCATTTGTTTTTAGTTTAGACACAAGTCAGAAATAATTGTAAGAAGGACTTGGAGAACTGAGGACCACCTCATCTCTATAGATCTGAATCCCATTTATTTGCAAGCTGGCTCTTTCTTCAATACCCTGCCCCTGAAATGATACATTTCACATAACAGATTGCACATCAAACACAACAAAGCCCACCTGCCAAGCTCCCCTTCCCTGGGCCACACATACAGCTGTACTTTGCAAGAAAACCACCCATTGCCCCACGTTCTAATTGCCCCTCTTTCAATCCTCTCCATCTTGTAATCACACTGATTACCTGGCTGGTTGGTTGTGTCAGGGCTGACATGTCTTCCTGTTGCTGTTGCATTCCTATCTGGTTATGATTCTCCATCAAGACTAAGAAACAGGACATGTCTTCCTGTTGCTGTTGCATTCCTATCTGGTTATGATTCTCCATCAAGACTAAGAAACGACTACACACATGCTTAGTCTGAGTGCCTTGTTCCCACATCATTAACCTGACGGGTAGAATTTCATCTCACGACAATTCTCTCTCTTCTTCTAAAAAAAAAAAAAAAAAAAAAGTCAACCTCTCCGCACAGGGATTCCCGAGTTGTTTCATATCCACTTGGGACACTTGTGTGCCTGCATCTTCATGGTGTAAATATTCATAGCTGTGCTCACAGCTAGAACCAAAGGTAACTTTATGTAAAACATTCAAAACAAAAAGAAAAAAACTAAGGAGGTACATGTTCTCTCTCAGTCCAGCATTCACCATGATCAAACAACGGACAAGGCTCTCTGAGACAACATAAAATGTATGTAAATAATGTCCATACTAAGAACAGTTTCAAACATACACTGACCATACAAGCACAGCACACTATCTCTGTCTAGAGAATGGCACACACTGACACCCCCAAACAGTTGTATAGGTCACCCAAATAGGCAACACTCCAACAGGCACGACACACCAGAACGTAAATGTCACACCCACCCAGAATTTGGTGCAGGTGACACTCCAGACCGTTCCTCACTGTTACCCTGTGCATAGACAAACCACAGCAGAGTGCTGTCTTCTGTCCAGTCTGTCTGAGGCGCCACACATACCATCTTGGTTGTTGAGCCTCATTGACTGACCATATGCCCCCCCCCCCCTCCCCCCCCCCCCCACGACACTGAAGACAATGATAATCTCATGATAATAAAAGTACTTGCGGGAGCAGGCAGGTAGGGCCCCAGAATTTTGAGACTGATCAATGAAGATGACAACAATGATAGTGGCTGACAAATTATTCATTTGTTTGAGACAGCATGAAAACCTCAACTTTTTGCTTGCAACTATACTCATGATGCAATGCGGAACACAGCCTATATCCAGCGGCAGCAGCAACACAGAATACCTTACACCTTTATAGACTGCACTTCCTATCCTACTAGCACTGTAGCAGTCCTTGGATGGCTGGAACTATGAGCTCCAAAGCCATTCATTTCAACTGCACAATGACAAGTCATCCTAAGACCTTAGTATGCAGCCTATGAAATATCACTAATCCATTGTCCTCACAAGCCTCTTCTAATATCTGTAGCGTCCATTTAAGACCTTTCCTTTCCTTTCAGCTTTCATGCATCCTCTGTTGCACCAAGTTCTGAGCCCTACGCCAGCCATGTCCTAAACCTAACACTGAACTTGTTTGTATCCAAATATGACCATCATGACAACCAGAAGTAGAATAGCATTTTGAAACAAAATAAAAGGATCAATAAAATTATCAACATGAAGATTAAACAGTTAAACTTGCATTTAGTGTTTTAAGAAAAAATTCAATTATCCTAATGATGAATAAGTATCCATAGCATTAAATGAAATTCATGGAACTGAACAGGTATTTCAGAACATTTATTTCACCAAAATTTGCACACAACTGTTTATAAAATTCAAAATTATTATTAATGTTGCTCCACTGGGCGGAGGGGAAGGGTACAAGGGTAACTATTTTTTTCTGCTAAACTTTACTTCTTTTTTTTTTTTTTAAATTCAGTACAGTAATCTAAGGGGAAAAGTGGGGCTTTGAAAGTGAGGGATCCATAGACTGTGATACACGTCAAAATAAAAATCCTAGGACTAGAGATGAAGCACTGTTATATGATTAGACTGTCTGGAGTCTGGACCAACAATATACTCTGCTGAACTGGTAAAAGTCCCCTCAAGAACTGCTGTCCATCTGTTTTTGGTTGATGTTAGGTAACAACAATGGAACAAATCACTAAACCATCAGTTAATGGGATGAAACATACCTAATTTGTATACTAATCCTGATTTGTATACTAATCACAACAGTTTCTCCCATTTCTTTTACAAGACAGTTATGCCAATAACAGTGTTTCTCTCACTGATAGTGGTACCCTTAAAAAAAAAATGCAGTCTGCATGTTTCTTTGAATGTAAAAACACTTGTCTTTGTCAGCCTGGAAATTATTCCAATTTTTTTAAAAGATTATTTCATCTTCAGCTATCAAAATCTGAAAGGTTATGCATCAAGCATGCATTTTTCCTCATCAGATTCTAGATCGTTGGTAATCACATAATGTACGGCTGGTAACAAGAAAGCATGACTGGCATCGTTCCTGATGTAGTGTAGTTGAGCAAGTTCCACAAGATGCTGCCTCTATCACATTAGTTAACCTGATAATACTGTATGCGTATATTCTCATGATGAATTGACTCTTAATTCCTCTCATTTACCTTCCACTGTTTTACTTTCCACAAAATATTTCACTTTTTCTCGATACTTGCTGATAGCAGATGGTTTTTTTTTAGAGATGCAATTCCCTAAAAACAGACTGAATGGAGCCTAGATTGGATTTTCTAGAACTCTGTGAGGAGCATTACAGCTCTGAGCAAATATCAACATTCAGTGTTGGTTTGGAATGAGCGAAGAGCTTGATGACCGTGGTGGTGTCAGGTCAGGTCAGTCATCACCATGATGTAATTCTTCCCTCCTTGGATAACACTGGCTGAAGCCCTAGAGCCACACACTGAAGCACCTCTCTGTGAACTCCACAAAAACAAGTTTCAAACCAATGACAGTTAAACAAAACGACGAAATAAGACGCTGATCGTAGCACAGACTTACACGGCTTCAATTCCACTCTTCACAGCCAGTCTTTACCTCCCCCTGTTTTTATTCATACACTGTGAAAGCAACACAACAGTTTGAAGATAATATTGATAATAATAATATTGCACATACCCAGCTAAATAACAAGTACAAAGGAAACTAAAGCCACTTTCAACCACCAGCGCTTTCAATGTCAGGACAGATGGTGATTGTGTATTCTGACTTCCAAGCCTGAAACTGAAATTCCAAGGTACAAGCACCATTACAACAGGACATAACATGGGTCTGTTGGTATTGATTCTGGCAGGAACCTCTACAGAGAATTGACTTCATGTCTAGTCCGCCACACTAGAGCGCATGTGCCTGTGATAAGCATAGGATGGCAAGGATTACTGCCTACAGATGCCCCTCAAATCAACTTCTTTTCTTATGGAATGAATGGCAGCCCACTGTTGCCAATGCCAGTGAAAATGTTCATCTTCACAAATCAAGGGTTGCATTTCCATTATTATTGTAAAAACTGGTAGACTTTAACGCTTTGAAAGCACTGTTGTGCCCCAAACAGAGTACCGAATTATAAACTGGGCATTCAATTTCATGTATGTGTGTGTGTGTGTGTGTGTGCGTGTGTGTGTGCATGTGTGTGTGTACTTATGCAACACCAATTTGTCTGTGGCAGCTAAAATCTGTGTAGGATCCTTGTGAGGAACATGTAATTAGATCATCAAACTCTGAGAATGTGTACCAGACAGTGAGATACATGGATTTCGAGCTTTACTTGCAATAATTGTGGTGCCTGATTACGAAGAAAAGATCTGATATTTAAATGAAATAAATAATGATAGAAATAAAAATATAAAAAAATTACAAATTCAACAATCAACACATTATCACGCTAACCCAAGAAGCAGTTTTAACAAGCAAGCTGTAGAAATCTGTCGCTTCCAAAGACATGTAGCACAAGTTGTGGCACAAATCAGAGAGACAACAAAAGCAATGGTAACAACAATAATACTAATAACCTGAGGAGGACCATCGGCTCAACATCCCTGAAACTAGGGACAACGTTGCTTTGTTTTACAATCTTGAACAAGGTTTAATTCCTCTCACTGAAGATCAAAAGTTATTGCCAAACAAGTAAATAAAACACCTGCTTACAATGTTTTTCAACTACTCTAGAAGTTCACGAAGAGCTGCTAGCAAAGCTAATGACAAAATTCAAAAATTAAAAAGAATACCCAGCCACCCCGCCTCCCTCCCCCCAAAAAGCCCCAAAGCAAAAAGACAGTTCAACAAAATCTTATTCTCCACATTTTCCTGCTAACTAAAAACTTGCATACATGTGCAAAAACTATCAATGACATTGATCCCCCCCCCCCCCCTCCCCCGTTACATCACACATGTTTACCTTGGAAAAAAAAAGGCTTATATGCCTGTCTGCACATCTGTAGAGTTGACTTCATTTCAGCAGCCATGTTCTTTTATGGCATTGGTCAATACACTTGGAACAGTATTCTGATGATGATCTCAAGGTACTTCAGAGCTGTCAGACATCCTTTAATTTGATTGTGATCACATATTTCTATGTGCAAACACCTTAGCTTCTTTACAGCACAAAACACATCACTTTGCTATTCAGTACTATAATGTCAAGAACAGGTCAGAAACTGGGGGGGAAAAAAAAAAAAAAAAGCCCAGACATGAGAAATGACTGCCAAGAAAAGCTCGAGACTAGGTCCATGAAACCCCAACTGACATAATTCACAATTGCATATTTGTACCCCAGCAGAACAAACAACCAACAAAACAAAGTTTAAAGCGTCCAGAGGTTTTTTTTTCCTTTTTTTTCTTTTCAATCTGTCCCTGCCTTTCTATCTGCATATTTTCCAGATTCTTTTGAAGAGGGTACACGAGAGGTTGGGGAAGGGGTGAGGGAGGAGGGATTCAGCCATACATAGCCCCCACAAACGATCTCTATAATCACTCAGAAAAGTTTCATGTTTGCAAACAAATGAAAATAAAATAAAATGAATAAACAAATTTACAAATAAATAAAACAGGGAGATTTTCACATGAACTGTCTGTTTTTCATGCTATCGCTTCTGGTCTAAATTGGACCTTTGTGTATGATCAGTGAGAGGTTTCACAAGAATTAACATTCAGTGCAAGTAGCTGCTTTCAGCAAAGCTTTTCTTTTTATCTTTATTGAACTGACGTCCCCTGTGAACCTCAAACTAATGAGGCCTCTTATCTGTTTATGGGTTTCTGGCATTCATTATGTACATCCCTTTTCGTGTATTTTTAAACATGGTTTTTTTTCCCCCTGGAATATTTTTTTTCTTTCATTTCTATGGAATGTCTCCTTTTCTACCTATTGCTTTTAGTGACCATTACTGTAACCCCTCACATCAGTTCCCTTTCTTTAATTAAAGCATCGCTGCCAACCTTCTGGTCTAACATCCTTAGTTTCAAGCTGACAAATGTGGGGTTTAAATAGAAAATACATTTTCCAAACATGTAATTGCCAACATCACACAGCAGCCTTTGGGCTTTGTTCGGCTATACTCTATCATCGTATCCAACAAGGACACACAAACCCTTCCCCCTCCCAGAAACACATTATTTTATAAACAAAAGTTTCAAATTCTGGATTTATTGGGGAAAAAAAAAAATTCAGGATTTCAGGAAAAATTTCCAATTCCAAATAAGAGAAATTCTAGAAATATACGGGAGGATTGACAGCTACAGATGTGAAAGGTTCATGGCGTCATTATTAGCAGGCTCTACTGTACTATACCACTATAGTACTCTACCTGGCTTCTGTCCAAAGGTTTGTGCTTTTAACGTCAATAAGTTAGTTAAATGCATCACAACTTGTTACTTGTGATAAGATACAGGCAAACAGATTTAGTTACAATTTCAGAAACTCAAGAACATAACCATTTTCTCTCTTTAATATCATTGCAGCTTTATGTTATTTTCCATTTTTTTTCCTTTTCAAATACATTGGCGCAATATGTACACACCACACAGTGTTTTAGAGAAGAAAAAAAAACATGCATGTATTGCATGTATGAACACACATTAACATTGGTTTATAAAAGTTTTTTTACCACTGGTTCTGTTTAGAGGAATAAAACTGAACAAAAAGATAAATAATCAAATAAATTATTTTTAAAAAAACAACAAAGAAAAGAAACAAAAGAAACTCAATGATTTCATTTCCCTTCTTTCCAGAATCACAAGCAACTTGAAAGATCAAGTCTTTAATACATGCACGTGTAGGCGTGTGCCCACTTGCATGCATACATGTGCAAGTGTGTGCATACCTAGACATTCTCACACACAATTCTGTCATCCAACATAGACATGTTTGTTAATCAACTGGAAGTCTTGCATTACTTACCCTTTTTTTTTTCTTCTTTTCAATGAGAAGTTGGCCAATTCTGCAAAGAAGGCTGATAATGACCTGTGCATGCAGCGTTTCTGTACTGGCTAGGCAAAGTGTATGTCAAAAGTGCACAGAGTTAGAACATGTTTAACAATATATGACTTCTGCTGTAAGGTGAATGGCTTTATGCCGACCTGGAGAAGACATGACAGGAAGACTTGCAATTCTTCCACAAACCAGTCTACCTCTGGCACCGAATTTTCTCCAGCACTACAAAACTCACACATCAATCTGATACCACCATCTGTGCAACAGCTGTACCAGTCACACATTTTGGGAGCCCAGGAGACTGGAATGAAGGGGGTGGGGGGGGGCTTAACCACACATTACACACACAGCCACCTGTAGGTGATAAACCTATCAGTAAAAACAAAAAAAGGAAAGGAAAAAAAAAAATCCAATGAAACATTGAATAATTGTTCACATCTGCAGACAGAAAGCACAACACTACTGGCCTACTTCAGGTCGCTCCCAGACACAACAATGAAAAAACAAACAACAAAAAAAATGAGGAAAATAGCAACCAAAAAGATTCATGTACACACTCTACTGGGTTGTTATTCATATTGTATATATCAACAATCAATAGCATTGCACTTATTCGGCGAGACATGACACCTCAGAGATGACTTTGAGTTGACACAGATACACTTCCACTTTCATTGCAGTCATGTACCTGACAGTTGTTCACATGGCGCAGATACCCGCCTTGTTGTGTGACAGGCTCCCACCTGCACTGGAGACCATTCCCTCTCACGACCCACCTGGACCTCGCTCTATCCTGTGTCACACAGCCATGGAGGCACTCCAGCATCAGTCCTGCCCACGGACACTCTGACCTGGACACCAGACCTGAAGGACAAACCGTTCTCTCTCTCCCTAGCGATATTACTATGGAGAGCAGCGCTCTGGGACATAGCACATTCTGACTGCGTTTGAGCTCCTCACAGCTGCTGTTTAGCATGCGTGCACGCACACACACAAACTGTTCTGACAAGATTATGTGGCTTCCAGCTTCCATCCATGTCTTTAATCTTCATTCGCATGCTTTAGTAAAATGAGTGATAACGCTATCAAAATTCCTTTCCTTCCATCAGTATTTCCAACAAATGCTTCTTTTTCGAACTTCTATGAATAGTTAGTAGCACCTTTTTCAAAAGTATTCTATAATATGATGCAATTTCACGTTAAAAAAAAAATGTGAGTGAGACACCTTCTCAAAACAAGAATATATAGTAGGCCATTCACAGAATTACTAAAAATGGGTTTGTGTCCTCAAACTGAATCCACACAAGGGATGTGTGTCTACTGTACTGCCAGTATCATAGACTGCAGTGCTCGCAGTGCCTGCCCATCACCACAGGTGATGCTATTAGTAGTACTGGAAGTGTGCAACCACATAATGATGCCATCAAAACAAGCACATCTGCCACACACACACACATGTATACATGCGTGCATGCGCGCGCACACGCACACACACACACACACACACACACACACAGAGTCTCCCACACACACACATACAATGATCCAAATTTCAGACAAACTGATGACAACAAATTAGTCTCCAGACAGAGATACACATGTTAAAAACCCAAGGTTCACTGTTGAACATGACAGCGCACACAGTTCCATCCTTAAATCAAGGTTCAAACCCATCCTCCTGAACTGCATGCGGACTGCCAATGGACCGGACCCTCCGTCAAGAATGGACTCTGTGTTCAGGCAGTTATCCCTGCAGGTGTGGTCTCCATGTGAAGTGGACATCAGGGTACACAGTGGGCTGTATGAGCAGGAGCAGAGAGTATCCTGAAGCACTACCAGGGTACCCTGGAAGGACTGGTGTGAGATAACATCCTGGAACGCTAGTATTTTGACCGTTGTACGATGATGAAACTCTTTGCACATGTCCATGTACGAATGTGTGTGTGTGTGTGTGTGTGTGTGTGTGTGTGTGTGTGTGTGTGTGTGTGTGTGTGTGTGTGCATGTGTGTGTGTGTGTGTGTGTGTGTGTGTGTGTGTGTGTGTGTGTGCTTTTGCGTATACATGTGTGCACACACATGAGAACAGTTGTTAGTGCTGAGTTCAAATGGACGAAGATGTGAACTATGAGGAAAATGGATGGCACAGGTGAAAATGGGAAGCTGGTGCTAGGACTGGTACCACAGGTACATTTTAAGGGAATTAGGAATGGGCAGGTCCTTGATAAAGTGCAGGCGGTTCTTGCCCACCTGACTCCGCACAGCACGGCGACATATATCCATCAGCGGTAAGGGTTCCGCTGCACACACACAATAACCAACACCATTAAAACAACCAACAAGACTACCAGTCTTATTAACAGTAAAAATGTCAGTCACAAATGCACTGCTAATCTGCACAATAATCACTGCGCAACTGCATGTGTTAAGTAGCAATTAATCAATCGCAAAAAAAATAATAATAATAAAAAAATAAAGACATTCTGATTGTTTCTTATTTTGACTCACTGTCTAGAAAAAGCAAGCAACTCAATTTTTAAACAAAACAAAACAAAACAAAACAAAATGATTAAATGCAATTTGTTTCCTAAGTTCATGACAATACCTAGAGGTACTATCATGTACTCTGAGTAAGTCAATGGAACCAAATGCTGATTTGGTGATTATGTGGCAGCTGCCATGAACACTTGTTCATGAATCCTATGAATCTAGCTGTCTAAAGTTGATACACACACACACACTCTCTCTCTCTCTTAAAATGAGGTGGAGTGTTTTTCCTGGTAGTGGTACCTACTGTCATGATACACTCTACACACACTAAACAGATGAGCAGAACTAACAAGCGAACTACTGAGTCTGAGTGCACTCACAGTACATCACATTGATAGAGGTCAAACACTGTGCTTTTCTCTCCATCTTGTATAGAACCAGATTCCAATTTACCCCACCCATTTTTCTTAAAGAGCAAGCATCAAAACAAAAAGCAAATCGAATTCAACAAATCACCATGAAATCCCGGCCAAGCTACTCGTTTTAAGCATAGCTATAGTTACAACGGAATGATGACATACTCACTTTCTGCAGATGGCAACACCTATAAGGGACGGTTTCTTGCTATTTATTTAACCCCTTTCCCTCTCCGAACATTTATTTGCTTTCTTCAAAACATTCTTGTACGACATTTTAGAGATGTTTCCTGTTTATCATTCTGGAGTGAAAACTTGTGACAAAGTCAAGTGACAGATTTATCAGCAACAATGTAACACCAGGGCTCTGAGACCAATGATGGCTGACCTGAAAATTCCAATTAGAGGCTATATCTCTTCTACAAAGAAAGTTAGAAATAAATGTGACCTTAGTAGCTTTGTGTGCAGTAAATGACACTGACAAAGTCAACCAGCACTTCTAATGAAAAATGCGAAAGTGTTAAGTTTTTAGATCAGCGCAGACAGCCGATTTTTTTAGTGGCATGACCAGCTCTTCGGTTTTGAAATTTCTTTGCCCACTGCATTTGCACTTGCCTCAGGTGACCCTGCAACTGAACTGCCACAACATCTCTCTCCAAGCTCCTATTCATGACCCCTTCGCCTACCTGGATAGTTTACTCTCATAATCTCATTCTGGATCCTGCAGCCGTCTGTCTTTTTTAACACCATCTAATTTGGAGTCTGAAAGTCACAGAAGCCTGTACCTTGCTGTACACTTCCGTTCAAACTAAAAACAGATGACCAATTAACACCCTGCAAACAATCTTGCAAAAAGAAATAATGTTAGGAAATAGATGGATAAACAAATGGAGTGATTCTGCCCATGTTTAGGTAAAACTGCACACACATGTATACAGATGGGACTTGATCCTCGAAAACGATCTGTCATTCGAGCTTTTAAGTTCATTATACTTCTCAGTACGAGACAGACGAAAAACTCAACAAGGAAACTGATAGTGCTATATATTGCTTAAACCATCCTTCTTACAGCTACTATATGCAGACTATAAATCTCTCTACTAACACTTCCACAGAAGTGATGAAGACAGACTCTGAAAGAAATACCAAGGGTAAAATGTTTCATATTAGTATAAAAGTACACAGCATGTTGCATTGCAGCTGAAGACTTGATAACTCAGAAGCTAACATACAACTTACTTAGTCACCTCGATACTGGCTTGTAGTACCAAAAAAGTCTTACAGGACCTCTGAAGAACCAATTACAGCAGAATTCTGCATAAATTCAGCATTTTCACAATCCAGAAAACATTACTGAGAAAAGGCCTGCTTCCCAAAGATGTATTTAGAAATTAGAGATCACTGTCTTGGCAGTGGGCGAAGCATGCTGTGACTCGTGTGAGTCACTGAACAGGTTGATCTACTTAACTTTGCAGTGGGCCAGCAAAATTGTGTGCCCAGGTCCATGTGTGCACAACCTGAAGGAAGGAAACTCGTTGCTTGCATGAGACAAAGGCAAACCGACAGCCATCTCTGTTCCAATGCTTTTCAGTGCAGTTTATTATATTTTAACTGTGATATTTCTGGTTTTTATCCTCTGGCCCCGTCACTATATGCAGTACCAGTGTGCCATGTGACAGAAGCTTCAGCCTCCAACTTCCAAGACAGTAAATATTGCCTAAAGACCGCACATTGCTGACAGCCATGTAGACAAGCCCAAGCTATTCCTCATTAAAAAAAAAATCACACCTTGCCGACTGCCGTGTGCACAATCCAGTTGCCGTTACTAGTGTTACTGTTAGTCATAGCTGTTGTCAACCTTCTAAAGTCAAAATTCAGAAACAAGGGTATAAACTGGTTGGGTAAAGTGAAGACAGGACAGTCTGGCTTAAAAAAACAAACAAAACTGGAAACCTTTCTAAAACCCTTTGCATTTTAGTTGAATATGATATTGAACGCATTCTCCACACATAAAACTGACAACATCCATTATATATGTTAGCCTTTTTGGGTTTTAATCTGAAAATAGTTAAAATACTTTATCAGTTTATGATCATGATAAAGTTGATCATGATAAAGTTTATCATGCCTACTCAAAGAGTCAAACATGAGCCTAAACTCCAAATTCTTAAACTTAAAGTTTAAGTTAAACTAAAGACAAGCCTTCCTTGCGCTGAACCCTACCTGAGCGATCTGAAGCGATCAAAGCTAAGTGAATTTTCGTTGTTTTATTCGTTATTTATCACCAGACGAAGACCTAAGAGGTCGAAACGCGTTTGTGTTTTGTCTCGTGACTCGTTTGTCCACGTTCTCTGGGCGGTTCGCTAACATTTATTTAAGATTTGTAAAGACAATATTGAAACTTGGGATTTTTTCCACTAACTTTGAGATTCCAGAGAATAATTATAAATAAGAGAAGTTCCATGAAAGAGATCTATTGTGTTCAGGGAAATGACGGCAGGCATTTTTTGACTGAATGACATCAGTATGATGATCTGTGTCAATTTATTTTTCCCCAGTACTGATTTTCTGTTGCCCTGTGGGTTGGCTAGAAGCCCACTGCCTGCATGCTGTCGTAAGAGGCGACAAGGCAGGACCACCTCGCCCGAGGATAAAGGGGTTTGCGTAGGGCTAACAACCCTGCCTGTAAAAAAAGACGAGTTACAGAAGCATCGACGACAATGAACCAAAGCATTCACCTGGGCAATGAAGGGTCTCCATCCGGAGACTTATGACGCAGTGCAGTGAAAGCCGAAAGGAAGCTGCAAGGCCGACTCCCCTTCTAACACCAGGACAACAACGAAAGTAGCCACATGGAACATCAGGACCATGTTTGAAACAGGAAAAACCATCCAAGTTGCGAGAGAGATGAAAAACTACAAGATCGGAGTGCTAGGACTGAGTGAGACAAGGTGGCTACAATCAGGACAGCTGAGACTTTCATCTGGAGAACAGCTGCTGTACTCAGGACACACAGAGGATGGAGCCCCCCACACTGAGGGTGTGGCCCTGATGCTGGCACCGGAGGCACAAGGGGCACTCATCGGATGGGAACCTGTCAACTCCCGCATCATCACACCCAAGTTTACCACGAAGAAGAATGACATCAGGCTGAACATCATCCAGTGCTATGCTCCCACCAATGATGCGGAAGAAGAGAAGAAAGATGACTTCTACCAGCAACTACAGACAGTGATAGACAAAAGAGGAGCAAAGGACATAACCATACTGATGGGAGATTTTAACGCCAAGATCGGAAGGGACAACACAGGCTACGAGGACATCATGGGGACACATGGACGGACAGATGAACGAGAATGGTGAGCGTTTTTGCAGACCTGTGCGCCCTGAACCAGCTGGTGATAGGAGGAAGCATCTTCCCACAACAAGCGCATCCACAAGGCCACATGGAGATCCCCCGAACCATGTCACGGAGAAACCAGATTGACCACATCTGCATTAGCCGCAAATTCAGGAGATCATGCCGGGATGTACGAGTGATGAGAGGTGCTGACGTGTCATCAGACCACCACCTTCTTTTAACAACAGTGAGACTTCGCTCAAGAGATTCACCAACACCAACAACACACGTACAAGTACAATGTCGGACTGCTACGGAACAGGGACACACAAGCAGCATTCCAGATCAGCCTTTCCAACAGGTTCCAGCCGCTACAAGAGCTGATAGAAGACAGTGAGACGGAATCGAGACACAGTGGGAACACTGCAAGAAGCTCTGGCATGACACATGTGAAGAGATCCTTGGCAAGAAGAAGCCCAGCACAAAGAATGGATCTCTGCCGACACCATCACAAGTTGGAAACAAGGAGAGAGAAGAAAGCTACACTGAACACGAGCCGAACAAGAGCAGCTAGGGCAAAGGCACAGGAAGAGCACACAGCAGCGAACGGAGAAGTAAAGGAAAAGCATCAAGAAGGACAAGAGGGACTACTTTGACGACCTGGCCAGCCAAGCAGAGGCAGCCGCCGGACAGGGAATCTGAAGGACCTGTACCTGGTGACCAAGAAGCTGACGGGTAAGTTCCAGCAGACAGACAAGCCAGTGAAGGACAAGAACGGAAACCACTGACAACAACCGAGGAACAGCTGAAACGATGGGCAGAACACTTCAGGGAGCTGCTGAACGCCCCGCCCCTGACGCACCACCAGACATCCCACCTGCAGAGACAGACCTGCCCATCAGCTGTGACAAACCCTCAAAGGCAGAGATCAAGAAGGCCATCATGACTCTGAAAAATGGGAAGGCTGCAGGGACCGGACGAGATACCAGCAGAAGCCATCAAAGCAGACATAGAGACAGCTGTCAACATGCTATACAGCCTCTTCAGCAAGATCTGGAGAAGGAGGAGGTACCGGCTCAGTGGAAAGAAGGAATCGTCATCAAGCTGCCGAAGAAAGGAGACCTCAGGGACTGCAGCAACTACCGAGGGATCATGCTCCTGTCAACGCCAGGCAAGGTTCTCAACAGGGTTCTACTGGAGAGAATGAAAGAGGCTGTCGACCCCCAAGCTCCGAGACCAGCAGGCAGGCTTCCGGCAGAACAAATCATGTGCCGACCAGATCGCCAGCCTGCGCATCATCGTGGAGCAGTCGCTGGAGTGGAACTCCCACTTTACATCAACTTCATAGATTATGAGAAGGCTTTCGACAGTGTGGACAGAGAGATGCTGTGGAAGCTGCTGAGGCATTACGAGTCCCCGAGAAGATCATCTCCCTCATACCGGTGCACCTACCAGGACATGATGAACTGCAGGATTGCCCACGCCGCCACCTGTCTGAAAGTTTCGAGGTGAAGACCGGAGTTCGGCAGGGATGCCTGCTGTCGCCGTTCTCTTCCTCCTGGTCATTGACTGGATCATGAAGACAACTACAACAGGCAGAAACAACGGTATACAGTGGACACTCTGGACGCAGCTCGACGACCTTGACTCGCTGACGACCTGGCGCTCCTGTCACACAGCCACAGCCAGATGCAGGACAAGACCACTCGCTTGGAGACACATCAGCCGGGACAGGGCTCAAGATTAACAGGAAGAAGACCGAGCTGATGAAATCAACACCACTGCCAACACACCAGTCACAGTCGATGGAGAGCCCATCAGGGAGGTGGAGTCTTTCGTCTACCTGGGAAGCGTGGTTGACAACAGGGAGGCACGGACCGAGACGTCACAGCCAGAATCGGCAAGGCAAGAAGCAGCTTTTGTCATGCTCAAGAACATCTGGGCATCTGGAGGAATCAGCATAAGAACCAAACTCCGCATCTTCAACTTCAATGTGAAATCAGTTCTGCTCTACGGATGCGAGACGTGGCGAACAACACAGACAGACGATTGCAACAAAAGATTCAGACATTCTTCAACACCTGTCTGAGGCGCATCTACAAAATCCGATGGCAGGACAAGGTCCGAAACGAAGATCTGTGGGAGCGTGCGGGACAGGAACCAGTGGCCAAGCAGATACTGCGAAGGAAGTGGGGCTGGATCGGACACACCCTCAGGAAGCCAGCATCCAGCACCACACGTGACACGCCAAGCCCTGACCTGGAACCCGCAGGGAAAGAGAGAGCCGGCCTCGCAACAGCTGGAGACGAGAACACTGAGGCGGGAGTTGAAACACACAAGGGACAAACTGGACTGGAATGACCAGAACAGCCCAGAACAGAGTGCGATGGCGAAGGGTCGTTGATGGCCTATGCTCCACCGGGAGCGGACGGGCATAAATGAAATGACTGATTTTCCTGCTGTTTTTTTTCTTTTTAAATGGAACACATACTTTTGTGTCTAGAATTGCATTTTTTCATGTCAAACAATTTGTTTAAATGTTAAGTGTCTGCACCCACCTCAGGTGATACGGCATATCGTGGGGTAAACTGGAATCTGTAAATTGGCAAAGAAAGTTGTGCCTCCTGCTATTAAATTTATGGTGCATGAACAAAATGCTTAATAATAATGAATAACTTTTCATGATGGTACACGTTAATAAGCCTTTTATTATCCTCCCCCCCCCCCCCCCCCCCCCCCCCCCCTTGTGGAAAAAAATATTGATCATCTTCACTATCAGCATCACATTACCAGTATCACAGTGACAATAATGCAATCCAACAAAAATGTTCAGAGAGATTCCACCTTACACTTTCTGACTTTGGAAAGAAAAACTGAATCTAAATACTCAGAATAGGGAGGAGAGGGGTAGAACTTGTAAGTTATGTTAAAATGGTAAGAATTAGTCGAAAGGCCAAAACTGAATCTCATGTGCTCCACTTCAATAACTATGACCAGCTGCCTAGTTTTGGTCATCAACCACACACACACACAACACACACACACACACACAACACACACACACACACACACACTCATGCCATCTCTAATAACTAACTTTGCTGAAACATAAGATAAGATAATGTTGCTTATACAAGTTATAGCCCAGCCGACCGCAGAGGGCCACATCAGGGCTGTCACCACGTTAAAATCAACTCACCAGTCAAAAAATAAAAATAAACAAAATAAAAAAGAAAACCAACTTTCACACATCTCGTTAAATGACATCGTCTACAAACGCACCAGAAACTTTGTTAAAAATCTTTCTGCCGTAAAATCTTAAATCAGATGAAAAATGTTAATCTCTCTCAAAAACTCAAGGATCACGTCAGGCGGGACATCCCTGAACAGGATCTTCATGGACTCCGCTGTAAAATGTTTGTGTCTCACATTGATCATGCAAGTCCCAACACTCCAAAAGAACATGTTTCATTGTGAGTGGCGCATGACATGGAATGCACCACGGAGCTTCTTCACTCTTTAAAAGGTAAGAATGGGTAAAATACGAATGGCCGGTGTGCAGCCGGCACAGAACCGTTTCCTCTTTACGACCACCCGACGTAGATGGGAGGAAGTCCTTAAGGTTTGGATGGATCTGAAAGAGTTTGTTATTCGTCTGTGTGTTCCAATCCTCCTGCCAGAGGTCTCTCACATAATCGTTAATTTTGGGTTTCACATCTGAGCAGGGGATATAAGTGTTGGACAGTTTTGCTGAAACATGTAGTTTGCTGAAACATGTAGTTTGTGATGAACATAATGACTTGAAATGAAAAGTTGGTCAGTGATGTGACCATATAGTAATGAATATGACATCTTTTTATCTCTCTCAGTCTCATGAACTTACTATAACATCACAGATCTATAGATCTACGTAACACTATGTTTTATGTATAGGACAACTGAAAATTAAAAAAATCTTTTTAAAAAAAAGGCAAAGAAAAGACAGAAGTCCTGTGCCACTAAACACGAGAATTTATAACAAAATTACGAAACAAACACGTCTCGACATTTTCAGTTTCTTCTGGCAAAAACAAATGACATTCAAGAAAATGAAAAAGGAAGAGATAGTCCCTGAACTCTTTGAACTGGGTGCAAATTGGCTGCGGAATAGAAATGAGGCTGAAAGAGAGACAATACGTGTTAAATTTAGAAAATGAATTTATTACAACAATAATAATTCCAATGACACTGATATCGAAAGTATTTTACAATCATACAATAATGAAACGTAAGTATCATTTCTATTAGTATTACTTGTTCTTTTATCATGATTTTCATTCTATTTATAACCACTGACCTGTCTGATTCTTAGTATCTTTCCCATTATCCTCTTTCTTCTTTTTATTCCTCTCCTCCACCTCTTCTTCTTTCTGATCATCATCATCATTATATATTACTATTATCATTATCATTATCAAATGTTACTGCCAGTGCCACTGTAACCATTGTCAACTGTCCTCTAACTCCTTCCTCTTCTTATGTTAGTATTGTTATAATAAATGTTAAATATTAGCATAATTATTATCATTATATTACTGCCACCATAACCATAAATTGCAAACTATCCTCTAACTCATTCCTCAAGTCCTTTTAGTATTGTTACTAACGTTAGTATGATTACTACAGTTACTAAACTATCATTATCATCAGGTACTATTTTGTTTTTATTTTCTTACCCATATATTGTCTCCACTTCAGCCTCATTTCCATTCCTTACCGGCTCAAAGAGTAAGATATTGTTATCCAGTTCAAAGAGGTAAGAAACTATGTTATTTTCGTCTAGAGATTCTTTTTGCCATTTTAACCCTTACCGTCTCCCCTTCAACCTGGTTTCCTTTCTGATGCATTATTGCAGTTTTGCACCCAGTTTAAAGAGACAAGTGACACACCGACTATCTTCCATTTTCATTACCTTGAATTCACTGCCTTGCCTGAAGAAAAAAATAGGTTGAAACATGTTTGTTTGGTAATTTGTTTATTCTTTTGAATGGAGGCGCGGTTCTAGAAGAACTGTCTTTCAACTCTTTGCTCTTTAAATTTCTGCTTGCAGTCGGCCCAATTTGAAACCAATTAAAAACACAAAATCTGAGAACCTCATCAAATGATATTGTTTAGAGCTCGTCCAACACTATCAAAGCTGGAAGGAAGCAAGTGTTTAAAAATCACAACATCTGGTGTATATTATGCCATACATCAAGTCATGTCCCCAACGCATCAAAAATACAAAGAATCTTTCCCAGGAATCTTTGCGTGTCATTTTCTCATTTCACAGGGTCAGAAGAGAAAACAGCATGCATCCACACTGTAAAACAAAACAATAACAATTAACAGCAAATCTACAGCACAAGTATGTTTATAAATCTTTACCTTTGGTATATCATTATACATGAACATATAATGACTATGCAGGCAAAAAGAAATAGAAAAACAAGAAAGGGATGCAGAAAATACCTCAAATTACATTAATACTCGCCACACGATCTACAAGGATCAGCCACAAACAGACAAGAGTAACTACTGGGACAAATTGGGAAGGACAGAGGCATGAGATGAAGATTCTGAAAACACATTCTGCACACAAATTATGCCCATTAACTTGCATGTGTATGCACACACACACACACACACATGCACACCATCGCACAAAAAAAAACACTTTGCTCATGCATGCTTAGCAATTTCTCACATCTGCACACCTTGGCCACTATATCAGCATTCTGGCACTATCAAACCACTTTACCTCACTGCCGCTTCCAGCCACAGCCCCACCTCCATCCCCCTCACCTTTCTTGACCAGTTCTCTTTCTGGTCCAAGGCATCTTTCCAAAATATTCTGACCTTGATTACCATGATTACTGCTCTCTCCCAGCCAAATACTGCTATTGATTTACACAAATGATCACAAGTAATCCTGTCTATAGATGCGAAAAATTCATCCCAGAAGTTAATTCAATCAGACAGGCAGGTTGATGAACCCTCTTCCTTTCCCTTTCTTTAAAAAAGAAAACGACAACTACCAAGTGGCTTAAATGTTATCCAAACAGAAACAAGCATCATCTGTGTGAATTAAACTAATTAAAGACACAACAATACAAGTTCGACACTCTACACTGACTGTGTGGTCTTGTGTCTATAAATACATTAAATAATTCAATTTTAAAAGGTCTGACCTTGACAATACATTACAAGATAAATGTCACAGTTTTTTTTAAAATATATTATTCAACACGTTTCATAATACTGGAGTGTAAACCAAGTGTTTTGAAAAATCTCAACTGTTAATACAGAAATTCATAGCAGTGTGTGTATAGGACTGAGAGGAGACAAAGACAGTGAGGGAAAAGACATGGTGATTATAACTTACGATCCAGTCCACCCAGGTACCGCATGGTGATTTCGCAGTGTCCCCACACAGCACTGACAATGGGGTACAGTTTTTTGCCCTTCAGATTGCGAAAGGCTACACCCAAGTACTGACCGTCCACCATAAAGCTCAGCGTACCCTCATCCATGTCCAGAATGACCAGGAAGCTGTCTGGAACCACAAAGTTTTCATCAGCGTTCAGCACCGTGGGTAGGTGATGCCTGGCTGGTTCTTCATGTCATGGTACAGTTTGTTGCGACCCAAGTCCCACCCCCACGATTCCTTATTGCTCCCCACCAGCGACTGGTAGCCCACACAGTGGAGGGGGGCCTCCGCCGTGCCCACCCCTACCACCGCATGAGTCCCTCGTTGCCGCGTGCTCCACACTATCTCCCAGACGTGCAGACCCCGTGTGTAGCCATAGCGACCACGAATACAGTCTGTGCTCTGAGCCACAGGGTGCCGGTGAAAGGTCAAGAGATCTTCATTTTTCACAAAAATGTTGAGGGAGCGATCATCGGGGTTCCAGGCGTGTTTGTACTGCACTTCCCGCGGAACGGATGGCATGTCCAGCAAAGCATCCAGACGGGCAGGTTTCTGGAAGTCCGGGTTAAAGGCTGGTTCACGGGTGACACTTTTATAGGTTGGCTCTCTGGAACTGGAGATGGTTTTGATGCCACCGGAGACCTTCTGCCCCATGTTCATTGCTTGGGGGACGCCAGAACTTTGGTGGAAAAAGGAAGCAAAGTGGCAGCAGCAGGGGATGGAGAGGAGTCGGTGCGCTGTGGTTGCTGGCAGGGGCAGCCACACTTTTTACTTCAGTGCATCGTCTGCACATACAATTAAGACATGGTCACACAGACAAGTAGGTAGAATTGTTCATAATAATAATTAATAGCAATAATAATAATGATTATTTATGGTGCTTAATCTTACATCATAAGCCCAAAACGCTTACAAATACATAAAAGGTTAATGAATTTAACATAAATGAAACCAATAAGATGATAAATACTGCAGTAAATACCATAGATCTACAAACAAAGGTGCCTATCAATACACACCCTCGCGCACTCCCACACAAACACATGATCCCACACACACTGTCGCACAACAACATGCGCACCACACACACACACAGTTGCATACACACACACACACACACACGTTACATGTCATTGTCACTGAAGTAATACATATAGCTAAAAAAAATTGTTGATGTTATGCAACACACCTTATTTTTCTTCTGCTATCATGTTTTATTGCTAAAAAAAAAAAAGTAGAAAAGAAAAAAGAATCCAGACATGTTTGCAGACCGCAAAGCTCACAGTCCCACCATCCGTATACCACTGAATCCTGAAAGGCAAGATGATCATGCCATCTTTGATCTTCCCTTTCTTACATAATGACAACAACAGTGCCTTTTCCCGTCAAAATAGTGAAGATTTCTTGTGAGTGAGATACTGAGCAGAACAGTGATTTCCCACTTTTCCTCTGGAAGTATTGTGAAGAGGTAAAATTTGGGTTTTGTTAATTGTTTAAAAAGTGAAAACAGAAACTGGACATACATGACTAAGGGTAAAAGTCCGGAGATTAAAATGACCACTGTACATTATGGAGAGTCGGCCATCACAGACTTGAAATTTCAAAATAATTTTCAGTTGTCCCAGGGACTACCACCACCACCACCAAAGAAACAACAAAAACAAACATATGAACTTGGCGATGGCATACTCTGCACACATGTAATACTCCTGAGAAAGAGAAATAAAAATGGAGTATCTCTACCCTTTCCATGTGACCAAGCCAATGACTGCATGCAGTTGACAGATTCTGTTCGTAGAACATGTTTTCTCCGAGTGAAACTACACCTTGCCGACGTTCCTTTCTCACAAAACCCTGGGGACAGCGGAGGTGTCACAGTCAAAAAGAGATGAGGGAAATATGATGGATGTGCACTCATGCTGACAGCCCAGTCAGCCTTTCACTAACACAGTTACAAAACAAACAAAAAAACTGGCCCAAAAGACTAGTGGTGAGAGCATTTCCACCTATCTGCCACACTAAGTTTTCCCACAAATCTGGGTGGGTGGTTATTCTTAGACCTGACCAGTGTTAGCCATCACAAAAGCAGTCCAAGCCTACCATAATATTCTACTTTTGGGGGAAATGTAGATTAACCACGAATATTTCTTTATGGAGCAGGGGGAGGAATCGATTGGGGTGGAGAGTGCTTAATCCATCATATTTGGCCTTAAACAAGAAAAGGTTTTGTTACCTGTAGTTTAAGATTTGTTTTCAAGCCTTCAGTGTTTGTTCAAAAAGTACTTTTTCAGGCTAAAAGTACAAACACTTGTGTTTACATTCACTGTCACATTTGTGATCACAAATTTACTCTATAACTTGAAAATGAAATTTAACAATTGTTCATAACGTAACAGTAGCACAAATCAAAGCTATGAATTTCTCATTTTATAACCATATAAGGAGAGAAAAGGGAAACACTATGAGCATGATCACTGCATTCACTTTCTTTTCAGATGATATGTGCTTCAATTTTTTTCAAAAGCAAAGTCAACTGGGACAGATGCAAAAAAAAGAACCTGACGAATAAATCTATTCCCTCCCCTCCTCCCTCCCGACTCCACCCCTCTTGCCTTCTTTTATCCCCACAGTGTGTGTGTGTGTGTGTGTGTGTGTGTGTGTGTGCGTGCGTGCGTGCGTGCGTGCGTGCGTGCGTGCGTGCGTGCGTGCGTGCGTGCGTGCGTGCGTGCGTGCGTGCGTGCGTGCGTGCGTGCGTGCGTGCGTGTGTGTGCGCCTGTGTCTGTGTGCGTGTGTGTCTGTGTGTGAAAGTGACTTGTTAGTTGTATGATTACCGAGGTGAATTACTAAACAAAAAGAATGAATGCCAATTCATGTAAATAAATCTCTATTTCTAATACTGACGTGCAATATGATCTGCATCATCACAGCTAAATCTTCTTTTAAGTGATTAACTTAACGTCATTTTCAGTTTTCTGTCAATGGCAAATGAAAAACATATGGCTACCTGCCAGTTATTAAAAACAAATGAACAAATAGGCAAAAAAAAACAATGAATCTGTGGCAAGTTGAAGGGTGATTCATCACACAATATATTGCGTGCAAAACTTAGACACACTTGTGTCACAATACAAATGGCACACTTGTCTCACAATCTTAACTTCTATGCTCGCTCTACTGGTAATAGGTAAGCACAGAACCAATTTCAATCAACTTCAGCGAACACTTATCAAAAAGTCCATCTCCTGAAACATCTCGGCAACCACCCGAGTGAAGGGTGGAAGAGGACATAGGCTGGAGTTGCCTCCAGAATGGAACACACCAGGTGATTCCAACTCCAAGCGTCCTGAGACTAGTGAGAGGTACAGATGCCAAGGTCACAATGCAATTTGGTTGGGTACTAGGAGCTGACTCGAGAGTCAAAGGAGAAATGATCACAAAGCACTAGGCGGGATGGTCCTTGGATAAGTAGGGCAAAATGGCAACCCTCTGTTCTGAAGAAAGGTGCCGAGGGTGGTGGGGAGAGAGTGGGGATGTGCCAGACTCTCCTAAGGCCGACATCTGGTGTGTCAGGTAGGACCCTGGTGTCCATTATCTAGAACATGAAGCAACTGATTCCTCACAGGTGAGGGTGGGGGGAAGGGCTCGAAAAAGAAAGGAGGGGGGGAAATGAGAGGTTGGACAGTTGTGTTCAGTGAAGGGCAAGTAGCACACTCCAATACAATGATGGGAGGGAAGGAAGGATGGGGAGGGAGGTGGGGATGGGGGTGGGGGGGGGGGGGGGGGAGTAGCAACCCTGTACTGTATTCCTTTTCCCAGCTGAAATTTCGAGGATGGGACATGGGGTCCTTAGAGACCCATCTCTGTCTGCCCCAAGAATACTGTGTTCTTGTGTAGCTTATACTCCACCAATGAATGGTTAATAGAAACCGTATAGTCATTCATTGTGGCTACAGTGGTAAGAACCACCCATCCCCAAACCTTCCTTCCAGCTTGGCATTTTGACTGGGAAATGGCATGTGAGCACAGGCAAAAAATGTGGATGGGTGGGACACACTAACATATGTTGACAACAAATTTTGAACTAATTCAACCAACCAGTTTTGGCACTGCATTTGAGTGTAAATTGTCATCTGAAAGTTTAGTTCTTGCTTCCAGCTTTACCTCTCTTCCTTAACAGGAAATAGGGATATCACATATTTGGGTATTCATCATAGCCCCAGCTGACTTTGTTCAATATTCTCTTCCTCAAAATGTCTGTGCTCACAAGGCTTGGGAGACTAACATTGAAAACAAGGTCCCTGATGTTGACCAGTCAACAAAGTCTTCAAAAGCTGGTGAAAATCTCATAAAGAACACTAAATCTTATCAGTCATCATGGGGCAGAAAATCAAAGTGGTGGCAGTATGGTGGCAGTATAATATAGCAAAACAGGCACTCTAAACTGCACAACTTGTACAAAGTATGCTTTGACATCATTTTTAAATTCTAGGAAGAAAATCACATTTGACCAAAAGCCACAGGCACCTGCAGCTGAAGTGAACTAAGTAATTAATTTCACTTTGATCAACCTTACAGAGGCTATTTGGGCATTCACTGTGTTTAGAAATGAAGTTTACTAATGGTGAGATGGTGAGAAAATCACATGTCTGTAATAATTTGTAATAACCAAGTCAGCCAAGTTCCTATGCAGTTTGTGCATTTCTTAAAAAAATGAATATGCATTTTAAAACTTTGTAGACTTATACCTTGATGCAACTTTTACAAAATTCTTTAAGTACTATCATTCATTTTGTTCTGTCACAGCACTGCTGTGGTAAAAATCGACACCATGTGGCTGATACTGAATCCATGAAAATCCAGTGTGTAATAAACTTTCTATGTGAATGTCATATATATTATTTGACATTCAATTCTGAATAACTGTCAAAATAAACAAATCGACAACAAAAACATAATGTTAAGCAGAAAAATTACAATCTACACACATTTCATTGTTTCAAAAAAGGCTTTTTTTTTCATAATTTGACTTAACATCAAAATTAAAAAGGCAAATTCTTTTTTTCATAATCTGACTTAACATCAGAATACTTTGATAATATTCAAATCAATTTTCTTGTGAATGTATACATGTTTTGAACACATTTTTCATCCATGTATACTCAACTCATCAGCCCAATGTCATAGGTTTGCATATATATATATATAGATTCAACATATGTGACATGCTGCCCATGAAAGAAGGATATGAAACCAAAAATTTCTTGTGAATTACTCAATTAGTTATGAACACAATGACGGCTTCAACTTGTGCTTTACTTCTAACATTTTATTGTTTCAGAGTAAGACATTGCAAATTTTCAACAACTTTAAGCATAATCACAGATTCACACAATCCAAGCATGATTTACAGAAATCACCAGAGCACTGAATATAATATAAGAATGGAATTTGTTTTAAAAATCCACATGACACAGGGGTTGTAATACAGTCTTCGCTGTTTTGTGTTCAGGTATACAATCCTTGCAGAAAAACATGTTCAAAATAAAATATAACTAACAAATAGGGTAACTCTTGGTCCAATGAGAAATACACATGTATGCCCATAGCTCTAAATGAATGCTGCTTAAAACATCAAATCATCTAGCAGAAATGATAACACAGACTGACACTGACAGAGCACATAGAACAATCCAGAGACAGGGTATGTCATGCAACTTGCTCATCGACATTATTTACCGTTCACTGTTCCCCGCCTCATTTAACATCTCCTTTCAAAGCAAACAATTCTAAAGCAATTGTAGCCACTGTGCATAGACTTCTACATCTCATGAGACTAGTGAGAGCTCTGTAAAATCCTCAAAATAAGTCAAATGAAGGTCTCAGACATCCAGCCCGTTAAGCGTCTTCTTTAACAGGCAACACTGATGAGTTTGTGTGTGTGTGTGTGCGTGCGCGTGCGTGCGTGGTGCGCGCACGTGCGTGTTTGTGTGTCACTGTGTGTGAATGTGTGTGTGTATGTGTGTGTGTGTCATTGTGTGTGTGTATATGTGTGCGTGTGCGCGTGTGTGTGTGTGCATGTGTGTGTGTGTGTGTGTGTGTTTTCCTTCTTATCATGGACCTTGGTGCTCAGTCTTTTATGTAAAAAAGATCACACTGGATCAGTCTGTGTGTGTGTGTGTGTGTGTGTGTGTGTGTGTGTGTGTGTGTGTGTGTGTGTGTGTGTGTGTGCATGCATGTGTGTGCGTGTCTGTTTCCTTCTTATCATGGACCTTGGTGCTCAGTCTTTAGTTTTATGTAAAAAAGATCACATTGGACCAGTCTGTGTGTGTGTGTGTGTGTGTGTGTGTGTGTGTGTGTGTGTGCGTGTGTGCGCGCGCGCATGTATGTATGTGCATGTGATCCTAGCTTAACTGTACATAGAAAAGGCCATTCACCTAGTGTTACAGCAGAATTACAACATCTGAGCAAAAAAATGGCAAGATTATGTTCGCTGTAACTTCAAGTGTAAGCAATGAACACGAACATGCTCTGTGAGGCAATACAAACTACACTCTGAAACAATATTGCAATGAAAGGAGATCATATACAAGTCAGACATTCCTCAGCTGAAAGCAGCCACTCCCTTTAAAGTCTAATTGATACAACTTCTAAATACAACTTCTAAAAAAACAACAACTGCCCATTCGATCTGTCTTCATCATAATATTCATTCTAAATTGTAAAATCTGGGTCTTGTAGTGATCCTCTGTCATGTTAACTTTTTTCCTTCAGAAATCATACTCTTACCATTGTTGTCTAGTGTGAACATTAAAACAATGGGCAAGAGTTGAAATGGGCTGATGGGGGTCAATACAAAAGGTCATGTAATTCAGCTTATTAAGGGTTTGGCTGTCTCTTGAAAGTTGATTGAGCACTGTCCTTTGGCTTCTTCTTCTTCTTCCTAAAACACCGGTTCACTCAAAAACGAGTAGGTCACCAGCGCTTGTTCTAAACAATTCATTTTTCTCCGTTTCAAACATACCTTTAACAATAAACCAGTGGAACTAAGCTTGACAGTGGGAGAGCGCATTCGACATGTAGATATATCTAACATTCTTTGTAGCTTAACACACCAGACATTAATCTTTGTATCATAAACTATCAAACACACACACACACACACACACACACACACAAATTTCATGACTGCTTGTCAGGGTACGACACCGTGAGTTGAAAATGCACTGAAAGCGCTTTCAAAACATTTTTTTAGTTGTGACTTCAAAACAAAATACTCGTCTACACTGTCGTACACAGCTAGCTTTTGTTCTACCTTCAACTCAAGCTCCGGTAGCTGAATAAAATGACCGTAATTTACTGTACAGTTTTGGCTCTGGAAACTGAACTTATGAACAAGGTATACTGCTGTCACAAAGTCGCAGTCTCTCGCATAAAATGATATCACCCATTTCATTGTGTCTGGGTCTTCCAGCTGAACAAGTTCAACAACAAAGATCGAATGCAGACGCCAACATGAACGTTTCGTGTAAAATGTTAGCCTATACATGCCACTGAAATGACCCAATACTTACCCTTAAACACTGGTTTGTGAGGATACCGTTTTTCACAGTAACTCAGAAAAATGTTTGGAGCCATAAAAGAAAGGAACACCAACCCAAACTGAACATGAAATATTTCTTTGTGACTCACGTCCTACGGGTCCCTGGCCATTATTAGATCTTAAAATGGCGGCTGTATTATGTGTATCACGTGACCTCAAAAGTGGAAAACGTCAGAACGTGGAAATCTGTCGACTGCTCTTGTCCAATGAACCCAGAATAATGGCTGAAAATCGATATTATTAATCTTATTGATCATGCTTGTGTCACAAATTCTTCTATCTGGCATATGTGTATTGTTTCGAGAACGAGCACGAATTACCTGGGCCTGAATTTGGCCATTGCTTTTAACTTCTTGAATATCGAGTGCGACCCCTTGTTGCCAAATTTGCTCCAGGGGCCAACAGTCCGAGTCGCACTGTTTTATGTTATTTTATTTTACTTTTTTAACATGCGCGCTGGTGACCTACTCGTTTTTGAGTGAACCAGTATTTTAGGAAGAAGAAGAGCAGACAGAAAGCAACCTGAAATGAAAAAAAAGGATGCTTTCAACAAAGTGACAGATGAACAGCCGATGGTGGGCCCTGAATTTCCTGGGGAGTGATCATTAGACTAAGGGCCTCTGCGCATGGAGAACGGAATGTCGAGTCATTATTTAGTATTATAATGATTTGTGAGGCTGATTTGGAATTACCTGATAAATGTTATTTGGAAACAGTGGACAACACCTATGCATGTACAAATTAGGCATTATTGAAACAACCAAGGGAAAACATATAACTAGTTTTCTAAAGTCTGCTTCATCCAGTCCGTAACACCGGTCTTCCCATTCCCATCATTGTACTCACACGCCACTTTTTTTTTCTTTTTTTTTTTAAACTGTTGTTTTCGCTGTAATGCCTTTCTAAAATGGAACACATAATAAAAAGGCTTATGTGCGTCCATGCGCACCCACGCGTGCACACACACACATTGTGGGTAAGGCAAACCAAGTATTAGGAATGGTAAAGAGAGCCTTCACATTTTTAGACAAAGATACTTTCACTACATTATATAAGTCCATTGTGAGACCGCATCTGGAATATGCAAATGTTATCTGGTGTCCTGCAAACCTAAAGAGGCAATCCATCCTGATCGAAAGAGTTCAGAGGCGTGCAACCAGACTGCTGAAGGAATGCAAAGAAATGAACTACTATGATCGATTAAAATTTTTGAACCTACATTCACTAAAGGGTAGACGACTACGAGGTGATCTCATACAGATGTTTAAAATTTTCCACGGATTTGATGATGTTGACTTGCACTCCTTGTTTTCCTATGCACCTGTGAATGTTACGAGGAACTCTGCAGGAAAACTCTTTGTAATGCATGCCAGAACTAACAAGCGCAAATTCTCATTTTCTTTTAGAGTTGTTAACCCATGGAATGCATTACCTTCATCAGTTAAATTTGCAAAATCTGTGAATGAGTTCAAGAACCTGATCGACAAACTGCCCCAGCTAGAAGATCTATTTTATGGCTATGACGAGTAGCAACCCATTAGGTACGACCAATCTAGATAAATATAACCAGAACCAAACCAGGAGGGGACAAATATTAGACCTCGCGGTCTAGGCGTAATCAAAACGCCGTCCCTACTACTACTACTACTACTACTACACATGCACACACACGCGCGCGCGCTGTGTGTGTCCGTGTTTGTGAGTACGCGCGCGCGTATGTGTGTGTGTAAGTGGAGAGAGAGTCGAGAGAGTACACATTGATCAGCTTCTTAATTCGGGTCATCCCCCTCCCCGAATGGTTTGACTCCCAGGGAGTTAAACTGTTCATATGTAAATTTTAACTCCCTGGGAGTTAAACTAGAATGACTCCCACCCTGTGCCAAAATAACTCCACTCAGTAAAACTTCAAAATGTTCTAAAATCTTTTTTGTACAAGTCTCAACAAATTCTTGAAACATTAAGGGGGGAGTCATTTTGTACATTCTTCTTCTTCCTAAAATACTGGTTCACTCAAAAACGAGTAGGTCACCAGCGCGCATGTTAAATGGTAAAATAAAATAACATAAAACAGTGCGACTCAGACTGTTGGCCCCTGGAGCAAATTTGGCAACAAGGGGTCGCACTCGATATTCAAGAAGTTAAAAGCAATGGCCATATATCAGACTTAACTCCCACCCTGTAACAGAATGACCCCCCTGGGAGTTAGTACAGATTAACTCCCTGGAGTTAATCCAGGCGTGTAAAAGTTTAACTCCCACCCCACTAAGGGGAGTCAGTTTTTCACAGTTTAGAATAACTCCCTGGGAGTTAATGTGTACACGTGTTTTCTGACTCCCAGGGAGTTGCTTTGTAATAGAGGGGGAGTTAATCTGATCATGACTAAGATGACTCCCACCCACCTATTCCCAGGTGTCTTTCGGTAAGAGAATGGAGAAGGGAATTTAATGTTCATGATCATCATCATCATACATGTGCTGATCTATGCATGTCCTTGATATTTTGCTATGCCTTTTTGTATATAATCTGTATGTAAAGTCTGTATATACATGAATTAATGGCTTGATGCCTTAGCTTTGGTAGAAATACTGTACCTTCAGTCTTTGGCGTTCTCTCTCTCTCTCTCTCTCTCTCTCTCTCTCTCTCTCATGGAATCTATTCGACTATATCAGTCACCCATAAGTGTAGGCCATTGCACTCAAATGGAGTAGAAATGGAAAATTTTCAATTTTTCATTGTGTCATGTCGCCAAATTAGGGAGGGGGGGGGGGGGCGTTGAGAGGGTAAGGAAGGTGGGGAGAGAATGACGAGTAGTTGCGATGTGACGTGAAATTGTTTGTATTGACTCGCTACATCTGGGAGAGAAGGAAGGAGAAAAAGGGTTGGCATAGATTAGAAATTTGTGTGTGAGACACATGGGATAGAGAAAGGGGGGGGGGGGGGGGGGGTTGCCTGTTTTTGTACAATTTGTACAAGAGGGTGGCTGCTTGGGAACGATCTGATGTAGTTAAGCGACTCGTCACAGGTGTGGTGTTGTGGTTGTGCCAAGCTGAAAATGAAAGTCGGCCAGCCAATCAGAAAAACACACATTTTTCAATAAAATTCAGGACACGTGACTAATTCACAGAAACCAATAATATCGAAGGAAACAACTCTACCTGACAAGTCTTGATCTGGCAAGTTAGTGTGAGAAAAACACACACACACACACACACACATTTCGAAAATGTATATATAAGATGCATGGGTGGTTGCGAGGTGCGGGGAGTAGGTGGTGGGTGGGCGTCATTCTGGTGGTATGTCAGAATAACTCCCCTGGAGTCAAACTGAAACACAGTGGGAGTTAGTTTTTTATATTCTAGTTTAACTCCCAGGGAGTTAAAATTTACAAATGAACAGTTAACATCCTGGGAGTTAAACCATTCGGGGAGTTAAAACTTTTCGTTACACCGGCTGCACACCCGGGCCATTCGTATTTTACCTATTCGTACCTTTTAAAGAGTGAAGAAGCTGTGTGGTGCATTCCATGTCATGTGCCGCTCACAATGAAACATATTCTTTTAGAGTGTTGGGACTTGCACGATGTGATACACAAACATTTTACGGCAGATTCCATGACGCCATCTTTGAGTTCTTGAAAGAGATTAATATGTTTCATCGGATCTGAGATTTTACAGTGGAAAGATTTTTAACAAACTTTCGGATGGTTTTTCGATGTATTTTAAAGAATTGTGTGAATGAATGACTTGTGAGTTGATTTTAACGTGGTGACAGCCCTGATGTGGCCCTTTGTGGTCGGCTGGACTATAAGCAACATTATCTTATCTCCTCCTCCTCACACACACACACACACACACAGAGAGAGAGAGAGAGAGAGAGAGGAGAGAGAGAGAGAGAGAACAGAAGAACGTATAGCACGGGTCAGAGGGCTTTCTACAGCCGGGAATCTCGCATGATAGCTGGGAGATGATGGGTCTTCTTTGTCACGTTTCTCAAAGACGGTCGACATCACCACATCAAGATAAGTGATTCGCGGTTCCAAACATACAAATTCAAATAAACAGAATGGCACTATTTGGGGGGAGAAAAAAAAAAAAAAAACTTAGCTGGCACAAACTGGACTACCTAGGCCTCAAGCGTCTTAACGATCAAGATCAAGAAACTGGGTCACGGTGAGTTCTTAATGAAATCCGTCGTCAGGTTTGATTGGTTCATGCATTTGCATATTATAGCACTTTTTTTTTCGGTTGGAATCCAATAAAATAAGTAAAAATGTTTGCTGGGGATATTCTATGAATGCTTGTATGGTTCAAGTTTGAATCAATTTTCAGATTAGCAATGCCCCAAACGTTCACATGGTTTACACGGAGCTTTGGGGTATGGACGTTTCATTATCATTGGAAAGAGGAGAAGACAACTTCACTGCCTCCACATTACAAGGGAACTTTACCAGCTAAGGCTTTTTTTTATGTTGTTTGTTCGCTTGTTTTTTTATATATTAGTTTTTATACCGTCAGGTTTCGTTCAGAGGATTAAAAAATGAGGACCCTGTCAGATGCCTATTCCTACTTATGTCGCGTGACTACCAACTCAAATGGCTATAAACAATGGTTTATTCTCGTTAACTCTTTTGAGTCATTGAGAAATACAAAAACATGCAACAAACATGAGATGGCGGGTACGCAGAGGAAGAACAAAGAAAGTGAAATTACATAAAGAATCACGAGTATATTAAATCCACATAAAAGCATGAAAGCACACAATGTAGGGTTGACTAGATTAGAATGAAAGTAAGCGTCAATAGTTTTGTAAATATGTATCGTTGATTCAAGTCAATGCAAACAGAGGTAGTTTAAAATGAGGTTCATTGTACATACAAGAGAGAGTGAGAGTGAGAGTCAGAGAGAGAGAGAGATAAGATAATGTTGCTTATAGCCAGAGAGAGAGAGAGAGAGAAAAGATTATTGTATCGATTACACACATGCAACATTGAGTATATGACATTGACAGACTACAATTTACAATCCCCGGATGGAAATGACTGGACAAATGTACTGCTGTGAATACATGTTGCAGAAGCATTATACTTTCGTAATGCTATGACGTATTATACTGTCATGGGAGCTCATTCAGTCAATTCTGGTGTACTGGGAAATGATGATTTACTTCCCTTTGATATTTTCCCCTCTATTTTCAGCAGTCGTCTACAAGTTAAGGCATCAGTTTGGATGTAAATACCAAAAGAGCCCAGCAGTCGAACAAATGTATGTAAATTGACAAAGAAATGAAAACCATGATAGCAGAGAGAAAACAGTCCATGGTGGGTTGAGATGTTATGGAAGAAAGATTTTCAAGCAATCTGTGGAACTGCTTTAAAATTTTTGTTTGTTTCTTAGACTTGCCAACAGAATCGACTTGGAAAAGATGGCAGCTCTCATATGACCCCTCATGAACTGGTCATTGAATGATCTCTGTGGGAACCCTGTAACAGTCAGTTATACTATTAATAATGCCCAAACCCAAAAGCTTGTCAAAGAGAGTACATGGCTCCACGCTGCAGTGCAGGTAACACACCACAGATTAATATGCCAAGGCTGTGATTGACTTAATGTTTTGAGTAAAGTAAACAAGCACGATTGGACTGGCCTGTCTGGAAGTTGTTCCTGCATGTCAGAACAAAACATACTTTATATCTTTGTTAATGTCCTTTTTTCTTTTCGTAAAAACTATGTGTGTGAATACATGCATGCATGTATGAGTGCATGCATGTGTGCGTGTGTGTGCGTGTGTGTGTGTGTGTGTGTGTGTGTGTGTGTGTGTGTGTGGTACACATGCATTTTCCAACTTTTTCTCCTCCACATTCCCTCCCCCACATCCCACAAGCACCTCCTCACACATGTACACTTTCTTCTCATATTTATTATTATGAACTCCCATACTCTTTTGAGAGTGTTTAGATACAAACTGCTGCTTAAAACAGATGAACACGTACTTTCACTTATACTGCAATCAGGGTAGGAAGATCTTTATGTGAATCAATATATGATTTTTTTCTTAACATAACAATTTGATGCATTCCTCATAAAATGGCTTGAAAGGGAGGAAAGCTGGAGGAGGGGGAGAGGGGGGGGGGGGGGGGGAGAGGAGAAGGTGGCTGTTTGAAACAAACAAAACTTACAAACACTCAGAAAATGGCATCATAAAAGGTTTCAAGAACAAAAATGAACAGATTTGGGATCAGTTCCCCATCAAACTCTAGCAGCCATGATATTAATGTTAAACTTAAGAGAGAAAATTTTTCTTTATTATGTTTCTCGCTGTAAGGGAAGCAACTATAAACAACACAATAGTTTTCACCGTGAAGCCAATAATCAGACAAATTAAATGAAGTATCATATGAGGGGCATTTTATTTTTTCTTAAAGGTTGTTTTGATTTGAAGACCTTGCTATATCTCGAAAGTCCTGCTTGGATCATACAGTGTTTTGGAGCACATACCTGATTTTGGAGTGCAGACTGCATAGCCAGCTACCTATCTATCCAGCATTGGGGTTTTCTGACATCTACAGACAGTACATTTGCTGGAAACTGTTATGCAGCGAGGTCTTTGAGCTTGCCTGAAGAATGAAGTGTGCCTTACACACAGTCCATTTTCATTGTCACTATCTGTCAGAGATCAGTCCATTTCATCAAGTCATCAGACTGCTGCCTGCAGATATCATAGTGGTGTACATGAGAGATGTACACAAGCTTAGACACACAGAAGGTCCTCAAGACTTGCATGAGCATGTATATCTCCATGCTTTGAAGGTCTGATGTGACAGTTCCATCAACTGCCAGCTGGCTGTTCTCCTTGCATCAGAGTCATAAAGATGCCTCTGTGCTCATTCATACCTTGGAATAATGGTAACTGTTTCCCATCGCTTAGTCCATCTCTCGATGAGGAATCCATGCTGCCAGATTCAGCTAGATCAGTGTCTGTAGTTTCTAACAGCACTCAATATGCTATGCTCATCAATGGTAATTGCCGGCAACTTTACTAACTTTCTTTGGTAGGAAACCCCTGGGCAGAATGTGTTCAGCGCACAGCACAGGTCAGGACCAAGACTGAGGCCAGAGCTGCAAGCTGGCCTGCCTGCTGTCACTTGTGAAATGATCAGATGTTTGTTTGTACACAGTTTGAACCATGGCTGTATGGTACAGCATTACTGTTGTGGAAATCCAAAGTACGACTGTGGCTCATTCTTTATTTTGCGTATTATTACTTTCTCAGTTTAAAGCATGTGATGGCAGTGGTGTGGGGGGAGAGAGAGAGAGAGAGAGAGAGGGGAGAGAGAGAGAGAGAGAGGGGGAGAGAGAGAGAGAGAGGTTTCTTTATAGACACAACGTGTGTGTATGCATGTCATTTGACCCGGGTGCATGTAATTTGGTTAATGAGCATTATAGGGTCACATCTCTCTGCCTGTGCATGTGTTTGTATATGATTTTTGAGAGCGTGTGTATGTGCATGTGTGTGGCGTGTGTGGTGCGTGTGTGTGTATGTGATGTGGCCCTCTGCGGTCGGCTGGGCTATAAGCAACATTATCTTATCTTATCTTATGTGCATGCATGCATGAAAGTGAGCTGATTTTGGACATGCATGTACATGAGTGAGAAAGCATGATGAAGTAATGGTTGCTTGTGCAACTATTTGGGAGACAAATCTGTGACTTTTTTTCATTTTTTCTTATTCTGACACTCAGCAACCCCACAAAACTGACTGAAGGGAGAAAATGATCACACAAAAGTCTGAATAGCTCAGAGACTCTGACAAAATGACAGCCTGAAATGATACACATGTGCACTCCAAGATCATCTAAAATCACTTTTATCAGTTCTCCCTAATTTGTGTTTTAAACAAGCAGCGAAACATCTGAAACTTTTATTAGATAATATAAAAGTAACCAAAAACTAGGCACTGCCAAATGTTAAAAGTTTTTATGTCATGGTGACGGAAGCATTCTTCCTCTTTTGGACTTAAGCAGCTGACTTTGTATTGGCTGCCACATAGCTTTGACGGATCAGCTTGCCATTTTGTTTTCAGTAAAAATGCAAGTTCCTCCCCCCAGAATGTTCTGGAGGATTCCTCATGTCCCTCTTTTTTCCTTAATTTTTCTTTCCTATTTGAAAAAAAAAGGCTGCAAGTGTGTGAACATGAATTGTCTTGAACTAACTTCATTCAGTACTTATAATACACACGGTGGGGAAACTTTTTTTCAAAATGCAGTCTGTTACATTCTACTGAGAAAGACGCATTTCAAACAGAACATAGCTAAGTTTGGCCGAGTTTGAAAACTCTTGCATTGCCCAGTCACAATGGATGCACTTGACATCAATGTGTCACATATATATTTTGTACTTAGTGGCAAACATCCTGTTGCATCTGATATTTTGAAACGTACTCAGCAATTTCATTGTGGGTATGACACATGGGGAGCCCTATTTAAAGTAATAAAAAAAAAAGATGCCAGTCTAAAGTATGAACAAACACACAAAACGTCCCCACAGCATGAGCTTTTACCACCCTGAATGCATGATTTCACAAACAAAACATTTTCAGTATTATAAAAAAAAATATCTTCTTTATTTCAATTGTACATTTAAAATTTTTAAAAAAAAAATCACTGCACAAATTCATGCATTTCTCACTTTAAAAATATATCATCCATACTCCATGGACAAATCTGAAAGATTCATCAATAGCAATCAATAAAACAGTCATAAAATGAATCAACTTCAACCAATAGGAATGCCCTGCCGCTCAATGAATCTATGCAAATCGAAAAGGAAAGTCATACAGAACAAATAGCTGAAGGTAAGAAAAATACAATACAGGGAAATCGACAGATGAAAGAAAGAAGAAGAAAAAGTAAATGCTATAGGGCAAACACAATGCAGGGATTCTCTCTTTGCCTAGTGGACCTATCTCAGGTATATCCAACAGCTCTTCATTCCACTGAGTGAGTGTGCTGTCTCCGATGAATGAAACAGAGAGAAAAGAGTGGACTCATTACAGAAATCAAGGCTATCACAGTCACTGCACGATCAGCTCTCTTTTTTTCATGCTCTTGACAGCACTCTCCTGATCATACTGTCATTTTATGAACAAAGTTTTCACCCCTACTGAGATGCCCATGGACGCTTTTCTTTTCTCTTTTCATGAAGCTACATCTGAATCATTGTTTCCGTGACTCCCCATATTCCAGATAATAGATTTGGGACGAGACAGGGGAAGGAATATGTGGGAAGGCTGGGTGGGATTGCAGCTCTCCTGAACGAAGCTGGGTCAGGGAACATGATCTATCCATGCGTGGGGGCCACCTTCACAAACTGATAGAAATCACTGCAAACCTTTCAACTCTCACTATTACTTTGCTAACCTTTTTCGTTGTTGCCTTCTCATGTTCTGATGGAGGTTCTTGCAAGCAGAATGGTGAGAGTTATACCCCTCTTCAGGCATGTTCACAGACCTAAGCTTGCCACTGAAGTCTTGAAGTGTCATCTTGGGATGATGTCAAAAGCAGACAGAAGACTAAATCATGTACCCGTTCTCCTGGCTGAAGTTGCCACAGCTCAGTCAGTCAAGTGAAGTCACAGTTGTTGCTCTCTGCACTCTATGCAGAGAGAAGCCAACACTGGAGACAGGAGTTCTATGCGCTGTTCTGCAGCTGTCACATTTGGTGAGTAATCGGCAGACAAAAGACATACAACTATGTCTTCAAAAGTCAGCTAGCAGCCTTTCTTCATGCTAAGGCATTTGCCACACACCACATCAATGGACGCCAGAGGGGGGTGCAGCGGTCATTGCACCCAATAAACTGGCTCTCAAGTCTCATTTCAAGGCCATATACTCAGCCTAAGGGTAGAGAAAGAGAAGAGAAAGAAGCCCAGAAATCCACAACCACACCAACACCCTGAGCGATCAAGGACTTGGACTCATGTAGCACACCAGCCAGAATCCATGTGGCGAGAAAGTAGTCACAGAATCCATCATGTGGCGAGAAAGTAGTCACAGAATCCATGTGGCGAGAAAGTAGTCACACTGCTTTCCCATTCATAGCCTTGCATTGTGATCATGGAAAATGCCTCATCACAAAAATTTGGATCAGGACCTAAAGTGGTCCATATGTTTGCTGAAATCACTGTTGATACATGTATTTCACTTCATTATTATCATTATCATTGTATGGTTTTATGAATTTCCTGAAGCAGTTGGGAAAACAACAACATGGCAATATTCCTCTTAAAAACACTATGATCATTACATTAACTGCAAACCTCCTTTTTGTACTTGAAAAATTACACTGGAGTATCTCTCATGGACAATGTTTTGTGAGTTCCTATTGCTCATACAATGACAATACTGCACTTGTAAACCACACAAAAATTCATACAAAGAAGATGAGTAAAATGATATCCAAACAAGTATCCAGAATATAAAATGTCAGCTAAACTTTCATCCCACATACAGTGTATTAAATGACTAAGTCCACATATTCACAAATATTCACCATCCGCAAACACTTCAAAAACACAATTGTATGGCGTCTCAGACCTGACCAAAGTGGCTCATCACAGTAGGACCAACTCATACACTGGAAACTAAGTATGCCATGATGACTCTGATAGTCATCAATTCAGGAAGCCTTCACTGCTCACTTGTAGTGAACATTGTTCAACATTGATTGTACCACACCACATTAAAGCTAATGCTGTGAAACCTTGAGTTCTGCCACATCAAATGCGTCTTGACTGCCACATGATTGCTCATGAACTTCACCAGGAAGGACTGCAATACCTGTGTCAGAGTGAGGTTCACTTGTTCAGTGACATATGAAACATGAACCTGGGCGTATGGGGTATATACTAATGCCAAGCTTCAGGATCAAGATAAGAAACACTTCCCTAGGACTGAAATCTATAGTGTATACATTTCATGAGCTCAAATCCCAAAGAAATACCCAAGGACCGACATCTTAAGACAAACCAATGACCTCTTACAGAATGAAACCCTCAGGTCATATAATATGCAAGATAAGAAAAATTCTACAACAGGAACCCAAGCATGGCCTGGACACACATCTCGAAGATGCCGATCTTGGACTGAAGTCACAAAGATACTCCTTTATGTCATGAGCTCCTGGGAAACTTCTTGGTTGATTTTGCCTGGGAAGAAGGTCTGATCGCATGAAATCAAGGATGTGCCAGCAATAAATCTGTGAAAGTAGAATGCATGCCAAACAGGACAGATTTCTCTCTATGTCCTCAGCCGGCTAATGTCAGATCAAGTAATCCAGAACCAACTCAGTGTGTGACGACCACTCTGTACAAATCAACCCTTTCTTCGTGGGGGGACCAGACGACACAAGCAATCGATTTCAGTCCTTTTCATGATGCAATGTCACCAATCATCATCCCATGACAAAAACATCAAGTGATGGCAGACTACTCTCATCCAGGCTTGAACAAAATGTATCATTTTTATTGGGAAGAAACCAAACTGATCATGATCTGCCCATGCTGAAACATCTCTGACAAGCAAGCACAACCATATCACATGATGGCTCACTACCTGGACTCTCCAGCTTTGAAAAAAAAACCCACACACACAAAAAAAAGTCAGACCAGTCCTGTCAGTCATGACTTGTGAGAGCTGTGTGTGCCGTCTATGGGCTTGAAGAAAGCGCCTGGGGTGCGCCTGACCAGCATCTCCTGAAAGGAGTGGAGGGACAGGTGGCCAGTGACGGTGGGGGCTGACTGGGCGGAGGCCCCAGGTCCGGCGTGCTGCGTGTCCCCTGCCTCAGCCCCCCTCCCACGCTCCCCTTCCCACACAGCTCTGACAGCAGGCAGCACATCCCCCGCTGATGATCGGCGAAGGCAGGGTGGTCTACCGCAAGGTGGGGGGTCAGAGGGGTCAGCAGACGTTGGCTGCTCAACAGACAGAGCAACAGCACTGAGAGGGGTGTGATGTGTGTGTGTGTGTGTGTGGTGTGTGTGTGTGTGTGTGTGTGAGAGAGAGAGAGGAGAGCATGTGTATGTGCGAATGTGTGCATATGTGTGCGAGACATTCACACATGTTCAGATGTATGTACATATAAACAAACTCCTCAAAATAAGACGAGAAACCTTATACATTCAGTTTACAGCGGTTTCAATAAAAAAAAAAACCATATTTGTCACCTTATTTTGTTAAAGAAGGAAAGCCTCAAGTCTTGGGGTCTTTTTTGTTTGTATTGTTCAATTTTGTTCTTGTAAGTTTCCCCCAATTTGGGGAGGTACGGAGTAAACAGAGTGATTATTGTCCTGACAGGACACTGTAGTAATAAACAATAACTCAACAAAACCCAACAAAAAGATATTGCAATCCATATCCACTTCTCATTTCTGAAGGTAAAACAAACACAAAAACAAGCGTTTTGGTTTGCTGAGAAAAAAAAAACTAGGTGCCCTAGAATATTTTTTCCTCTGTGAACTTTCAATAGGCCAAAGAAATTGAATCAATATGCAATGCCTTAAACCCCTCACTGGAACAGAAAGTTCTTTCCGTTTATACCCACACATGGGGCCTTTTACAAGGTTAGGGGAGAAAAAGAAAAGGTAACACTACAATTATAAAATGAGCTTTTCAAAATGATCATTCAAAATGCTGAACTACGACCCTGATATTGACTTATCATCTTATCTAATATTTCAGCTTAGCGGATCAGGTGGGAAAACGCCCCTAGTTTTACATTCAGCATTACCATAAATTTGATGTTGTCATTTCTTGATCTGTCCCCTGTCTCAACTATATGCTTTCAATTTCAGTTCCTCTCCGGCCAGTAAGTTCTGTGTGCATCCCAAAGAGATTGTTTGTTCAACAACAGAAATTAAGAGGATCAGCAGTCCCGATCTCATTAAACAGGTCAAAAAAAGGACACGGTCCTCACCCTACCCGCAGCCAGAAGAAGGCACCAGTTGGACATGCTGTAATGCCTGACTGGCTCAGAGGGGACGTCGGACATGGCAAGTTTGGGAAGGTTATCCCTTATCTGCCACATCACCTTGATGGGTGTGGACGTTAAACCTGAAAGCAAGCCCACTACTAAACACACTCTACAGTGTGCCATCTTTTGTCTGTGTGCTATGATAAAAAAAACAACACAAAACAGAATCAATCTCTTGTTCATATAACAAAACATCTCTTCACCCATAGCAAATGGTTTAAAAAACCCCTCCCCCCCCATACCCACTTCCACCCTCTACCCCTAACCTCCCTTGCACCCCTGTGGGGCTTGCTATGTGTCAGTGTTCGGAATCACTTCAAATTGTAAGGAAAAAGTAGAAATGCCGTCATGTTCACCATCCTGTCCACGCACAACCTTCAGTCTGAAAAACGTCGTCCCCTTCAGCAACTGTGAGATCCTGCCACTGAAAGTCCACTTTCCTCAGCACAATGTTCCAACAAGTGATGATGCCAGTCATGCAGCCAATCACTTACTCATCAACACATGGCACATGGCATTTCAATACGGAAGGGCTGATGATGCTGTGCAGAGCTTCTGCTAGCCCAGTAAAACTGCTTGGGCCTGATGCCAGCAATGAAATAAAAATCAGTACCAACAATTCAGCAGCCAGCAAAATAAAATGCTGAGACTGTCGACGAAAGTGCATGATCGACACCATTTCTTCTCCCGACAAAGCATGGACGAGAGAAGAGGGATTACAAAAAAGACTGAATGCTTCACTGTGCCAAGTTGGTGAGAAAGATTTAAAAAAAAGTCGGGAGTGGCCAGTTGGAGTGGGAAAACTTCAAGGTTGCGAGCCTGTATGTGGTCAGTTGAGCTGCTCACTAACTGTCAGTAGGTGATGGGTGGAAGGGACAGATGTGTGCAGATGTTTCATGTGCATGCCTGGTTTGAACAATGCAATCTAACAGGGACAGCAGTATGAGGAGAAATAGGACAGCCTATAAGAGGGGATCAGTCTACACTAACTTGCCTGAGAGACAAAATCACTCAACAGAACTAAGATCTGCCGCTCAACAGAGCTAAGATCTGGAGGGGGGGGGGGGGGGGGGGGGGGGGGGGGGATCTGCCAGCTGGTGTGAGGGAACGGAACATTCATGCTCTTACTGGTACAAGGCAAAACATAGGGTGAAAACCAGCATATCGTGATCTAGTGGAACCTCTCACAATGCCTAATTCGGAACTTCATGCTATCACCAGGGAACTGGTCACACATGTTTCAATAGACCCGAGCTCTACCGCATTCCTTCATTTGAAAGCGAGTCTCATGAGTGGAGAGAGTTAAGACAGCAGTTTAGGAATTTACAATAGAAACAATGTTGAAGACACCATTATAAACAACCTTCTGTGTGTGTGTGTTGTGTGTGTGTGTGTGTGTGTGTGTGTGTGTGTGTGGTGTGTGTGTGAACTGTGACCATATGTGTATTTGTACATGTTTGTAAAGTACTCTGTGACAAATACTTAAAGTGACATGCTGGCTTTCTCCCTCACCTACCTGTAGACTGGTGGAGACGCTGACCGTGGCTGTCTGGCCAAGGGACATCACTGGAAGAGTGACCTTCAATGTCCACCAACAGAGGGGGCTGACCTTCCCTGTCTCCCCCTGACGCTGTTGGAATGATGACAGATGACCTTGGTGCTCCTGCTGTTGCTGGAGGTTTGAAGCTGGATCTGCTTTCAGGCTGGCTGCAGGTCAGGGCCTGAGAGCGAGGGAGTGATGGATCAGGATTTGTCACGGAGAGATTCCAGCCGTCGCTGGGTGCAGCAGCTTCCTCCCTGTCATCCTGGTGGAGGTCCTGTGTGTGAAGAAAGGTGCCATGCCGAAGCTTGTCAGTCTGGCGGCGGGAGGCGGGCCACAGCCTGCCAGTGTCTTCTTTGCTGCCAGCAAGGCTGGAGGACTGTTCGTGCCCTGCTGCACTAAACAAGATAGAGGAAAGCACATCCCTGCATGCTGAAACACCAGTTCCCTGGCAGCCATTCAGGAGCTGACTGTTTGTCTGCAGATGGACCTGCTCAGGGCCGACAGTCTCAAGACGTCTGTCTGCGGCTACATCACTGGTGCACTCTAGCTCCCCCCTTCTCTCAGCATCCAGTATGGAGTCCAGGCTGTTGTGGATATGTATGTGGGGCTCACTGAAGGACACATGACGCAAGGGATGTGCCTTTGTCTGCACTGGCAACAGTCTGTACCCACTGTGTTGCTGCTTCATGGCAGACTTCAGAACTCGCTTCCTCCGAGTCCCCTGGGTGCAGTCTGATATGCTGTACTTCTTCAAGGGTGCCAGACTACTGCCCTGATTTGCTGAGGTGATAGCTTGGTTCATGTTGAAGGAAGATTCCAAGGTGTTGTCCATGGAATACCGGTCATCTGAAAGTTGCTGACTGTGAGCTCTGCCTTCTCTGCCAGAGTCTGCAGTGAGAGGCACTTGCCTCCTGAAACCTCCACCTCCACTGGCTGAACTGACAGGAGTCTTCAATGCGTTTTTCTGCGTGGCTCTGTCACTGGGGAGGCTCATCCTCCTTACCGCAGATGTCCCTGCTGAGTCAAAACATGACAACAGAGGTCTGTTGCCTGAGGTAGTGTAGGCATTACTGTTCGCTCCAGATGTGTTTGGCCTCAAACAGACTGGGTTGAAAGAATCATCCTCGGCTGATTCGGCCTTTTCCCTCTTGAGACTGCATCTGTCTGCAGAATCAGAATCTGTGCAGACTTTACCCAAAGAATTCCATGTACCTTTCTTTTGAAGGTAATTCATGTTGTCAGCTTGAGGCTGTCCGCCAGAAGCAGGCCTGACCCTGTGCAGGTTAGACTGAAGGCAGCTGCAGTCAGTGGCAGCCCTGTCCTGTAGAAGGCTTTGGCCCATCAAGTCCCGATGGCTGTCTGCTGACGCTCGGGCCATGGAGTTGAGGCCATCCTGCTGATCAGCTCTGATTAGGGTAGCAGCTCTGGGCTCGAAAAGGGTGAGGCTGGTGGTGACAGGGATTCTGGCTTTGCCCTGGCAGAAGTCTGGAATGACTGAACACACTCAGAAGTTGTTGGCTGATCACGAGCCACACGCTGACCATCTTCAGGTGAAGCACTCTGCTCACTGGCGAGAAAGTTCGGCCTCCATGGCTCGCGACCTGTAGTGGCCAGGATGTAGGAGTTTTCCATAGCTCTGCGCAACAACACATCTCTGCCTGATTTTCTTGAATCCGTGCGCACAGTTGCTGATGCTCCCTCTCCTCCTCCTTCCAGATGACGGGGCTGATGGGGAGACATGTTTGGAGGCCTTTGCTGTGGGATGATGGTGTGGATGGACTGCTGAGCACAAGCTGCAGTTGACTGTGTCTCTTGGATCCTGCTCAAGCTGCTGTCTGCAGCACTCTCCTCAGCCTGCTCTCCTGGATCAGCTGAGGAGGCATTTGGAGTTTCCTCTGCCCAATCTCTGACCTGCGTCGACTCCTGGCTGCTCTGAAGGGGTATGGCTCATCAGGATGATACACTTCGTACATCTTGAACTGCTGGGGCACCATGTTGTCATGATGATCAGCAACAGGAAGGGACAGTCTCTGGCCATCCACTCCAGAGGAGACACGAGAGTCATTGGGGCTCTTCCTGCCATCTCTGGCCTCTGCCATGCATGGTTTGGACACTGCTGTGCTTGGCCTGGAGCTGGGGCCACCGCTTTGATGTCGGGGCCCATGTCTAACTTTAGGTCTGGCTCCTTTCGCCCTGGCACTGGTGCTGTCTTGGCTATGGTCCGACTCCTGCTCACTTTCTGCCTGATGAGCACTGTCATGTCCCCTTTCATCTGTCGCTGATGGGTGATCTGAAAAGCCTGGTGGAGGAGGTGGTGGATTAGATGGGCTCTCTGTTCCCTCACTGTCCGTCTCTTGACCTGCTGGCTGAGGGCTGCCCTCACTGCTGTCATCACTGTTGTTCTGGTTGAACTCCCGCTCTACATTCCTGCCTGGTCGTAACCACTTCTTTGAACGCCGTTTCCTTTTTGGGTGCCAAGTCATACAGGAGGGTGGAGACTGAGGACTGACATTGTCCTGGGCGACCTGACTCCTGTAGATGTATGTTGTGGGGTAGTGGAGACTCTCCCCACAACTGCCCAGAAAAGGACTGTAGCTCTCCATCTTGAGGCGTTCTTCCATCTCCTGCATGTGCAGGAAGTCACTGTCAGAAAACATCTGCATTTTATCGTCACTGTACACCACAGTGGGACGGCCTCCTGGAGATTGTCTTTGCATATCATGTGGCGACTGTCTTTGTATACCTTGTAAATCAGTGCTAGCTCCTACACCTTCTGAAAAGTCATCATGTCGTTTTTTTACAAATTCTACGTTCTGTTTCTCACCATCTAGATAATCAACAAAAAGCTTGCTGTCTTGCAGTTTGATAACAACATGGTTTGAGCAATTTCTGGATTCTGCATGCTGTCTTTGAGTGTCTTGGAGTTCTGTTTGATGTTTGAGGGAATCTTTGAACCTTGTAAGAGAGCTTTCATTGTCTTGGAAATTGACAGTGTATTTTTGACTGCCTTTGAATTCATAATGATAACTCTGAGTATCTTGGTTGTCTTGAAATTCAGGAGGGGGCTCTTGGAGAATGAAACGTTCTGTCTGATGCTTTTGATGGTCTGGGTTTTCCATGTGATGTCCTTCAACATTCTGGAAATCATCAGGGTGTTTTCGACTGTTATGCAATTCAGCACCCATCTCACTCTCACTCTCATCCTCATCTACAGTTGGAGGTGATGCATTCTGAGAAATATCTTTAATGAATCCAGCTCTTTTCGGAACTGCTTTCGCGGAGCTGCTTGTGAGATCAGTCTTAAAGTCATCTGCGTCCTCAGTCTGCACAGGGTTCCCAGACCACTGACCAGCTCGCTGTAAGGTGAAGAGTTCACGCCAAACTTCACTGTGGGTATCTCTTCTTCCTCCTCTGTTTTGCCTGACCACATCCGACTCAGGCGTTTTTTGATTTCGTTGGGGCTGAAACCTAGAAGACCAGGTCATTATCAGTCTAAAGGTTGTCTCCCCTTCTGCAACCCTCTCCCATACTTTCCACCCTATTTAGTATGTACGCATCCAACTCACTAACTGGCCCTGTGCCACTCTCATTCTCTCTCAAATGTCTCTATCACAGGACAGTAGAATGATAGAACAGTGCCGGCTGGTTTCTCAAAGCGTTGTTCCAGTTTCAGTTTCATTAAGGAGGTGTCACTGCATGTGGGCTACTCCATAAATGCTACACCAATCTGTTATATATCGAGACCACACAGCGCATGATTTAAAGCTGATGGATAAATGAATTGATGACGAAGAGATGAGATGATTTAAGATGAGGGTCTCATGCTATTACTTATACGTAGATATATCAGCCCAAAGTAGATGTATGAAGCCCAATGCACTGGTCAGGCCTGAGTATGTTGATTGTGCTGGTCAACAATACTGGCAGAGTCATCATAACTGTTATTACTTATTTCGTTATCAATTTGGTTATTTTCTGACCAGTCGTCGTGGCAAAGTGGTTAGCGTTGCGGACTCCCGGCTGGGAGGTCGTGGGTTCGATTCCCATCAGTCATGTAGGATTTTTCTGCCCCGACCGGCTCCTACCCAGAGTTGAGTTTGCTACGGGCTCAGTTGGGAAGACTGGGACCACACAGTTGAGTCTCATCCACTTAATGGATGCGTCTCTGAGTGAGTTGCTCAAATTTCCTGACCAACATTGTAGGTGTCGGTACCTCTCGGGCCTGGTTGTAGCGCCAGAATATATTATAAAAGGAAGCGTAGAGTACAGCCCTGTCACGCAGTCTCAGACCAACATGGAAATCCGTAGCATCATCTTTATCATCCACATTCTCATCGATCAGCCTTCAAAAAAAAAAAAAAAAAAAAAAAAAAAAATTGGTTATTTTCTTGATGGCCCCTCTGTCATCCTGTCTCGGTCCAGCTACTCCCACACTGCTCATCTTGCCCCCCCCCCCCCCCCCCCCCCCCCCCAACCACCCACAGTATCCACACACTCAAACTGAGTGTAATCTAATCTAAGAACCGGCAGTCCAGTATGACATATAATAGAGGACATCCTGCAGCGCTGTCGAGGCCCTTGGGATAAAGTGTTTGCTGTTGTCTGCCTTTCCTGCACCTGGACCTGGTCACTTCACATCTTTTACAGCCACAGACGCTCTAGACATGTCCCTTGAGACAACCACTACTGGGTTTTCTCCCTCTGCCTTCCTGGGCTGCCTTTCCTTTGGACACTACTTGTCACTCACCATTTTCCCACTGACTGGTAAAACAGCCATACACCACGTTCAGGGGATAGAGTGCAGGCTGTATTTCCAAAACCTACTGAATACTTAACAGGCACAGTTTATCCTCTGTGTAAGCGTCAAGGCTCTGGATGCTTAACAAGGGGAGGCCAGAGAAGCAGGATTTGAATCGTTGACCATTACGTAACAGTAATACCACATCATAAAGTTAAGACAGCAGTAAGTTAGAGTAACGATGCATCATAAAATCAGAGCACTATGTCAGAGGTATGCTACCTCATAAAAACAGCACAACCTAACAGATTAAGGCCACATCATAATGATTGAACAGTATTATGTCTGAGTGATATCACATCATAATGATAGAACAGTGCTATGTCGGAGTGATAGAACTTCATAATGACAGGGCAGTGTTATGTCAGAGTGATGCCACATCATAATGTTAGATCAGTGTCATGTCAGAGGGACACCACATCATAATGAAAAGACAGTATCATGTCAGAGTGACACCACATCATAATGAAAAGACAGTATTATGTCAGAGTGATACTGCATCATAATGATAGAACAGTTTTATGTTAGAGTGAGGCCATTATTATTATGATGATAGGGCAGTGTTATTCAGAGTCATACCACATGATAATGACAGGACAGTATTCTGTCAGAGTGTTATGTCCGAGTGATGCCACATCACAATGATAGGACAGTATTACGTTAGAGTGTTATGTCCGGATGATGCCACAGAATGATAGGACAGTGTTATGTCAGAGTGATGCCTTTACATAATGATAGCACAATATGATGTCAGAGTGATGCCACATCATAATGATAGAACAGTAATATGTCAGAGTGATGCCACATCATAATGATAGGACAGTATTACGTTAGAGTGTTATGTCCGGATGATGCCACAGAATGATAGGACAGTATTATGTCAGAGTGATGAATTTACATAATGATAGCACAATATGATGTCAGAGTGATGCCACATCATAATGATAGAACAGTGTTATGTCAGAGTGATGCCACATCATAATGATAGGACAGTATTATGTCAGAGTGATGCCACATCATAATGATAGAACAGTGTTATGTCAGAGTGATGCCACATCATAATGATAGGACAGTATTATGTCAGAGTGATGCCACATCATAATGATAGCACAATATGATATCAGAGTGATGCCACATCATAATGACAGAACAGTGTTATGTCAGAGTGATGCCACATCATAATGATAGGACAGTATTATGTCAGAGTGATGCCACATCATAATGATAGCACAATATTATGTCAGAGTGATGCCGCATCATAATGATAGGACAGTATTATGTCAGACTGATGCCGCATCATAATGATAGGACAGTGTTATGTCAGGGTGATACTATATCACAGTCATAAGAAAGTATTATGTAAAGGTGAAATTGCATCATAATGACAGGACAGTATCATGTCAGAGTGATGTCGCTTCATAAGGATAGAACAGTATTATATCAGAGTGTTGTAAGGGTGATGCCACATCATAATGATAGGACAGTGTTATGTCAGAGTGGTGCTACAGCATTATGACAGAACAGTGTTATTATGTCAGAGTGTTGCCACATCATAATGATAGAACATTATCATGTCAGTGTGAAATTGCATCATAATGACAGGACAGTATTATGTCAGAGTGATGTCGCATCATAAGGATACAACAGTCTTCTGTTTGAGTGATGTCGCATCGTAAGGATAGAACAGTATTATGTCAGAGTGATGTCGCATCATAATGATAGTACAGTCTTATGTCAGAGTGATGCCACATCATAATGATAGTACAGTGTTATGTCAGAGTGATGTCACATCATAATGATAGTACAGTGTTATGTCAGAGTGATGCCACATCATAATGATGGTACCGTGTTATGTCAGAGTGATGCCACATCATAATGATAGTACAGTCTTATGTCAGAGTGATGCCACATCATAATGATAGTACAGTGTTATGTCAAGTGATGCCACATCATAATGATGGTACAGTGTTATGTCAGAGTGATGCCACATCATAATGATAGTACAGTCTTATGTCAGAGTGATGCCACATCATAATGATAGTACAGTCTTATGACAGAGTGATGCCACATCATAATGATAGCACAGTGTTATGACAGAGTGATGCCACATCATAATGCTAGCACAGTGTTATGTCAGAGTGATGCCACATCATAATGATAGTACAGTGTTATGTCAGAGTGATGCCACATCATAATGATAGTACAGTGTTATGACAGAGTGATGCCACATCATAATGATAGAACAGTGTTATGACAGAGTGATGTCACATCATAATGATAGAACAGTATCAAGTCACAATGATACAACATCATAGTGACAGGACAGTATTATGACCGAGAGATGTCCCATCATAATCACAGGACAGCTTTGATGCTGCATCATAATGATAGAACAGTATCATGTCAGAATGATGCAACATCATAATGACAGGACAGTATGACCGTCACCGAGTGATGTCCCATTATAATCACAGGACAGCTTTGATGCTGCATCATAATGACAGCACAGTATTATGTCAGCACGACACTGCATCACGATGATAGGACAGTATTATATCAGATTATTGCGTCAGAGTTATGCCGCATCATAATGATAGCACAACACTGATGCTGCATTATAATGATAGAACAGTAATATGTCAGAGTGATACCACATCACAATGATAGAGGTATGTCAAGAGTTTTGCAGCATGATAATGATAGAACAGTATTATGTCAGAGTGATACCACATCACAATGATAGTGGTATGTCAAGAGTTTTGCGGCATGATAATGATAGAACAGTATTATGACAGAGTGGCGCCCCATCATAATGATAGGACAGCACTGATGTTGCATGACCATAATGATAGGACAGTATCATGTCAGAGTGACGCCCCATCATAATGATAGGACAGTATTATGACAGAGTGACGCCCCATCATAATGATAGGACAGCATTATGACAGGGTGACGCCACATCATAATGATAGGACAGTATCATGTCAGAGTGACGCCACATCATATTGATAGGACAGTATTATGACAGAGTGATGCCCCATCATAATGATAGGACAGTATTATGACAGAGTGATGCCACATCATAGTAATAGGACAGTATTATGACAGAGTGACGCCACATCATAATGATAGGACAGTATCATGTCAGAGTGATGCCCCATCATAATGATAGGACAGTATTATGACAGAATGACGCCACATCATAGTAATAGGACAGTATTATGACTGACGAGGAAGTTAGTGACGCCACATCATAATGATAGGACAGTATATGTCAGAGTGATGCCACATCATAATGATAGACAGTAATTAAATGCACACAGACAGTATTCAGGTTTATGTCAGAGTGATGCCACATCATAATGATAGGACAGTATTATGTCAGAGTCATGCCACATCATAATAACAGGACAGTATTTTGTCAGAGTTTTATGTCAGAGAGATGCCACATCATAATGATAGGACAGTATCAGTCAGAGTGATGCCACATCATAATGATAGGACAGTATTATGTCAGAGTTATGCCACATCATAATGATAGGACAGTATTATGACAGAGTGATGCCACATCATAATGATAGGACAATATTATATCAGAGTTATGCCACATCATAATGATAGACAGTATTATGTCAGAGTGATGCCACATCATAATGATAGGACAGTATCACATCAGAGTGATGCCACGTCATAATGATAGGACAGTATTACGTCAGAGTGATGCTACATCATAATGATAGAACAGTATCATGTCAGAGTGATGCCACATCATAATGATAGGACAGTATTACGTCAGAGTGATGCCACATCATAATGATAGGACAGTATCATGTCAAGTGATGCCACATCATAATGATAGGACAGTATCATGTCAGAGTGATGCCCCATCATAATGATAGGACAGTATATGACAGAATGACGCCACATCATAGTAATAGGACAGTATTATGACAGAGTGACGCCACATCATAATGATAGGACAGTATCATGTCAGAGTGACGCCACATCATATTGATAGGACAGTATTATGACAGAGTGATGCCACATCATAATGATAGGACAGTATCATGTCAGAGCGACACCACATCATAATGATACGACAGTATAATGCCAGAGTTTTATGTCAGAGTGATGCCACATCATAATGATAGGACAGTATTATGTCAGAGTCATGCCACATCATAATAACAGGGCAGTATTATGTCAGAGTTTTATGTCAGAGATGCCACATCATAATGATAGGACAGTATCACGTCAGAGTGATGCCACATCATAATGATAGGACAGTATTATGTCAGAGTTATGCCACATCATAATGATAGACAGTATTATGACAGAGTGATGCCACATCATAATGATAGGACAATATTATTCAGAGTTATGCCACATCATAATGATAGAACAGTATTATGTCAGAGTGATGCCACATCATAATGATAGGACAGTATCACATCAGAGTGATGCCACGTCATAATGATAGGACAGTATTACGTCAGAGTGATGCTACATCATAATGATAGAACAGTATCATGTCAGAGTGATGCCACATCATAATGATAGGACAGTATCATGTCAGAGTGATGCCACATCATAATGATAGGACAGTATCATGTCAGAGTGATGCCACATCATAATGATAGGACAGTATTATGTCAGAGTGATGCCACATCATAATGATAGAACAGTATTATGACAGAGTGATGCCATCATAATGATAGGACAGTATTATGACAGAGTGATGCCACATCATAATGATAGGACAGTATATGTCAGAGTGATGCCACATCATAATGATAGGACAGTATATGATCAGAGTGATGCCACATCATATGATAGAACAGTATCATGTCAGAGTGATGCCACATCATAATGATAGGACAGTATCATGTCAGAGTGATGCCACATCATAATGATAGGACAGTATTATGTCAGAGTGATGCCACATCATAATGATAGGACAGTATCATGTCAGAGTGATGCCACATCATAATGATAGGACAGTATTATGTCATAGTGACGCCACATCATAATGATAGGACAGTATCATGTCAGAGTGATGCCACATCATAATGATAGGACAGTATTATGACAGGGTGACGCCACATCATAATGATAGGACAGTATCATGTCAGAGTGATGCCACATCATAATGATAGGACAGTATTCATGTCAGAGTGATGCCACATCATAATGATAGGACAGTATTATGCAGAGTGACGCCACATCATAATGACAGAACAGTATCATGTCAGAGTGATGCCACAACATAATGATAGGACTGTATTATGTCAGAGTGACGCCACATCATAATGACAGAACAGTATCATGTCAGAGTGATGCCACAACATAATGATAGGACTGTATTATGTCAGAGTGACCTACATCATAAATGACAGAAACAGTATCATGTCAGAGTGATGCCACAACATGATAGGACTGTATTATGTCAGAGTGACGCTACCTCATCATGACAGAACAGTATCATGTAAGAGGGATGCTGCATCATAACACCAAATTGTAGAGGTAGAACAGCATTATGTTTGAGTAACAGCACATTGTAAAGGCAGGACAGTAGTATGCGAGCGTAATGCCACAGTTAACATGTCATCCAGGAAGCACTGCTGTTTGCCGATAGTTTCCACATACCCTACACCACATCTGCTGAGCCCTGAAGCCATAATGCTGAGGGGTTAGAGGTCAACGACTAATCCAGTGAATAAATGAGTCACTAAGAACAGACAGGATGAGGCCTGCTGCAGGAGACTTGACAGATGCTTCACCCTTATCTAATGCGCTGGTCAGGCATGGAGTGACTAGCTACCGTCGACTATGCCACGATTTTTGTTGGGCGTAAGTGATTGTGTGTGTGTATGTGTGTGTGTGTGTGTGTGTGGTGTGAGTGTGTGTGTGTGGTGTGGTGTGTTGTGTGTGTGTGTGTGTGTGTGTGTGTGTGTGTGTGTGTGTGTGTGTGTGCATGCACATGTATTAACTTGCATGTATATGCAGTGCAATTTAATGCAATGCAAGTGTGTGTGTGCTGCACATATATTAGTGTGCACGTATATGTAATGCAATGCAATGCAAGGGTGTGTGTGCATGCACATATGTTAGTGTGCATGTATATGCAATGCAATGCAATGTGTGTGTGCATCTGTGAGTGTGTGCATGTGTTTCTGCGCTGCACGTGAGTGTATGCATGCGTGTGGATGTGGATGTGTGCGTGCGAGTGTGAGAGAATGTGTGTGTGTGTGTGTGTGTGTGTGTGTGTGTGTGTGTGTGTGTGTGTGTGTGTGTGTGTGTGTGTGGGTGAGAGAAGAGAGAGAGAGAGAGAGAGAGAGAGAGAGAGAGAGAGAGAGAGAGAGAGAGAGAGAGAGAAGGAGAGAGAGAGAGAGAGAGAGAGAAGAATGTTTTTGTGCTGTCATTGTCCAAAATGTGTGCATTTGTGCTGTCATTCTTCAAAAGTGGCGAGAATAAAAGACATGCATATGAACAAAATATCACTATAATTGTCACATTAATGTGTAGGATCAGCTATACCAGATGTTTAATTTAAAGCAGACTTTTTGGGGGAAAAATGGCATTGTGGAGAATGCATTCCTATGACCTTGACCTCAACCCACACCCATGTTCAGGTTTTGAGACAGGCTGAACCCTGAGACCCACAGTAGGCTACTGCTTACAAGGAGATTACCTACATAATATGGAGATTACCTACAATTGTCAGAAATTACCATCACCAACTTCATCCATTCTCCATCCGAAAAATATGTTATTGTCACTACCTTCTCGCCAGCCTTCTCAAATGCCTCCTCCACAGTCTTCCAGTAAACCAAAAACAAAAATAACCACCGCTGGACATAAAGAATGTAAGTCCTCTTCAGCACGGGATACTGATCTCAGAAATGACTGACTGCCAGTTTATCCACCCTCTTCTTTGGTTGCTATCTTTGGTTCTGCATCACCTTATCCTTCTGATTTACTTCGTATCTACACAACTCTTCTGCTCCTCCTCTGATGGACATCTGTGACTGCCCATGTTGAACATAAAGACAAACAGTTCACCCCCTTCTTCTTTCCAAGCCCCAACTACATGGAACAAACTACCCCTGACTTTCCCAGACACTCTCATTCTCTCTCTAAAATCGAGACAGGCTTAAAGATATGTTTTGTCTGCAGTGATGCTCGCATGATTATAGATAAAGTATATGGGTAAAATAGGAACATTTGTGTATTCAGTGTGTGCTACGAACTGTATGAAGAATGAGCTAGTAAATGATTGCATGTGGAGTGGGGGGGGGGGAGGGGGGGGGGGGGGAAGAGAGAGAGGAGGGGGGGAGACACTGAGAGAGATACAGAGAAAGGGATGGAAAGAGTGTATGAACAAGTCATAATATAACTTTGTAAAGTGCCATGAGTAGATCTCTAGAAGATAAAATGAATGAATGTTCAATATCATTATTATTGAAAACACTGGTTCAACACTCACATTGTCACAGACAAATTGGTTCAACACTCATACTGTCACAAATTGGTACAACACTCGTACTGTCACAGACAAATTGGTTCAACACTCATATTGTCACAGACAAATTGGTTCAACACTCATACTGTCACAGACAAATTGGTACAACACTCGTACTGTCACAGACAAATTGGTTCAACACTCATACTGTCACAGACAAATTGGTTCAACACTCATACTGTCAACAGACAAATTGGTTCAACACTCATACTGTCACAGACAAAATGGTCCAACACTCATACCGTCACAGACAAAATGGTTCAACACTCATACTGTCACAGACAAATTGGTTCAACACTCATACTGTCAACAGACAAATTGGTTCAACACTCATACAGTCACAGACAAATTGGTTCAACACTCATACTGTCACAGACAAATTGGTTCAACACTCATACTGTCACAGACAAATTGGTTCAACACTCATACTGTCACAGACAAATTGGTTCAACACTCATACTGTCAACAGACAAATTGGTTCAACACTCATACAGTCACAGACAAATTGGTTCAACACTCATACTGTCACAGACAAATTGGTTCAACACGCATGCTGTCACAGACAAATTGGTTCAACACTCATACTGTCACAGACAAATTGGTTCAACACTCATACTGTCACAGACAAATTGGTTCAACACTCATACTGTCACAGACAAACTGGTCAACACTCATACTGTCAACAAATTGGTTCAACACTCATACTGTCAACAGACAAATTGGTCAACACTCATACTGTCACAGACAAATTGGTTCAACACTCATACTGTCACAGACAAATTGGTTCAACATTCATACTGTCACAGACAAATTGGTTCAACACTCATACTGTCACAGACAAATTGGTTCAACACTCATATTGTCACAGACAAATTGGTTCAACACTCATACTGTCACAGACAAATTTTTGTTTTCTACAGACGAATGTAATTCATTTCTTCAAGTCTTCGCCAGGCTCAACACATCTCAAGGTGTCACCATTTTTGCCATCTTTCTTGTAAGTTTTGTAAATATGTGATCATTAAAACCAAGAATCATACAGAGAACAAAAAGTGTTGGCACACTGTAAAAACGTTGTTACACCAGAACAGATGGTTGTCATGTAAACTTTATTACACTGAAACATACAGTCATCATGTAAACCTTGTTAAAACAAAATAGGTGGTCATCATGTACACTTTGTTTTACACACACGCACACACACACACACACACACACACACACACACACACACACACACACACACACACCACAGAGGCGGTCATCAATGAAAACTCGCTAAACTAAAATAAATGGTGATCATATACACTTTGTCACACCAACACAGGTGGTCATCATGTAACCATAGCTGCCAACTTTCAGGAATCGATTTTCAGGAAGCAAGAAGATGAAGGATGTGGGATGGGCTGAGGAGGAGGCAGTTCAGCCCTTGACTGGAAGCGCTTATTTTTCAGTTGACAAATGGTGGTGTTAAAAGAAAACAGACTTTTCCATTCATACTATTGCCAGCATCCACATAACATCATTTGAGATTTATTCTGCGGCACTTTACCATCCCTGTTAAAAGATGACCCTCATTTGAAAACAACATTTACATCTTCTGCAGTTCGTTTGTTTGTTTGTTGTTTTTTCCACAAAATTTAGGATTGTGGAAATAATTTCTAAATCAAGGAAATTACAGAAAAATTGGGGAGGGTTGGCAGCTATGAATTGTTACTACAAAATATGTGGTCGTCATGCAAACTTTGTTACTACAAAATAGGTAGTCATCATGTAAAGTTGTTACACCAAAGTAGGTGGTCATCATGTAAACTCTGTTACTACAAAATTGGTAGTCATCATGTAAAGTTGTTACACCAAAGCAGTGGTCATCATGTAAACTGTTACTATGAAATAGGTGGTCATCATGTAAACTCTGTTACTACAAAATAGGTAGTCATCATGTAAAGTTGTTACACCAAAGAAGTGGTCACCATGTAAACTCTGTTACCATGAAATAGGTGGTCATCATGTAAACTCTGTTACTACAAAATAGGTAGTCATCATGTAAAGTTTACTACAAAATAGGCAGTCATCATGTAAAGTTGTTAAACCAAAGAAGTGGTCACCATGTAAACTCTGTTACTATGAAATAGGTGGTCATCATGTAAAGTTGTTACACCAAAGCAGTGGTCACCATGTAAACTCCGTTACTAAGAAATAGGTGGTCATCATGTAACTCTGCTACTACAAAACAGGCAGTCATCATGTAAAGTTGTTACACCAAAGCAGTGGTCACCATGTAAACTCCATTACTACGAAATAGGTGGTCACCATGTAAACTCTGTTACTACAAAACAGGTAGTCATCATGTAAAGTTGTTACCCCAAAGTAAGTGGTCATCATGTAAACTTTGTTACAACTTAAACAGATGGTCATCTAAATAATAAAGGAGTAAATCATTATACAAATAGGTGCATACATAAATACATCCAATCATGGAAAGTTGAAAGACATGTTGATACTTCCCTACTCCACCCTTTTTAATTGTCTGTTTAGCTATTTTTTTTCTTCACTGACAACAAGAGAAGTATGAGTAAGGGTTAAGTTGATAGCCATTAAAGCTGCGTCAAAAGCCTTGTCCAATTTCTACATGTCAAACACGTGTGATGTAACTAGAAATGACAAGTTTTTAATCCCTTTCCATACACCTCCCTTTCCTCCATACTTAACCACACCCACCAAGCTACAGGGTAAGTCTGCAGGCAGTTTTCATGTGGCAACTCATGAACCCAGTGATAAACAAACGCTGAAAGTCATTGCCGGTATTTGTTGACAAAACTCCTGTGTGTTGTGTGTGTGTCTTGTCAACACCTGCACAGCCTAAAAGACTGGACAGTCATAGTTTGAACTTTTTTTTTTGGGGGGGGGGGGGGGGGGGGGGGGGGGGTTCAGTTCTGTCAAATCCTCAATGGATGTGACTCTCTGTTAGTTCTGTGAATTTTGAGCTGCCTGTGTTTCAGTCTCATAGCAGCCCCCCCCCCACCCCCCCCCCCCCCCCCCCCCCCCCCCCCCCCCCCCCCCCCCCCCCCCCCGAGACTTGTGTCTGTCAGTGAGGTAACTATGTTCTCCTGGTGGGGTCAGATTTTGAAACGCTTGTGCATCAGTCTCAGAGCTCTCCTGAAGCGCCCCATGGCCTTCATGGCCCTCTCCTCATCACCATGCATGCGCAGCTTTCTTATCTTTGCTCTCATTTTCAGCTCGAACTTACTGTCTGCAACCAGAAAGCAGAAAGAAAGCAGAGATGCATTAATCTTCTGATTACTTTTGCTTTCTCATGTCAGCTTAGTCCTATCTTTTTAACTGAATGCGTTGACTTTTACCTCTACCCGCTGGAAGGGTTTGTCTGTATCAGTTGGACTATTACAGTCCAGCCAACCTCTCAGGGTCTTTTTATGGCTGTCAATACAATAAAGGTCTCATCCAGAAAAATAAACAAACAGTGATGGTAGCTACCAATATTCTTAAAGGGTATACATTAGCTGGGCTGAGAGCATGCCAGCTATTCCACCAAATTTGTTAATAATCCTATTATGCTCTGCCTTTGAAAAAAAACAAAAAAACTCCTTCCATGTTATCATGGGAAAACCTTTTCGTTTTCAACACATCTACTGCACACATGGTAACTATGTCAGCTGAGGTCTTGATGCTATCAGAACTGAAAGATTTCTGTCCATGAGCAGTAGGTAGCAGCATGTATGTGGGAGGGTAGAGCAAACTCTGCTCATATGATAATCAACCTGCCTGTGTATGTATGTGTGTGTGTGTGTGTGTGTGTGTGTGTGTGTGTGTGTGTGTGTGTGTGTGTGTGTGTGTATGTGTGTGTGTGTGTGTGTGTTGTGTGTGTGTGTGTGTCTGTGTGTGGCGCGCGCGTGCGCATGCATCATGCATTCTACTTACCTCTGTGTGTGTGTGTGTGTGTGTGTGTGTGTGTGTGTGTGTTTATGAGTGTGCGCATGCATGCATGCATTCTACTTACCTCTGTGTGTGTGTGTGTGTGTGTGTGTGTGTGTGTGTTTGTGTGTGTGTGTGTGTGTGTGTGTGTGTGTTGCGAGCGTGCGTGCGTGTGTGCGTGTGTGCATGTGCGCATGCGCCTGTGTGTGTGTGTGTGTGTAAGTGTGTTTGCTCCAGTGGAGTGACGTGGATGTACAGCATGTTGGTTGTGATAAAGAGGCACATAGATGGTTGGGGCAGGGTGGAAAGTGGGGACTGTCCCTGTGGTTCTTACACATGTTCATGTTGATGTTAGGTTTGTTGCTGGTGAGTCCACTGGGACCATACCACAGCAGAGAGGTGGAAAGGCTTTGTACAACCAGCTGAGTGTGTCAATCCGTACGCATGTCCAGGCACTTGTGCACATAGGTGTATGGAAGAAAGAGTCAGTGAGTCAGTGGCCGTATGGCATGTCTGTGCCAATGGATGTGAACACTTGCATGAGGTTCCCATCCACCCATGATTTCTTGGAAGATTAGCACTGATTTATTAGAAAATAAACACTTCTGTATTGCCATTCCATATCGCTATGTCCATACACATGTTGCCCTTGCGTATGCATGTTCAGGTACCTGTGCGTATGCATATGTGCATGCACACACATGCGCACCTGGATATGCATAACTACAATCTTGGAGCAGACTACATGAGCTAGAGACTTGAGGCCTGAGCAGCATGCTGGGTGAATACATACGTCAAACATCTGGACACCCTCTTCCCATCTCTTTCCTCATTTACTTATTCATTTATAAAGTGTTTTTTGTTTTGTTTTTTTTTAGCAGTAATCCCTATACACCCTGGACTCATAGATCAGAAGATGTGGTGTAGTTTAAGGACTGGTGCACACGCAGTGACATCTGTCGATGAAACTGAATCCAACACTACTGAGCTTCAACAGCCTCGCTCCATTGTGCATGTCAACTCTTCTTCCATCCCACTCTTTACGTGCCTTCCTCTCACAGACACACACAGATGAACACACTCAAAAACAGACAGACAGAGACACAGGCGTAGGTGTACACACACACACACACCCTCTCTTTCTCACCTGCATTGATTCAAGAAAAAACTGTAACTGGAAGTGCATGATCACTCACTCACCCCAAACCTCACACACACTAATGTCTGTGACTCACTCTTCTTCCTCGATCGGGCCTTGTGGTCGAAGCTCTTCATTTTCCGCCACTGATCCTCAGAGCGGCGGCGGGTCATGACAGGACCAATGGCCACTGGACGTTTTTTGCCCTCAATCCTGAGGACAAAAGACACACCAACACTGTCTTTTTTTTTCCCCTTCACCTCCCACACAGATCAAATGTCACCACCATCGCTAGCATCTTCCTGACGTTTTGGGGCCTGAGTCTCTCTCTCTCTCTCTCTTTACGCTCACACACACACACACACATGCACATGTCCAAAGACTCATGCACACACACACACACACACACACACACACACAAAAGCACATACACACACATGTGCTCACACGTGCAATCACACACAATCCTCTCTCTCTCTTTCTCTCTGTTAGTCTTTCTGTTGGTCTGACTTATGCTCGATCTTTCCTACAGAGTTCTGAAGTCTTCATAAATGAAGATTATGTTTTGTCTTCAGTCCCAATGCTAATCCAAGTTTGGCTCATATCATTTGCTATGTGGCCCTTTGCGGTCAGCTGAGCTATAAGCAACATTATCTTATCTTATATCATTTGCTGACAGAATTTGGATGCTTTAAATGTGTTGCTTCTTTTCAACATTGTTCCTTTTTTTTTGTTAGATTGGGGGGGGGGAAGGGGATGTACATTGCTTTTTTTTTTTTTTTTTTTGCTTTGATGTACAGTATTCATTTTTTCTCGTTTCCTTCTTCTTTTTCTTGAGAACAGGGATAAGAAGAGAAAAAGCTGGCAAGCTTGTTTTTACCTCTAAATAAAGACCATTTTGACTTGACAAGCATAATGGAATAAATGTGTTTTCCGTGAAGGTCCACTGTCTGAGATAAGTCAGGACATAATGACAATATTGTCAGGCAGTGACAGGACCCAACCTAATCCTGCCACCAGGCCGGTCACTACAGTGACGTGGTTGGCGTCACCGACTGTGGCGAGTGTGGATGGATTCATGAGAACAATCATAGCATCGTGGGAGTGTGTAGCCCATGACAGCTTTTAGAGTTGAACCCAGAGGTGCTACGTGTGCTTTGGGTTCAAACAGAAATTTTTTTTTCTTTTTAAATGGGACCATGCAGCTAAGTTTCATCCACTTATACAGCTGAACCTATGAAAGCTGTCCAAATCTCCTGACTAGCACCGCAGTAACTGTATTCGTTGGGTCTGGATGATGCCAGAACATGAAAGGCAGCGCAAAGGACAGCCCTCCATCTAACCCAAAACTGACTGATTAACTGAAAGATGGGAAAATGTGCCACATCCCCTCCATCCATCGAACCAACACAGAACTGACTGATTAACTTAAAGATGGGAAAATGTGCCACATCCCCTCCATCCAACACAGAACCGACTGATTAACTTAAAGATGGGAAAATGTGCCACATCCCATCCATTCAACCCAAAACTGACTGATTAACTGAAAGATGGGAAAATGTGCCACATCCCCTCCATCCAATCGAACCAACACAGAACTGACTGATTAACTTAAAGATAGGAAAATGTGCCACATCCCTCCATCCAACACAGAACCAACTGATTAACTTAAAGATGGGAAAATGTGCCACATCCCATCCATTCAACCCAAAACTGACTGATTAACTGAAAGATGGGAAAATGTGCCACATCCCCTCCATCCAATCGAACCAACACAGAACTGACTGATTAACTTAAACATGGACAAATGTGCCACATCCCCTCCATCCAACCCAACCAACACTGAACTGACTGATTAACTTAAAGATGGGTAATGTGCTATATTCTCTATGCCCCTTCATGGTGACCTCAGTTGTTGTTTTTTTTTCTTTTTTTTTTTTTTTGCTGTCCCATCCTCTGCACCACCTCAGAGGCAGTGCACTCACGCCGCTCATTCCGACACCCTGTCCACAGCCACAGCCGATCGGCCCAGCCACAGCCCCGGCACCGGCAATCCACTTGGGGCAGTCAATGTCAAGCCGTCAAGAGGCAACCCACTGGAGGAGACACTGCACTGCTGCCGAGTCACTTCGGTGGTGTTCAGTGGCGCCTGTTCTGATCTAACATACGCAGGACACCACCTACTAAGCCCCCTACTGACGACAATAATTGCTTAGTCGCGGAGCCGGCGTGAGTGAGCTCTCCCTCCGGAGGGCGCCACCACGTCCGTCCAACGACAGCCCCCATGGACTCGCTGATACGGTGACCCCGACAAAACCAAACCAAGGCCACAGACGTAGAGAGGACATCGAAACTGAGGTCACCATGAGAGCAGGGCATGAAGGGCCACAGAACTTGAGACATTTTTTTTATGCTGATCGATGAGAATGAGGATGATTAAGATGATGCTACGGATTTCCATTTAGGTCTGAGACTACATGACAGGGCTGTACTCTACGCTTCCTTTCATAATATATCCCGGTGTCAACCAGGCCCGAGAGATACAGGCACCTGCAGTGTTGGTCAGGAAATTTGAGCAACACTCTCAGAAACGCATCCATTAAGTGGATGAAACTCGACTGTGTGGTCCCAATCCTCCCAACTGAGTCCGCAGCAAACTCAACTCTGGGTAGGAGCCGGTCGGGGCAGAAAAAACCCAATGACTCTGATGGGATTCAAACCCACGACCTCCCAGCCAGGAGTCCGCGACGCTAACCACTTCGCCACGGCGGCTGGTTCAGTTGTTGTTTTTTTCTAGTTTCACCTCCACATCCTTGTTGGCTATAAACCTGTATCAGTTTTTTTTTTTTTTTTTTTTTTTAATGTGTGTGGACTGATGGGGACTGTTGCAAGAGGTGGGCAGTGGCGGACCCCATCAGAAAGGATCATTCCCTCAGTCTGGCCAAGTAACTCAGAAAAGGCTGTTGTCAGCAAGGGCCTTCGTCTGTGCTGTCCTATCTTAACAGGGTTCCTACTGACTCCCAAGAACAAAATTCAAGGAGTGTTCATGAAGATTTTAAAAAAATTCAAGGCTACAATACATGCATAAAAAATTGACAAAGCTGCAAATTATCTCCCTTGGTTAAATAGCAGACGACAATCCGGGATCGTGACAATGTTGTAAGAATTTGTTTTAACATAATCTTTAATCAACCTGAACACAGAAAAATCAAACTACCATTTCTTTTTTCCACATCAATTTTTTTTTTTAGCCAATGGCTTGATTTTCAAAGGTTTTCAAGGTTTGGTCAACAGAACCACATTTTATTGATTTTCAAGGGTTTTCCAGGCCTTGAAATTAGCTCTCAGAATTCAAGGGGTTTCACAGAGTTTCAAGGAGCGTACGAACCCGGTGTGTAAGATAGATCAGAACAGGCACAAGTGAACAATGCTGAAGTGGCTGGGCAACAGTACAGTGTCTCCTCAGGTGGGTGGCCTCGAGACAAACAGCACTACACTGACAGCTCCCTTTGGGCTGCTAACAGTGGGTCTATGACAAGACAGACCTGGACTGTGGCTGTATATGGGGCAGTCAGGATGAGCATCTTCCATCCCACTGAGAGGGCTGGATGACTTTGGACAACAGGTAAGCACAATTCAAAATAAAAATGAATGAAAACTTACAAAACACCAATAATCCACCATCAACCAGGCAGACCTTGCCAGCACTCAACCTATCATCAAATTATCTTGTGTGAATTATAAACGTAGGCATGCGTTGCTTTTAATTACTAGACAGACTGATGGACAGAGTGGGATGATGGGCATACAGATACACAGACAGAGTGACAGACAGGCGAACAGACTGAACCCTACACACAAAAGGCAACTGAAAAAAGGTTTGGGCACAGACCAGTAGTAGGCACAGAGGCAGGTGCAGGTGATGCAGAGCAGGATGATGACAATGAGCAGCACCAAGCCCATCACCTTCAGGTTGGGGGTGTACTTGTGGACCAGGGACTCTGTCCACACAAATCACCATCATCAGCACCCGAGGCAAAGATTCTGTCCACACAACTCACCACCATTATCATCTGAGCCAAAAACTCTGTCAACAGATAACATTATCATCATCTGAGCCAAAAACTCTGTCAACAGATATCACCATCATTAACACCTGAGCCAAAAACTGTCAACATTACTCACCATTGTTATCATCTGGTTGAATGATTCTGTCCACAAAACCCACCACCATTATCATCTGAGCCAAAAACTCTCTCATCAGATAACATTATCACCATCTGAGCAAAAACTCTGTCAACAGATATCACCATCATTATCACCTGAGCCAAAAATTCTGTCAACAGATATCACCATCATTATCACCTGAGCCAAAAATTCTGTCAACAGATATCACCATCATTATCACCTGAGCCAAAAATTCTGTCAACAGATATCACCATCATCATCACCTGAGCCAAAAACTCTGTCAACAGATATCACCATCATTATCACCTGAGCCAAAAACTCTGTCAACAGATATCACCATCACTATCGCCTGAACCAAAAACTGCGTCAACAGATATCACCATCATCATCACCTGAACCAAAAACTTTCAACAGATAACACCATCATTATCACCTGAGCCAAAAACTCTGTCAACAGATATCACCATCACTATCACCTGAACCAAAACTCCGTCAACAGATATCACCATCATTATCACCTGAACCAAAAACTCTGTCAACAGATATCACCATCATCATCACCTGAACCAAAAACTCTGTCAACAGATATCACCATCATCATCACCTGAACCAAAAACTCGGTCAACAGATATGACCATCATCATCACCTGAACCAAAAACTCTTTCAACAGATATGACCATCATCATCACCTGAACCAAGGTCTCTGTCAACATAACTCACCATCATTTCCATCTGAGCAAACAACTGTCCACATCTCATCATCATAATCACCTGAGCCAGCGACACTGCCAACACGACTTGCCATTACTATAACCTGAACCTGTGATTTACAACATACCTCATCACCCATCATTATCACTTGAGGCAGTGACTGACGACATACACTACCATCATCATCACTTGAGCCAGTGATGGATGATACATCACAATCATCATCTGAACCAGGCCTGACAACATACACCATCATTATTATCATCTGTACCAGGGACTCTGACAGCAACACATCACCATTATCATCTCCTGAACCAGGGACTAATGAAATACCTCATCATCATTATCACCTGAACCTGAGCCTGACAACAAATCATCATCATCATCAGTACCTGAACCAAGGACTGACAACGTACATCACCATCTGAACCAGGCTGACAACATAAAACATCATCATACAACATACATCACAATCATCATCATTTGAACCATGGACCGACAATATACATCATCATCATACAAATCTTCAAAGATGATAAGCCAGAGAAAGAGATATGGATGACTGATTATTGATCTAATCCTATCCTTCGACTAATGACAGCATAAAAACTGACCATCAAGCCAAACTGAAAGTTCAAAAAAAAGATTGTAGGGAACTGATGCATCTATCACTGACGAACGAGACAACAACAACACATCCATCACTTTTACAAAATGTCTGATACCTGAACTGGTGTCTGATCATCTGCGACACTTCAGTGGCATTACCCCCACATCCTCAAACTGGCTCCCTGTCCAGAGCCACACCCTGGCCTTTCCTGCCACAGCCCTGGCACTGGCAATCCACAGGGAGCAGTCAGTATTAAGCTGTCATGGGTTAGTGTACCATAGGAGACACTGCGTTACTGCCGAGTCACTTCAGTGGCATTCAGTGGTGCCTATTCTGATCCAACACACACAGAGACCACCTGTTAAGCCCCCTACTGATGACACTAACTGCTTGGTCGTGGACCCAGTATGAGTGAGTACCCCCTCTGGAAGGTGCCAACACAGCATCAGTTGACAGTCTCCATGAAGTTGTCCATACCAGTGACCTTGACACGAACACATGAAGGGCATAGACATGGACAGGAGATTGAAAGTGAAGTCACCATGACAGCAGGGCATGAAGGGCTGGGACAGAATTTGTGACTTTTACAATGCTGATTGATGAGGAGGAGGAGGAGGAATATGGTGCTAGGGAGTTCCATTCCTGTCTGAGACTGCATGACAGGGCTGCACTCTACATTTGCTTCCATAACATATCCTGGTGTCAACCGGCACCAGGCCCAAGAGATTAAAAAAAAAACACCTGCAGTGTTTTCAGGAAATTTGAGCAACACTCTCAGAGATGCATCCATTGAGTGGATGAAACTTCTTTGTGAGGTCCCAGTTTTCCCAACTGAACCTCTGGTAAACTGAACTCCTGGTAGGAACCGGTCAGGGCAGAAAACCCCCACAACTAAATGGCTCTGATGGGAATTGCACCCACAACCCCCCCAGCTAGGAATCCACAGTGCTCACCACTGTGCCATGGCGGTTGGTTGACAGCTGAACACACTTGCGTTAATGACCTACAAGTCCTGAAAGACATTGCAGTTTCCACCTCCCTAGGAATTTTTCTGGCTCCCTTGACACCACATGCTGGACGTTCTGTCCAACTTGTGTGGCAGATACGGAAAGGGAACAAATAGTCATGTTTGGTCTGTGTGTAAAGCTAATTCTGCCTACATTCAAACAAACCTCTGCAATTAAACAGACAGCCTACGTTAAATGTGTGTAGTTTCATAAATTTCTGAACAATTAAACAGTGGGAGAAAACATGTGCAAGTTAACAATTCTTCAGTCATTACAGCAATGACTTGACAAAGACTTGTGTCACGACCGACCCCTGGAGGTCTGCCCTGACAGGATCGGTCTAGGTGGGAGTGAAGGGAGTGACTGACCTCACACGCCCCGCAAGAGACCACACAATAAAGATTACGATACAACACCCCATTTATTCACAACACACACAATCGAAAATAAATATTTCAACACACGCACCATGCACTATCACAATCAAACATTCCAACACACACAACATGCACAATCACAATCAAGCATTTCACCATACGACGTACACAATCACAACCACAACATCTCATCACATATAACATATACACAATTATAAATAAACATTTCCAGCATCCATCCCTTCCACACCATGGAGTGCCTCCACACCCCTGCCTCTGTCAAGTCTACTGGGAGCACCCTGTCGCACTAGGTGCTCCGAACCGGGTCGGTTCTTGAAGGGAGTCGCTCAAAGCCGACACCCTCGACACACAAGCAGGCAGTGAAGAGCGCGTCCCGGAGGGGGGGGGGGGGGGGGGGGGGGGGGGGGGGAAACGTGGCGTTTTTTACTAGAGGTCCTGGACGGGATCAGGGCCGGCCAGTCAAGCCGGCGGGCTTTTCTACCAGTCCGCGGTCCCGACCAGAGCGTGGCCTCAACCAGCGCGTGGCACCATCCAGTCCGCGGTCCCAGCCAGAGCGTGGCCTCAACCAGCACGTGGCACCATCCAGTCCGCGGTCCCAGCCAGAGCGTGGCCTCAACCAGCACGTGGCACCATCCAGTCCGCGGTCCCAGCCAGAGCGTGGCTCAACCAGCACGTGGCACCAACCAGTCCAGACTCCGGGTGAAGCCCCCGGGAGGGGGGGGGAAACGTAGCTGGGAGGAGAGAAGAAAGGGAGGGAAGGAAGAAGGAAGGGTACTGGAACCCCGCCGTCAGTACAGTCTGACCCATGCTGTTAAATCCTAACAGCCACTCGCATGATGGGCGAGGGGAAGTCTACTAAATACACCAACAACCTCAGCTCAACACAGACCTGAGCATAACACAGTAAACCAATCAAATCAGGAATGTTCATTAGAGTCTTCTTACACGAAGCAGGTAAAAGACTGTATTAAATTAACAGGCTATAAAAACAAATATGAATCATCTTCATCCTTCTCTCACTCATGCTTAACATTTTCCTTTCTTAGGAATAAACCCACACAGCAACTATCGCTTTATAACTGCCACCACATTTGCAAATAATAATTCAATGGCATAATTGTCACATTTTATAGCCACATTTCAAAATAACACAATCTCCAACCACGCATCCGAACAACAAATCATGCGTACGCACGCTCGCAAACATAAAACTCGTTCTCCTTGCACACACAAACAGACGGTGGCCGAAGGATAAGAGTCCGGCGAATGTGACAGGGGCGGACGAGCGAGACCAAGCAAGTACCAACCCTGAATCACCAGGTTCTCTCCCATCCCCACCGACTACCGCATCACCAGATGCATAAACAGGAGAAAGAATTTTGGAAATAATTTAGAATGGCCAGGTTAAAGATTGAATTAACCAGAGAAAAGGTCTCACACAATATTTCTCTTACAATTTCGAAACAAAAGAAATTGCGCAAAAGAGAAGAATAAGCCGGCTAACAACAACAAACCAAAACAAACAAACCCGAAACTGATGCTTACCAGCTACCCGTGGGTGCCCCCGAAGAGGCGGGTCAAACGACTCTCTCTGCCCTGTGTCCAGTCGAGAGGACAGAAGCGCAGATGCGGAAAAAGAAGAAGTGATGTCCCTCTCCTACAGGCCGACTGTAGGAATTGAAGATACCGACTGTACCTTCGATGATACGGTGAAGAACCAAGACCGGAGCAGGCGCTCCCAGAGACATCTTCCGCTCGAGTGAAGAGCTAACCTCCCTCAGCGATGGCGGCCAAACATGCCACGCTGCGTCACAGAGTGAGCATATTTCAAACTAAAAGAAATGAAGCACGTGCGACAGGTAAAAAGACAGGCGAGAGGCCGATAGACAGCAAGTTCGAGAGAAAGGTACCAGCCACCCGTGAACCTGCAGGGTGAATAGCACGGGCAGTGGAATTAGAGAGAGAGAGAGAGAAAGCAACCGAAGTTGAGCTGAACTACACCAAGGTGCAACCGCACCACAAGCCACATTAAGGGACGGATACACGACAACAGCAACGACAATAAACAAATGAATAATTCCGCCACCCTAGATGGGTTTAAACGTCGTAGGCCTCGTGACAAACTCGTGACAACTTGATTTAAAAAATAAAAAAATAAAAAAATGAAGAAAATGGGGGAATATATTATAAATATGAGAAACCCTTCTCTAGCTGCCTGAGGGAACCATCGTACTCTCCTTCAAAGACAGATCTATTTGTATTGAAACCAAAAAACTCTGGCCTTTCACAGCATGCTGTTCATGTGACTCATCACCAGGTGTGTTGCTGGTAACCATAAAGTAGGGGCATGCTATTCTCCACTTTGCTGCCAGCCCATGTGCTCAGGTAATCAGACGGGATGAACAAAGAACCTACTCTGTTTACAGTTTCTAGTGGGGTGGTGTAGGAACTGCCATAATTCACAGTTTCCCCAGGAGAGATGAAGAAACTCACTCTGTTCACAATGTCGTCCAAAGAAGCCCACAGGACACAGACAGCGGTAGTGTATAGGCATTCCATGCGTGGTGGACCATATGTCCATCACCTCTTTCACACTGTCCTCCGTTCTCGCAGGGATTTTCCATGCAGGTGTCAAGATTGTCTTTGTCTTCTG
>CM031611.1:77132748-77160248 GCA_018398815.1 Conus ventricosus
GAACCGCCCAGAGAAACATGGACAAACGAGTCACAAGACAAAACACGATGCGTTTCCACCTCTCAGGTCTTCTTCAAGCAAGATGCAAACAAATAGGACAACGAAAATTCACTTAGCCTTCCTTGCACTTAAGTGATCAAAGCTAAGTGAATTTTCGTTGTCCTATTTGTTTGCATCTTGCCTGAAGAAGACCTAAGAGGTCGAAACACGCGTTGTTTTGTCTTGTGACTCATTTGTCCACGTTTCTCTGGGTGGTTCGCTAACATTTACTAAAGATAAGTTCTTTAGTCAGCCCACCTATGTCTTTCAGGAGCCACCTGTCTAGAATGGACTTCTCATGAGGATCATGCAGTCTTCTTCCCTCACCTTGCTGAGGATGTTTACAAATTATGATCTCTTAAAACTCATCTGATCTACTCTGCACACTCTGATATGTTCTACCTAGTTATTGTGTGTGTGTGTGTGTGTGTGTGTGTGTGTGTGTGTGTGTGTGTGTGTGTGTGTGTGTGTGTGTGTGTGTGTGTGTGTGCATGAGTGTATGCATGATTGGTACCTGGTAGTCTGAAAGAAACCAGACTGCTATGGTTGCATACGTCAGGGTGAGGGAATTGAAGTGCGATGTGTGGAGGTCGAGTGATGCTTGAGACGATGAGGAGGCAGGCTTTCATTCTGCTCTTTAATTGTCAAATGCATCAAGCTTACATGTTTGAAATCAGCTGGTGAATAAAATAAACTAGACTTCCATAAAAAAGAAAAAAACAGCTCAATTAGGGCGATTTTATTGGCACAATTGTACAGTGGAAGCGAAATTAACGTGATTTGATTCATTACACGGTAATGTGTGAAAATGCATAGCAATATGTCTTTGTGTGACAAATCAAGGTCACGTGAAAAACTAGCTTGAAGTCCTAATACCGTGTGTGGCCACCATTTGCAATGGACAACTGGCTTGACACCTGCGAGCTCATTGAGTGGACCAGGTGGTTGATGCGTCCCCTCGCACACCAGCCCACACTATGGACGATGGCCTGTGAATGTTGAGCCGCTGTTGCTGGTCGTGGACGCAGAGGTTTAACCGTCTGCCAAGTTATCCCAAAATGTTCTTTGGGTTTCAAATAGGACGAGCTGCCAGGGCACACATGACGTTGTATCTGAAGAATTGCTGGGTGGCCCTGGCTTGTTGTGTCTTGCATTGTCGTTGGAATGTCCCATTTGGGTGTTTGCGCAAAAAAAGGCATCGACATGGGTCTGAGCACCTGTGAATGTAGCCTGTGCTTGACACCCTTGTCGCGACAGGACCATGTTCTGAAGATGACTGGTCCAATGGCGTAGCGTAATGCCAATTGCACCCCATACATAACGTTCGGCCTCCCCAGGGGTTCACGATCTACCCAAGAGTCGCCAAGCGTTCACCAGGTCGATCGCCATAACTAACAACCGTCAGCCATTCAATACAAAACGGACTCATCGAGAAACAGTATGCGTCCTCCCACTGATGCCATGCGCCAAGTGATTCGGGCTGTGCCACTGCAGCCTGACCTGCCAGAGGTCTTGGGCTGTCAGTACGGATCCTCTGTGAGGCGCCATAATGTCCACGCCCTTTCTCTGAAGCGCCGCCGCGCCAGTGTTAGGCTAGATCGTTGCTGGAGTCCCAGCACCTGTCGAGCAGTGTAGCGCTGTTAGCGCCTGTCCCGCGATGGGTCTGAACAAATGGCGATCCTCTCATGGTGTGGACCGAGGATGGCATGGCCGGGATATCTCAGTGGTACCAGGACTCGAGCGTGCTTGCAGACGGAGATGGTTGAGATGTGGACGTTAAAGATGTTGGCGACCTCTGGCATCCACACCAGCCTCCGATGGCCTAGGGCACGATTGCGTATCCTCTGCTCGTAGTTTTGCATTTGTAGCGCTCAGATGGATAAGTCAGTATCTGAACTTTTGCGCGGCTTTATAAAGGCTGATGCCTGCTACTTGTCGCTGGTTAAGCTGTGCTCTGCATGGTGTGCAGTGCCTCACATGCAGCAACCAGTTTGCCATTTTTGTTACCCTCCAAGCCGGAAATGATGTGTGCTCACACAATTTTTCACTGCACGTGAGTCTTGGACCAAACATGCACAATGGTTCAATATTGTATTAAAAATCACCCTTTTACCCGAAAATAGCCTTCAATTTTCGCTTTTATGGAAGTCAGTATATGTTGAATTAAGTTTTTGTAAAATGCTTCTACTTTTTGCTAGGGTTTAGGGGCTATATATAAGAGCATATAATCATCATTCATTATTAGACAATAATTGATCTTGACTTTGATCATGTCATGTAGTTATGGAAGTCAGTATCCTGCATTTCTTTTGATGATCAAATTGAAAAAAAATAAAGAAAAAAGTACCATGGAACAGAGTAGGATGTTAATCTGCTGTTTTAAAAACAGCTGAACTCTTTTTATGGTCAACTGTTTTTCTAACTGTTGTGATTGTGGACAGCAGAATGCAGCTCTGTTCTAGACCTGAAACTGTTTTGCTATATTTAGAATGAAACAATGCTGTTTTCCATTTTCTTTATTCATATCCTAGGTTCTACGTTCAGACATCTCAAGATTATGATGAATGACACCATCTTATTTTTTCACACTGGTTTTCAATCTGTTATCTTTAAATGCTCACTGATGGCATTTCCGGAGAGCCAGTTTTGATATCTATCTGTAATATGTCCTGTGAAGCTTTTGCAATGATCATTGTACCTTTATTGCAGTGAAGCCAAACAAAAAATGAAATGAAAAAAAAAATTGCAGAGAAGTCAAAAAAAAATGAAATCAGGTAACAAATGTTTACAGAATAGAATACTACATATATCTGGCAGGTACATAGCCTCTTGTTATCTGTTCTTGGTTTTCATTTTTTTCACCAACTCCTAGTTCACTTCCTGCTAGACCCCCCCCCCCCCCCCAACTTTTCAATTGTTTGTTTTCCATTTTTAATTCTCTATTATCAATTAACTCTGCATGGAACACACTGTTCCTGTCTGCCTTCAACCCATCCTATATCTGGGTAACATTGTGTTCTTACAACTGTGCAGGCTTCAGGATACTCTCCCGCTACTCCCCACCCCCGCACTATCATTTTTCACCACGGAAACAAGACTCACCGAGATTGGACAAGGGAAGAAAGTACAAATACGCCTCATACGGCTTTTCCCCTGACAGAGGGCAATTTTCACTGTTTGCCCATCCAGACTGTCCTCTTTTGGCGCCGAACCAACTGTCGTCGGCGAAACTGGGTGCCTCTGTCACACGACACGGAGCACGCTGACCACATCCCCCACACCGACCATGAGACATCGTTTAAGTTCTCATCCATGATGCCTTGTGCAGGCTCTGAGGACATATCCTTTTCAGTAATCTGAAGAGGGGTCATATGCTGTTCCCTGTTGAAGTCCTTCAACGTCCTGGAGTCCCTGCAGATCATCCACGATGCTGTCCAGGACCTTGACATTTTCTACCTGATTGGGCTCAGAATACTCTGAATGCCTGAGCCTCTTCCTCAGATGATGTCTTCCCCTTGAATGTCTGTGGTGTGGTTTGGCTGTGGACAGTGCTGAAGTATCGGTCTTGGGGGTGTGATTTTCAGGATGGTGGTGACAGGGACAGGATTTCTCTTCTGTTTTTCCAGTGCGCGTGTCCAGTGTGGGAGTGGGTGTCTTTCCTTTTTTTGCGAGGAGACCTGAACTTTGGTTGTTTGGATGTTGGTCGTGTCCTATGAAAAACAGAAAGTAAAAAAAAAATAAACCATGGATGAATACAAGAGCACATAAAAGCAACTATGCCATTACTAGAAAAAAAAAACCATCTCACAAAGATGTGTATTGAATTTCTTTTTAAATGGTGCATAAAGTAATATTACAAAAAAAAATACATTAAAAGATTTTTTTGGTTGTAGATTTCAAGACTCAGTAGTCCCAACGAATGGGTGGGTGGGATATGTAGAAGGTGGAATTGATAACATCTGCAGATGATTGGTTTATATGTCTCTTGGTTTCTCTCTCTCCTCTCTTCTCTCTCTCTCTCTCTCTCTCTCTCTCTCTCTCCTCTATATATATATTATATATATATATATAAGAGAGAGAGAGAGAGAGAGAGAGAAGAGAGAGGAGAGAGAGAAGAGAGAGGGAGAGAGAGAGAGGATGTTGAACAATTTAGAAGTGGGAGAAAACTAGTCCAGGCTAACAATTCCTCCATCATTATATAAATAACAGCAAAGATTTGCTGAAGGAAAAAAAATGGTATCCACATAACTATATCTATCTATCTATACATCTATATACATATATGCACACACATTGATGTCCAGTTTTTCCAAGGCATCTGCGGGACTGCGCCATGACAGACATGATGGGGTGAACTGTGGGACAAAACTCTACAGCCAGCTCAACAGTAGGTCTTCAGAGAAGAACCCTGCCCCTAAACTTCCTACCCCTCCAGACAAGTGTTCCTGCCCTGAACTCCTTACACTCCCTGGAGGCTGAGCCGCATAGAGGTCATGATTCCTAGGTGTCCTTCTGCCACCTGGATTTCTTTTCCTGGTGCTATCAGGATTCAGACCAGCAACTTCCAGAAGAGTGGGGATTCCAAGGCGTTGCCTTTTATAATGGACGTCTCATGCACACTGCTTTTGGATACCTGTTCCAAGTTTGGAAATTTGAGCCCTATGAAGTTCCGTTCCTCATTGACCAGATCCAACTGGAACTCTTTTTGGCTACCTTTGGCACTACCTTCATTTACGGCTCCATCAAACACACACACACACACGCACACACACACACTACAACTACAACTACAAGACACTTTATTTCTTTCATAAGAACTTTGTGTTGCTTTGTGTTGAACACATGCTCTCTCTCTCTCCGTCACTTTCTCTGTGATATACAGGTAATACAACACACATATACAAACTTCACACATACAGACACATACATACACAACCACACACACACCACACTGAACATAGTTTGATCACTGACCGGTACACAAGGCTGGGGACTACAGTTGATGAACTCCGTGCTGACCGTGACACATCATGGTAGGGTCGTCTGTCAGACAGTGTGCGCATGCGGAACTGGACCCCTCCGTTTCCGCAGGTCACCGAACAGCGGCCCCACGCCGTCCAGTCCAGCCAGACCGAAGACCCTGGCCAACGCAGGCTTCGTTTCAACCACAGGCACAAAATTCACAAACATTTCACGTAACTTTGAAGACCCAGCCGGACTCAGTTTTCAAACACGCAAGACGGGTTACAGGTTGCATTAAGAATGAAGATCTGTGTACAACCTAACTCTGCTTCATAACAGGCATATCCAGTTTTTTCCATGAATGCAAATCTGACTCATGATGATCCCACTACTGTTTGGGTTCAATTCCCCGATTATCACCAGATAAATCCAGAAGATCCAGAACTTAAGCCTTTGAATCCATGCTGGAAGCTAAATTCGCTCACAACAGTCACAAAAATTTTGTGTTACCTATTATTTTCGTATGCCAGGACATATTAGGTACCGCTTCGACAGACAGAATACTGCAGTAATAAAACTAACAACGCACATTGATACAAATGCCAAAAAGAGAGAGGCCGCCCCGCACCGCTCCCTTACTCCACCCTGACACTCTGGCTGATTGTGACAGGGTTTGCAGGTCATAATTGGATCCCAGCATTCTTTCTCTGGCTGGCAGTAGCGGCGGCGAATCTGATAGCCCGTGGCGCACAAGTCATGGTGCAGGAACTCCACAGGGACCAGGCCATCCAGCCTGAACTTTTCATCCTCATCCTCCTGACTGCTTCTTTGCAGACCTGGCCTCAAAGCACACCCCATTCGTGATTCACACAGTTCTCTCTGTAACTGTCAAGAACATTTCTAGGAACTTTCAAGACTGTCGTTGTGATCTTTAAAGGATTGTCGAACACTACATACACTATGGACTGAAGTCTAATAATTACTAAACAGACAGCTAATACCATACCATATGGATAGAAATCTGAGTGATATACTAAACACACAGCCTGATACCATACTATATGGACTGAAGTCTAATATACTAAACAGACAGCCTAATATCATACCATATGGACATTATATAAGTCTGATATATACCAAACAGACAGCATGATACCATGCTGCATGGACGGAAGTCTGATATACCAAACAGACAGCACAATACCATACTACAATGGACACAGTCTGATATACCAAACAGACGGCATGATACCATGCTGCATGGACAGAAGTCTGATATACCAAACACACAGCATGATACCATACTGCATGGACAGAAGTCTGATATACCAAACAGACGGCATGATACCATTACTGCATGGACAGAAGTCTGATATACAAACAGACGGCATGATACCATACCACATGGACAGAAGTCTGATATACCAAACAGACAGCACAATACCATACTACATGGACACAAGTCTGATATACCAAACAGACGGCATGATACCATGCTGCATGGACAGAAGTCTGATATACCAAACAGACGCATGATACCATGCTGCATGGACAGAAGTCTGATATACCAAACAGACGGCATGATACCATGCTGCATGGACAGAAGTCTGATATACCAAACAGACGGCATGATACCATACTGCATGGACACAAGTCATGACATACCAAACAGACAGCATGATACCATGCTGCATGGACAGAAGTCTGATATTGTCAACCTCGGTGTAAATCAGTGAGGAAGGACTACGCACAGCCCAACACACTCACAGCTTGACTTACGATCTCATTCATATATCATGCCATTCGTCACATCAAACCACTAGTAAAGTCTATAACTTTACTCAGTTCATAGACGAACCATCAATGCATATAAGAATTCACAAATAAAACATCTCTCTTTTCTAATTACAAAATCATTTACTAAAAATGTTAACTAACCGGGTATAAATAGTTTCTACATTACCTGGCCAGTGATCTTAATATCACGAATCACTGTCTTTTCTTTTCTTTATCTTTCTTGTCACGATCACTATTCACAAACGACGTACAACCTGCCGGCATGGTGTTGGTCTGATGCGGCTGTCAGTGAGACTGTGGCGTTGGTCTGTGGTTCTGCTTGGCGAATGAACGCTTTCCTAGGTATGAGGTCGAACCCCAGGTTAGGGTAGAACAGTGACTATCAACATCGATTGTTCTCCTTTCTTCTTCCTGCATTAACGCATGCACTCTTCTCTCTCTCTTTCTTTAGTCTTCTATCAAATGACATGGTTGCTTTTTTTCTTTTTTTCTTTCTTTCTTCTTCTTCATAATTAGCAACTCTTTCTCCTCTCTCCACATCTCTCCTCAGCCTTCTCTGCAAGACATCTCATGCAATTCTCTCAACTTGGTTCATCTTTCTCCTCCCCTCATCTCTGTTATCTTCAAGCAGACCAGAACCTTCCCTCTCCGTCTCTCTGTTCTTCATTCCCTACCTTGCCCTCTCATGCACTCTCTGCCTTTTCCATCATGAGAACACAAAACCTCTCATCTCTTTGTTCGTTCTCCCCTCGTGTCTGCACGTTTCTCCCTCTAAAGGCATTCCTTATTAGTTCCGATCTGTCCAAAGACGGAGTAGTACCATTGGTCAGTTTTTATACCCCCGCACCCCGAGGTTTCCTCCCCTAATTCCATTGGTCGTTCAATCATGACGTCCCGTCTCACGCTTACTCTCTGTGGTGGTCATTGGTATTTACTTGATTTAGCTGATTTCACTCCACAAACACTACCTTCCACCCTTCCTCTTCACTGCGCGGTGTGGCTTAGTGCGTGGACACTGGTCATCTAAATTGCCGCTGAGTCCGAGTAGGCAACACGGTCCGTAACATGCGTTGGTTCTCACAAAGTGGCTAGATATGCTTTGCAGCTCGGTCTGCGACTCGTCTCGCTAGACTATCGAGCGTCGGTCAATACGCTTAGTCAGACTGGGTGGGTCGAACGTCTTCGGTGAAAACCTCTCACTAAGCATAATATGGCCGGACTCCGACCTATGGGCCTCTCTCTGAGCTCTAGATGTTTGAGATTGGACTTTGTCAACAAATTGGCTGGCAAAACCTCAAGTTAGGTTGTTTCCCCAAGTTAGTTGTTTCATTTTTTTGTCCGTGACATTTCCCCCTTGCAAATGACCATGCTCCGCATTGTCTCCAAACAACGGTACAAAAGACAAAACCGAATTTGCTAGACACAGCTACACGCGCAAAGTTTGGAAATACTTACCAACAGAGCGTTTCTAAGTTATAAATACAATTGTGAATACCACTCAATGAGTCTCATAAGACGTGCGCATCTTGCCGTTATATTCAACACATTTATAACGACCTTCAGTGTGCACATCTTATGCAATTCCCCTACCTGCGATTTGCCACTCCTCTTTTGCACAATTCTTATGAAAGACAATAAATGGATCACGATCCATGACACTTCACTGAGGAATCTCCATCCTCGCTATTGCAAATTTGCATCACAAGCAGGCTTGATGCTCCAGCATAACAATCCACATGAACAAGTCTCACAAAGAAAATGACAGTCTCACCACAAAAAAATATGAACATAGCCAATGGAATGAACCATGTCAATCAACATACTGGAATCAACATATTATCACAATGCACCCCGGATAAGACTGCTTCTCTGAGTGCAGCTTGCTAGACTAACACGGCTTAAATAGTCGCTCGACATCTTGTCGACCGGGAATGTACTGCAACGGTACTGTAGGCTGCAGTGGCCATTGCCCAAGCAGCACTCTTGCTGTTTTTCAACTGGCCTCTGCAGTGGTTTGGGTGGTGATGATCCGCTCGAATCACGACTTTCCCATACAAGTATGTGGAACTTCTGCACGGCCCTCAACAGCTAAACAACCCTTCTCCACCGTTGCGTACCCTTCTTCACTTTGTCAAATTCCTGCTAGCTACTCAAGGGAACTCGACCCTTCATTACTGTAACAATTACTGCACTATACCCAACCGCCTGACTGCATCTGTCGCAACAAAAAGGTTTGGACATATCTGGTACTTCAAGATGGGACGGAACCTAGTCTTTCCACACGTCTGCAGCTTGCTCTGCAGCGTGACACTCGATCCATGCGGTTTCCCTGCCTTGACTAATCACTGAGAGGATGTGATTGCAGCAAAATTTGGAACAACTCCCTATAGAAACCCCCAAAAAAACCTAGCGACTCCCCCACTTTGTTTTGGGGCTTTGTCTCCTGAATTCAATTTCTCCCCTTTCCCCCTTTTTTGGCGCTTTGGTCGCCCCCGACAACAAAACCTACGAATCCTACTGTCTAGCCCTTCAACAGGCACTCCCCCGTATGACTCTTTGGAAACTTAGGCAACAAAAACCCCCCTTTTTCTGCTGGGTCTCTTTCACTCATCAAAAAAATTTCTGTTGCTATGTGCTGAGTCTCACGCTGAGTATATTTGCGGAGAAAATGTCATGGAAAAATTTTAGCCCATTCACATCAATTCGGTTAAAACCGCCGACCTTTTTATGAGGTGAAGGTCCCTTTCCAATGCATCGCGCTTGTTGTGCCCGTGGAAGCAGTAAAAGGACTGATCTCCCCCCTTGGGGGATTGCTTCCCCCACCCTTTCCCGTCTATTGTTCTTTGAAAACCCCAGCCTCCCGCAAACCCCTTCCCTTGCAACTTACAGTTCAAAACCCGTGCCCACCTTTGGAACGGGCGGATTTGGGGCCCAATGGGTCGTAGCCCCCTCTTTAACGGTTGTCAATAAAGGGGGATGTTTAAAGGCGCCCTTCCCCTTCCCCTCTTGGGCTGACCTTTGAACCTTTCCCTGAAAATCAGAAAAGCTTTTATGTCTGCCATTGCTCTGGCCCAAAGAAAATCACAAAAATTCGGGCGCCGTTTTTTCTGGGCCCAGATGACCCCCATGAGGACTCGTGACCCCATGACATGACGGTCCGTAACCCGTGGTACCTCAACTGATGGTCACCTTACCCGCTTTTCCCCCTTTGGGGAACAACCCGGACAACGCCCCCCTTTCCAAGAAATTCGTCTCACCTCCTTAACCTCCCGTTTTTCTCCACCCCCTTTTCCAACTCCCCAAAACTTTTTACGAGCGAAGGGTCTTGTTCCTGGCTCCCTAAAATCAAGGCGCCCCCCCCATGCCCGACTTTCTTTGGAACAACACGGTTTTTAAAACCCTTTTTCCCCCTTTTGCTCCCTGTCTGAACTGCTGCCCCTTTGCAGTCAACAATAGGACCCCTGGATCCCCTTGCCCTGGGAAAATTTCCAATATCAAATCGGAAGGGTTCTCCATCCCAACGCAGACAAATCGCCTGAGAAGTAGGGGGACTTCTATTAGCAATGGAAAATCCTCACAGTGCCATCGATTGAGTAAGGTTGGATTTGCCCTGTCAAAATCCCCTTTTTCGACCGCGTTGTTCGTCTACCCCCCATGAACAACCGGTCTGAAAAACTTTTACCCTTGCTGGCCCAAACCACCCCTTTTTCCCTGGTAACGAACCACTCAGCCCAGTGCCCTCCATCCCGACATGATGCTGTCCGTGCTACCCTAGGCCGACTCCCCCCTCTTCGACTGAATCCCTTTTGGTTTCCCCTCGGGCGTTTCCCTTGACGACCCCTTTTCCCCCTTTGCAAGGCTGTCCTTTTGGCCCCATGCGACAATCCTGCCACATGTCCCTTTGTGACAAAAAGAAACACCAATTTCCCCTTTTTCCCCCCTTCTGCCCCACCACTGGGTTTTCAGACTTTGCAGAAAACTCTCCCAGTCTCCCTTCACTCTTCTCACCTGTGCTAGCCCCGTTTCTCCCGCCCCTTTTTTGCCCAAACGTGCCTCTCATACATTGCGAAATTCAAAACTCTCCTGCGTCTTTTGGGTGTCTCTCTTTCAAAGAAAGGTTAAATCAGGGGCCCCAAATGCAAAAAAGTTTTCATAATAGCTCCTTCAATCAGCGAAAATCCTTTTTCGAAACCCCCCAAATCTAAACCATTTTAAATAGTGTTTGAGTGCACCAAACGGGTTTTACGTTTTCCCTGCTTGCAAATCTAGCTGAACGAAATTTCTTTCTGTCCCTTTTCTGTGAGGTCAATCCTTCAAAACGATTCCTTCCAGCACCAAAACAGATTGGGGGGCTGCTGGCAATGCAGGAAAATCGAATGCTTACCCGTCATAACGCAGGGCAAAATGACTGCCCCCTCTTCTGGGGCCCCAACCTGATGGTTGCAAACGTTTCGAAACGATGTGATGCATCAAATCGAATCGGTTCTTCCGAGAATTTTGGCAATTGGGGTCGGGGGGCATAGCGGCACAGAGTCACTGGAAAGAACTACCATCCCCGGTGGGTTCCCCCTTTTTATTTCCCCTTTTTTCTAATTCTTTGAACCTTTAATCTTTCGTTTCCTGCCTTCCCCTTTGTTTTTCGTTTCCTGCGCTTCCCCTTTGGGCTTCTGTTTCCTGCTTCATTTTTTCTGTTTTCCCCGGCTTTTCCCTTAGCTTTTGTTTCCGTTCACTTTCTGTTTCCCGGTACCTGATTTCTTAGCCTGAATCCTTAATCTTTTTGTTTCCTGGGTCTGCGTAGCCTTTTTTACTGCTACGCGTGTCTTTCCGCGTTCTCTCTTTTTTTCTTTTGTTGGTTTTTTAACGAACGCACGCAATCATCTCCAGTAACCTAAAAAACCGGCGCGTCACGGTTGTTAAAAAGGGGTGTTCTTTTCTTCCGCTTTTTATCTCCCCTTTTTTTTTTTTTACAAATTTTTTCAATGCGACACCAAAAATGGTGGTTACCCCACGAGGACTAATGCCAAATCCTATGAATGATAATATTGCTTGGGGCAAGTGTTTTTTTATAAAACGCCCACGCCCTGACCCAACTAGAGAGCGAAATTAAAGGAAATTGTGGAAATGAGTACTCTGGGGCTGAACAACCAGTTTTCTAATCTTGGAAGCAATCCAAGCCGTTTTAACTATCTTGGGAACATACAGTAAGACAACCCCCTTTTCTTAGGATTCAAACTTGAATCCCACCCGCCCCCTTTTGAGAAGTTTAAATATAATAATGGGCCAGAAACCTGGCAAGCTCGCCAAAAAATTGTCAAACCCCGGTGTAATACAGTGGGGGGGAAGGCCCAACAGCCAAACACATCACAGCTTGCTTACGATCTCATTCAAATATCATGCATTTGTCACATCAAACCCCTGTAAATCTTAACTTTTACTAACTGTTCATAGAAGAACCTCAATGATATGGGGAAACAACAAATAAAAATTCTCTTTCCTTGAATTTTTACAAAATCATTTACTAAAACATGTTAACTAACCCGGGTTAAAGTTTCTACTTTTACCGGCCCGGTATCTTAACTATTTACGAATCCTGTCTTTTTTTTCTTTTTTTTTCTTTTCACTGTCACTTTCACAACACGAACCCCAAAATGCCCGGGACTGGGGGTTGGTCTGATGGCGCCTGGTCAGGGAGACTGTTTGGGGTTGGTCTGTGGGTTTTGCTTGGGAAGTGACCTGCCAGGTAGAGGTCGAACCCCCCGGTTTGGGTTGAAAAAGGCTACAACATCGATTGTTCTCCCTTTTTTTTCTTCCCGATTAACGCATTGCACTCTCCTCTCCTTCTCTTCTATCCCCGTCTTTCAAATGGACATGGTTTTTTTTCTTTTCTTTTTTTTTTTCTTTCTTTCTTCTTATAAAAATTAGCAAAATCTTTTCTTCTCCCCCTCTCTCCTCGTCCTTCCCCTCCAAAATATCTCTTTCAATTCTCAAATTGGTTCTCTTTTCCTCCTCACTCTCGTTTTCCTTTAACAGACCTAGAACCTCTCCTCTCTCTGTCTCTTGTTCGTCTTCCCCCCCTTCTGCCCCCTCTTTATCTCTCTGCTTTTCCTCTGCAGAGACTAACCCCAAAACCCCCCTCTCCTTTTTCGTTCCCCCCCGTTCTGGCCTTCCCCCCAGCATTCCCTTTTTTGTTCCTCTGTCCAAAAACGGGGAGTACCATTGGTCCGTATTTTTACCCCCCAAACCCCCCAGGGTTTTCTCCCTTAAATTCCTTGGCTTCAAATCATGACTTCCCTTTCCGCCTTACTCTGTGGGGTCAATTGGTCATTTATTGATTTGCTAGATTTACCCCCCCCACACAACCTTCCCCCCCCCTTCCCCACTTCCCTGGCGCCCCTGTGGTTAAGTGGTGGACAGGTCAATCCCAAAATTTGGGCCGTGAGTCGGGGGAGGCACCACGACGTCCGAGTTTCAATGCGTGGTTCCCAAAATGGGTAGTAAGTTTTAGCCGGCCCGCGACTCGTTGTAGACATCGGGCGTGGTCAAAAACCGCTTAGTCAAAGGGTGGGGGCGGGCCTTTGGGTGAAACCTCTCCAAAGCTTTAAATTTGGCCGGGCCGCCTATGGGCCCGTCTCTGCCCTAAAGTTTGAGTTTGGATTAGTCCCAACAAAATGGCTGGGGACACCCAAGTTAGGTGTTTCCCCAAGTTAGGTTGTTTCATTTTTTTTTCCGTGACAGATATACCAAAAGACGGTGATACCATACCCCAGGACGTGTATTTTAAAACCTTTGCAGCCCTCTCCGCATGGGACTTCACTGTCTGGTAAAAGTCCAAATTCTGGATCTGATTTTAAAACAAAATTTTCACGTTCAAACTGACATTTCTTTAAAAAAAAAAAAAAAAAAGGTGTCCCTTACAATTTTTGTTTATACATTTTTGAAAAGACGCCGATATTAGTCAACACAGATAGTAACAAATAAAGTTTCAACCCGGGGAATTGGACTTTTAGCAAAAGTTGTATCTGGCAAGGGCAGCATACATCAATATTTCCCTCTATGGTGAAAATAAATAAAATTGTACTTTTACTATATTAGAAGCCCCACTTGAGTTTGATTTATAGGAACAAGAAATGAATCGCTTAAACCGCGGGTATAAAATCCCTCTTGTTTCAACAGTAACTGTCTTTTTTGAATTTACACAAAAGCAATGTGTGTTTTCCATGTTGAATGTAGTATAGATTTTATCTGTATAGCAGTATAACTCCTTGCCCCGTATTCAGACTTACCAAATGTAAAGGAACACACATCTAATTCTATGAGAAAGATTCAGATTTTGAAAAATCGGGTATCTAGTTTATCATTCCTGGGGCAACATTCGATGCTGACCTTCTTTGTCCCTTTTGTAAAAACACATGCTGACCTTCTTTTTTCCATTATGTAAAACAATGTGAAATGAATTCATTTGTATTGCTGTGCACTGCCTTTAGTGTCTGAGAATGGTTTATTTCCCCATAGATGTTTCGGCATATCTGTGTTTAGATTATTTTTTGGCTTGCACTAAAGGGATGTTGTTAAAAAATTTGCCTTTTTTTTCCCCCCCCCCCCCCCCCCCCCCCCCCCCCCCCCCCCCCCCCATTTCTTTTTTTCTCCTCTCTCTCTCTCTCTCTTAAGTTTGTTCCCTATTTCCCCCAAATTTTTCGCTTCTAAAAAATTGTGGAAAAGGACGCTCTACTAAAAACCCTTTTGCTTTAAATTTTACTTTTCATACACACATCCACCCTACAAGCCCTCTCCTGTTTTTTTCCAGTGCTCTCTGTTTCTTTTGCCATTCTTTCGTGATTTAATCTCATATTTTTATATATTATAATATATAATATATATATAATATATATATATATATATATATATATAAAAATCATGAGCAATCTGAGCTTTTGAAATGGGCACCTTTGTAAAAGCTCTTAAACCTATTGAAATAAGAGGCCAATCTAAATGCCATCTTTATCATTGTCATCTCACCCTCTGACCATGCTCCAAGACACATTGTAGCCCCAGACACGTATGCGTGGTTCAAGACGTTCCAGAAACTTTTTGCGATATGGACTGATCCGGACATGAAGGCTGTTCCTCATATCACTCTTGAACTGGTCAAAGGATCTCTGAAAGAGGGCATCTGCCTTGATCACGTTTTCCTTCAGAGTGTGTAGATCTGACTGAGATAAGCCTGATTTTCTCTCCTCCCCTCTTGCCGATAACTCTCCAGGGGGTGGCTGAGGAGGGGGATGATACAGCATGACAACACCCTTGCCATCAGTGCCACCACTGGCAGACAGGTTGCTGAAAGCAGGTTGTTGCTGCTGCACAAGGACGGGGTGAGCAGTGGAGCTAGTGACGCACTGGCGTTGGCAATGACACTGCTGACGTTTGTAGTGGTGAAGTTACCATGGGTAAGGCTTGTGTTGGTGACGTTGCTGGTGGAGCCATCTCGTAACCGGCTTGCGTTGGTCGAGATACCTTTAAGCAGGCTTGTGTTGAAATGGGTCTGCGCAGTGTTGAGAGTAGGCTTGCCTGTGGTTGTGGTTGTGGTGTTGGTTGTGTTTGGGGTGGGAATCCTGGCTTGTCAATACTGCTAATTGTCTCATCAGGAGGAGGAAGAGGCTGGGCCACCGTTTTCTCTTTGTTAGGACTAGGCTGAGAAACCCTTACATTTCGACCCTGATTTTGAAGAAGTTTGGCGCGCTGTGGGACAGTTAGATTTTTATCTTGAATTTGTCTAGTTAGCTCAGGACAGGTGACCTTTGATCTGGAATAACTCCGGATGTGGATGGCACTTGCTCAGGCTGATCTTTCACATCCGCTGCGCTGCTGACAGTGAGTGATCCAGGCTGATTCAAGTCAAACTTTTCATCAATGGATGCCAGGGCATTGTTGGCCTCCTTATCAACAGAGGCCAGGGCATCATTGACTTTGTTCTCCAGAGCCAGGCTGGCTATCAGGGAGAGCTCCTCTTTGTTCCCGGACCTCCTGGTCCTGCACCAGACTGCCGAGGGAAGACTGCAGCCGGTTTTCAATGTTCTCCTCCAGAGCCGTCAGCATGTCCTTGCCCTTCAGGTCCCCTGACTTTGCCCCTGGCTGGGTTGCGGAATCTGCCTCCTCCTTCACAGTCTTCATGGGCAGAAGGTTGTTGGCTGGGCTGAACTGAGGCAGCTCTTTCACTGGTGGCAGCACTTTCTTTTCCTGGCTGACTTTTGCTTTCTTCAGCCAGCCTTGGTTTTCAGCTTTCTTCCTCTTTCCAAACCCTTCCAGGACAATTCTGTCCAGGAAGTCATCAGGGAAAGTCATGACAGGATCCAGTGTTTCTGGTAAATCAGCATTCCACACATCCTCCTCTGGAGTTAGTTCCCCGGTGAATAAATTCCCACCATCGCCAGTGTCAGCAAAGATGATATCTCTCAGTTTCAGATCAGAACGAGGAAAACGAAATCTTACTGTGTGATGGTGTCTCCAGAAAATCAGTGTTTTTCTCAAACGTACTCTTTTCTCTCTCTCTCAGAGGACAGTTTCTCTGCAAACTTCCTCCTTGCTCTATGTTTGTGAAAGCTGTGATAGACATTAAAAGGCACGATCCAGAGCACTGTTCCTGGGCCATTGCCTGTGTGGTTTAAGGTCCCCAATCTGGCTTTATCCAAACAATCAAATCTTGGACTTCCCCATGAAAAACATGAATAATTCCTGAAACAGAAGACATACTGCAAATAAACGCTGACACAGTTACTAATGAAAAGACAGAAGGTAGAGAGAGAAACATAGGTCCATATTCTGGGTCAAAGACCTTTCTTTATGATGGATGCTTTCATGTTTCTGGTCTGTCAACTGATGTTCCTCTCAAAGAGATCTTCAACCCACACTCTCAAAGCATTTACACTTCTTTTCTTTTCTATATATTTCATCAACATCTGAAGTCACCGTTTTTCATGTTCCTTGACATATTGAGTCAGCAAGGGATAGCCTGAAGACACTGATTCCCACCAATAATTCAGACACATGAAATCTTCTGGATATCAAAATGAAATATCTGAAAAAAAAAACTATTTTCTGGTTGGTAAATTAGGAAAGCAAACAAGGAAGAGAATGAAGCTATCAGCTGACATTTTTGATGTGAGATGTTCGCATGGTTTCGCCGTTCATGAGCTTTTCAAATTCACAGATATCATTCAGACTAACTGATCACGTTTTAAGTTTACTATTGCATGATCCAGAAAACCTCTTGATTCACTTTAATCTTTGAAAATTGAAGATTTGATCACACAGCATTACCCTTATAATGCATGAATGAGCCACTGGGTAAGCCATTCATCTTCTCCAATGCTCTGATAGCACAAGATAGGATGACAACAATAACATGAATGCATCACAAAATTAACTGTCATAGTACATTACATGACATCACATCACATAGCAGAGTTCCTACACATTAGCTGTCCAACTCAGATCTTTATCTTAGATGTTTTTTTTAGATGTTATCTTTTACTAGTCTATGATCTCTTTTGAGTGCAACTCAACATCAATAGACACAAGAGACTGTCGCAGTTCAGAACACACACCACATTTAAAGTGTGGGTGCAGCGTTTCTACCAGTCAGCCCACAAATTTCTGCACACTTTCCCCATGATTTAATTCCAGAATCATATTTTCAACTCCTTTGGTACCAATAGAAAAAAAGACTTTTGCAATCCAAAGCAAATGCTACACAAAACTGAAAGAGTGCCTGTCGTTTCTACAGGTTAAAAACAACACAATTCTTTTTTTTTTCCCGTTTTTTCCAAAATTCTGTAATTATTTTACTATCTGCTACTCTACAATCCTTTTTCACACACATTCAGTATACAAAACAAAACAAAAAACTTTCACAGATTAGAGCACACACCACACAAAATGGCGGTGGCATGCATGCACACATAAACGGTGAAAACACATCACTGACTGCGCAATTAAAGCAATACTGCATCCTTTTATCAAAGCAGTTTTTTATTTGATCTTACTAGATCTACTAACTGTGGTGCAAAAGCAAAAATATACATATAAAATGAATCTGCAGCACAACAACAAAACTTTTTTTTTTTTTTTTTTTTTTTTTTGCTGTCCCAACCTCTGCGCCACCTCAGAGGCAGTGCACCCACGCCGCTCATTCCGACACCCCGTCCACAGCCACAGCCCGGTCGGCCCTGCCACAGCCCCGGCACCGGCAATCCACAGGGAGCAGTCAATGTCAAGTTGTCAAGAGGCAACCCACCGGAGAAGACACTGCACTGCTGCCGAGTCACTTCAGTGGTGTTCAGTGGCGCCTGTTCTGATCTAACATACGCAGGACACCACCTACTAAGCCCCCTACTGATGACAATAATTGCTTAGTCGCGGAGCCGGCGTGAGTGAGCTCTCCCTCCGGAGGGCGCCACCACGTCCGTCCAACGACAGCCCCCATGGACTCGATACCGGTGACCCTGACGGAACCAAACCAAGGCCACAGACGTGGAGAGGACATCGAAACTGAGGTCACCATGAGAGCAGGGCATGAAGGGCCACAGAATTTGAGACTTTTTTTTTTTTAATGCTGATAGATGAGGATGAGGATGATTAAGATGATGCTACGGAATTCCATTTCGGTCTGAGACTACATGACAGGGCTGTACTCTACGCTTCCTTTCATAATATATCCCGGCGTCAACCAGGCCCGAGAGATACATGCACCTGCAGTGTTGGTCAGGAAATTTGAGCAACACCCTCAGAAACGCATCCATTAAGTGGATGAAACTCGACTGTGTGGTCCCAGTCTTCCCAACTGAGTCCGCAGCAAACTCAACTCTGGGTAGGAGCCGGTCGGGGCAGAAAAACCCACATGACTTCTGATGGGATTCGAACCCACGACCTCCCAGCCGGGATTCCGCGACGCTAACCACTTCGCCACGGCGGCTGGTCAACAACAAAACTAATGAGCTTGTAATCCACAAACTTGGAACCCACTCCCCACCCCTACGATTCAGACCATGAAAGTTGAGAGCAAGGAGTGATCAAGCACAGGCATGAACTGTCACTGCTTTCATTGTCTCTTTCCCCATCAATTTCAAGGCACATAACTGCTCAAAACAGAATCTGACCATTATCATTTTTCTACTGGCTCCACTTAAAATCATTGTTAGGCATGATTTTGTGCGGCACTTGTTTCAAAGCATAAATTTGATCAAACTCCATATTTCTTTGGCAGTGAAATCAAGCAATTTAATGTAGAAGGAAAACAAGAATTATAATGCTGTGCCTTCTAACTTTTTGATGCCACGCGCAAAGCAATGGCCAAAACAAGACTAAAAATCGGATCCCTGTTCTGTGTTTGTGAGTGGCCATGGGTAATTGCTATGTACCTGTAGAATCTTTGCGGAAGCTTAATGTTAGCAAAAATCAGGAAATCTTGACACCCTTTTTTTGTGCCGTCCCATCTTTGATGCGACCTCAATGGCATTGCACCTAAGCCACTTATTCCAACCCTCCATCAACAGTCACAGCCTGGTCCGGCCCACCTCAGCCATGACATCGGGCAATCCACAGGGAGCAATCAATGTCAGGTCATCAAGAGGCAACCCACCAGAGGAGACAATGCACTACAGCCAAGTGGTGTTCAGTCAGGTGCCTGCTCTGATCTAACATACGCAGGACACTACCTACTGAGCCCCCTACTGACGACAATAGTTGCTTAGTCACTCAGCCGGCATGAGTGAGCTCTCCCTCCGGAGGGCGCCACCACGTCCTTCCAACAACAGCATCCATGAATTTGCTGATACTGGTGACCCCAACGGAATCAAACCAAGGCCATAGATGTGGAGAGGAAATCAAATCCAAGATCACCGTGACAGCATGAGCATGAAGGGCCACAGAATCTGAGACTGTTTTTTTTTTTTTTTATGCTGATCGATGAGGATGGGGATGATGAAGATGATGTCATGGATTTCCATATCGGTCTGAGACTGCATGACATGGCTGTACTCTACACCTACTGTCAACCAGGCCTGAGAGATACAGACACCTGCAGTGCTGATCAGGAAATTTGAGCAACACTCTCAGAGATGCATCCATTTAGTGGATGAAACTTGACTGTGTGGTCACAGTCTTCCCAAGTGAGTCCACAGACACAAACCACTTCACCATGGTGGCTGGTAAATTTTGACCTGTTATTTGTGCATTTTTCCCTTTAAAATATTGACTAATAAAGCTACAAATTGTTATTTTGTGCATTTTCCCCCTTTAAAACATTGACTAATAAAGCTACAAATATTTGTAGGTTCAAAAAACTTGTACAGTTTTGAAAATGTCCAGAAATTTTGCAGGACCAGGACTTCTGGAAGAAAACACATCCTGGCTCACTTCCTTGGTGAAAATGTCAGGAGGTCTCCAAGCTCTGCCCTGTTGTTACTATCTGGAATCTGAAGAGAGATCACTGATATTTCAAAGAAAAAAAATAGCTTTAATGGTGTCTAGTGATTTATCCAGGTTTAAAATGTTTGGTTCAAGGTAAAGCAGAGATGTTTCCAGAAAAGACACCAAATTTGAATTCTAGTTACAATGATGATGATGATAATGGTAATAATCATTGATAACGTGCTTTCCATAGCACCTTTAAAACATGTGCCACTGTCCATGCTTACGAGGATGAGGATAAAAATATATACATATATATATATATATGGAAATAACACACACACACACACACACACACACACACACACACACACACATACACACTCACTCACTCACACACACACACACACACACACACACACACACACACACACACACACACACACACACACACACACACATGATACAATACAATTCATCATTTTTTTTTCCAACTGTAATCTGGCATGTGTGCCACAGAATTTCATGCACACAATGTACAGGTACATGACTGAGCTTTCCTTCTGGAGTTACCAAACATCAAGTAATCATCCGTTACCAAATCTAAAGTACAAACTGCTGGCCCAAAAAAGCTAAACAGTTGGAAAAGTTCTCCACAGCCATGGATTAAAACGTAAGCCTGTTTATCAGTTTGAAGTTAAGTACTGCACATATGTTGAAAAAACATTTCATCTCATGTGATTTCAAAATGTCTGAATAGCTGCACAGAAACAGCCTATGGAAAACAAACAAACACACAATCCCAGATCTGTATAGCATATCTGCACTCTCATCTGTCAGTTTTACTTTTGGCTGGACATGGCAAAAATGAAAAAATGGAAGAGAAGTGACAATAGAATATGAACTGTTCAATATCTTTTGGAAATCTATGTATATAACATTTCTTAACTTTTTAAAACAAAAATCAAAATCATTAGTTTTCTTAAAGTTTCTTAAAAGTCCCCAAATGGAAGACCATTAGTTGAGTTCAATTGCCTTTTTCTTTTTTAGGTGTGTGATGTCATCAAAACTAGAAGATTGATGGCAAATTTTAGATCTGGTAAAACAGCTCTTAATTATTTTTTCAGCCTCTGTTGAGATGCTTTACTTTTCAACTTAAGTCCTAATAGTGACAGATTTTCTCCTAAACTGTGATGTGTTTGCATATATGTCATGCTGAAGTCCTTGCACTCTTGTTTTCCTACTGTCAAAGCAACAGCTTCCAACACTTTCATTTTGATTAAAAAAAAAAAAAAAGATTGCTTTCTTACAGTCACCTCCGTGTTGTCAGCCACTATTCTTATTTGCAAGCTAATTTCAGTTGATTAGATGTATGTTACCTGTGCATGAACTAAACAATATATCACTGCAGAGGTATGATCAACTTAATGCTGTTAAGTAACGCAGGGAGAAAAAAAAAAAGTGATGGTCAAACTGCCGCTGCAATGTGACTAATCAAGCACAATCTCTGTGGCTACGAGACAGTCAAGAAACCCATTTACCTGTTAGAGAGGTGAGAGTCAGAGGACAGGCGTGTGGATTCAGAGGATAATGGTTCCCTGTCCTTCCCGCTAGCACAGCTCCTACCCGTATCACTCTCCCCCCATCTGCTTCCACTGCCACCTGGCACTGCGTCTTGTTCCTGAACACCATCAATGTCATCACTGTCAGAATGAATGCCTTCGTCATCCTTGGGGTCACTGTTAATAATTATGGCCTGTTTCCAATTTCTGCATGAAATCTTGCTCGTGAACAATGGTCCTAAACCACCATGGTTCTGTTGCAAAAACAAAAAACAAACAAAAAAAACCTGCACAGAATATTTTTATGGACCTACATCATCACATAAAACATCTTATCATCACCATGATTATCAACACATTCACCATTACTGACTCACTTCTACTTGGCACACAGTTTCATTCTGCTTATGCAAATTTCATGATCTTTATTCTCATCATCAACATTATGATTATCATTATTATCATCCTCAGACTTATCAGTGCTGTCAGCGTTATGCCCATCACTTGAAAGAAAATACATATGCAATAAACTGATATGTTTGTGTTATCATGATTTAAAACAGAACAAAAGTTTTTAATGGTGAAAAGCTTGGACTCATTTGTTTGATGATTTATCTCCATGGTTCTTTCCATTTATTTGTTGGCAGTAAAGAAGTGATCCACACTGTATACATTTATTGTATTCTGCACAATCCATCATGAGAAAAGGGATCAAATTTCTGGACCTTGAAATCAAAGGACACTCTGATTTCATTTCTGCATGGCTGTGTCTCAAATACATCATACTGCATATTACAGCTTTCATAATTATTCAGGATCTACTTCCATTTTGTACAGAATCTTGTTCCTACAAACAAACCAACATGTTACCAACATGAAAAAGATTTTAATATCACTGTCATCATTTTTTTTCTTATGATCACAGTCCAACAGCCATCTTGCTAAAGTCCAACAGCCATCTTTTAATCCATACATAATCAATTACAATAGTCACTGAGGCACAAAAATTGAGCCCTGATTTAATCCTTCACAATTTGATTATTCTTTCAACCAGCAAAAGCGGTGGGTGTGTGGCCATCACGGGTCATCAGATTTCTCCCAGAACACAGCTGCCATTATCCATGATCACATGTATTCCATGTACACATGTTGATCTTTCACAGTACAGCCGAAGGGTTACTTGATCCAACTTCTTTATCCAGGGATATTCTTTTTGTATGGTCTCCAAAGCTTCTCTCCTTTTCCTTCAGGAAGGTCAATTACTGTGGCTGTGATAATACTTTTCCTCTTGTATCTGGTGTTGTGTTTGTGCTGACGACATTCCTTTCTTCAGATCCATCCATTCAAAATGTGCACATGCACTCACACACGCATAGTATATGCTAATGAACACATACACTCCAGAAAACACACACATATATATTCACAGGTATACACAAATCCATATGCCCTCACACATAAACGTACGTTATCGTCTTCTTAACCTGCAGCTTGACAAACATGAACATCACTAGAAGGAGCACAGTACTACACACACACACACAAACACACACAAAATGACATGTATATAAGCAAACAAACACACAGACACACACTCTCTGCAGGCCATTTGCCCTCACACATAAATGTACGTTATTGTCTTCTTAACCTGCAGCTTAACAAACATGAACATCACTAGAAGAAACACAGTACTACACACACACACACACACACACACAAACACACACACACACACAAAATGACATGTATATAAGCAAACAAACACACAGACACACACTCTCTGCAGGCCTCTTACCTATTCCTAAATAAAGAAATCCTCACAGTTGTAAAAAGCAATGGTAAGGTTTAGACTGAGATCCTCCCCTATCCACCATCTCCCAGAACCTCAAAACAAATGGATCAATCAAAAAATGAACATAAAAATAAAACCCAAACTTTGTTTACCAGCACTGTGTCAACCAGCGTGCCCCAGGGTGGTCGGTGAACCAGCTGATATCGGACAAGGGCTGACCGGCAGGGACACAGGTCTCCAGGGACAGGTGGAGAACAACATCTGAAGCATTCTCCAAGGTGAAGATTTTCTGAACACAATCTGCCGTGCTGCTTAGTTCTGCTAAAACACAGACGCTTGCCACAATGCCTGAAATGAAATGGATAAATAGAAAAATTGAAAGAGTGAGACACACAAAGGTGTATACATATATGGTTTTGATTGTCTGTGTTTTGTTAATAAAACATTTATTCTTCATTATTTTGAAAGCATAGTTCAGTGACAAGAAGTTACCGCTAAGTGTTTAAAATTTTCAAAATCCTCACATCATTGGCTGCTGTTTTAAACATTTCACAAACAACATTAGTTTTGAGGAAAGCAAATTCATGTCCCAAATTTTTTCACTTCATTGTCTGATATAAAACTGCTAGAAACAAGATACTCTCACTCTTAAATTGTCTTAAAATGGAGAAGATGTAGTTGAAAACCTAACCAGGAATGACAAATTGTAGAGTGATAGCGTGACTGCAATGAACGGCACATATCAAAACTTCTCTGTCCCATGAAAGAGAAAAAAAACAACAGAGTCAATCTAATGGAATCCTTGATTTTCGATCCTATTTTGCACCCAGTTCGAAAAGATAAGTGTCAACCTGTCCAATCCTTTGTGTTTATTGTCTTAAATGTATGTCTCACAAGAAGATGATCAAATAGGTCAAAACACACTGTACTTGTTTGCAGTTTGTTTATTTTTTTTTGTTTTTTGTTTGGTGACGCAGAGATTCTGTCTTTCTTCTTGATCAATTTCTGCCTGCAGTCACCCCATTTTGAAACTAAACAATCAAATAAACATCAAATACTGACTGTAAAAGGAGTGCACCACGCATATATAGATATATCTGATGTTTAAAGATGTAAAAAAAAAAAAAAAAAAAAAGGTATTGAGTTAAAAACAAAATTTGTGACCTGAAAATAAGCAGATTTAATCATTCTGGTCATCATGACAAAAAAATTAAGTTTATTACTAAAGTGTCAGTGTGATCCATGTTTTCGAAATAGACATATTTAACAAGAAATGCAATAATGTTTCATTCCATGACAATGGACCATACCTTCTTTGACCTAATGCACTGACCATCTTATAAACCACTTTCTGGAACTTAAGATTTAAAATAATTGCATGATTATAAAAAGGAAATGGTGTCTGTCTACATTTCTTGACTTAACTTCAAACATAACAATTAACATGCATTTCAAAGAGTCAAAATTAAATCAGATGCATTGATATCATGTTTATTTTGCTTTCTTTCATCAATAATTCATGCTTTTAAGACAACTGTAAGAGGATTTTGAAAGAGATATCATGGAGTCTTTAAATCCTGAGGCCTGAAAACTGCAAAACATGGCTGTGTCATAAGTTCTTGTTAAGCTGATTAACTGATTGGAATAACTTCAACACTCAGAAGAGGAAAGATTTCCACCACTGTTCTGCAGATCTTGCAACTTTTAGCAAATACAGTAACATATGACATTGACAAGCAGTAAAATCTTATGAATGATTTATGAATATTGTACGTGCCAAGTGAAAGAATGCTAATCTAAGGGTATCCACGTAAGATCCTTCATTTGTGTAACTCTACTCCATACATCCCATCATTTCTTTATAGTTGGTTCGTAACTGTCATACCTTACAGATCTATCCCTTGTTAGACTAATATGATTTCATTTTTAAAACTTAACTACTGCCATCAAATCTGATCAGACTGAAATACACGCCATGACAAATCTAACTACAGTGTTGTATGCTTTCCCTGGCGGCTTCTTTCCTCAAACACCCACATCTGTAAATGTTGACAAGACACAAATGCAATAGACTGTCAGGTAACTGAACTGCATCCTAGATGAAATTCCATCTCTTCTTTCTTATCAGATGGCTACCAACGTCGTGGCACCGACTGCCTGCCTACAAATCCAACAGTCATTTTCACTTGAGCGGAAGTTTATCAACGTCACATTTTCAAGCACATTCGTTTCCGTGGAAACACGTGCAGTTTATCAATTCCATAATAAATATGGGCTAGGATCCCAAGAAATCGACGAAAAGTCGCTCAAGTATAATTTGTACCTATTTTGGGTCACATATCTGCTCACAGAGTGAATATTCAATTAATTAAGTGGCCGTTTTTCTCCGTTTTCCCATCTTTTTGTCTCTCCCGCGCGGAATCTATATTAATACCCAAATTATCCAAACAAGAATGAAAAGTACAAAAAACTTCTTGTTATGGATTTAAAAAGTGGCACAATACGTCTTCACAAAGGCAAAGAGCTAGTTCTATGTACTCATGAAATACTCTGTTTTTGAAGGGCATCGCGTTCTCATCATTATGGAGGTTTTGAGGCATGCTGCTAGGTCCCATAACCAATTTGGCCCAGGTCATGTGGCCTCAGTAATCGTATCGAATTTTGAAGAAATTATTCCATGACGTACCAATACCATTGCGTGCACTGTTGGGCCTTATTGGAACTGGGACGCAATGAAATCGTGATCGTATTGAATTCACACGGCGTTCAAGTATTACACAAACCAGTGAATTCAATACGATCACGGGTTACAAAAGTCAAGGACAGAACAGAGTTGGGAAAGAACAGTGATGTGGTGTATCACTTTCAATGTGAGGAGTGCAGTGAGGACTATATTGGAGAAACTAGTCGGCCTTTGAAAACAAGGCTAAATGAACACACTACAAAAACTTCTTCTGCATATTATGAACATCTGACAACAACAACCCACCATACCAACAAGTTTCAAGCCACCATAATTGCAGCTGAATCACAGTTCACTAAAAGGAAAGTGAAAGAAGCAATAGAAATCAGGGAGAGAAAACCAAGTTTGAACAGAGATCGTGGCTATGACCTGCCCTGTTGAGTCAGAACACACAGAAACATAAGCAATTATTGTCGTTAGTAGGGGCTTAGTAGGTGGTGTTCTGCTGTTGTGCGTATGTTAGATCCGAACAGGCGCCACTGAACACCACCGAAGTGACTCGGCAGGAGTGCAGTGTCTCCTCCGGTGGGTTGCCTCTTGACGACTTGATATTGACTGCTCCCTGTGGAATGCCCGGGCTGTGGCTGTGGACGGGGTGTCGGAATGAGCGGCGTGGGTGCACTGCCTCTGATGTGGCGCAGAGGTTGGGACAAAAAGAGAGAGAGAGAGAGAGAGAGAGAGAGAGAAAGGTCAGGTATTTATTCAAGTATAACATCTTTGAAAGTAAAATAAAGAAATGAGTGAGGGAATGGTCCAGTCAGTATTTCCTATAGCTTTTTCATCCTTTGCATGGTTAAAATCGCGTCGCTTTTGCTTTCTCGTCCTGCTGGAAGCTGCCAAAACAATAAGATCATGTGATTGGCAGTTTTCATATATGGTCATCAAAATGCTGTTCGAAAGTGTTGCACCTCTTGTGTTAAGGAGTCATTTCGATTTCCCTTCTTTTGGTGCAGATCGCCAATTCACCTTCGTTGACCGTCTAACGGTAAAACTGTTTAAAAGATTCTTGAAAGTGACGCAGTGCAGTTCGTTGGTTTGGTGACCGTTTCATTTTATGTGTGGTGTAGAACGCGGAGAGTGATCTGGATCGTCGGCGTCGACCGCAGCTGGACTTGCACCCTTCGGTTGGGAAAAAAAAAAAAAAAAAAAAAAAAAAAAATTACCGAAGGTTTGCTGGCCTTTGTCAGACTGAAGTTTCATT
>CM031611.1:77165248-77182748 GCA_018398815.1 Conus ventricosus
AGGAAACACGGCGCGATGAAGTGACAGTATCAAACTAAACCTTCTCTGACAATGACATCCTGTTCGTTTGTCTTGTGGATGGAAGCGTTGGTTGTTTCTGGCCTCAATGGTTTTCGGCTCCTGCGAAAATCTTGTCAGTAGTCTGGCAATGATGATGATGATCCAGCCACGGCATCCAGCATGCCAGTTAATATTAAAAACCCCTAGACAACAATGAGGAACTCTTCACGCCTTATTGATAAACGAATACTAAGTACATCTTACTGTTCATAAATAAACAACTGTTGGAGAATGTTTATAGTTCATTAATAAACAATAGTGCATCAATGAACAGTGGGAGAGTGTTCATCGTTCATAAGCAAACGACAGTGGCTGAAGTCTCCATTGTTCATAGGCAAACAACAGTGGGAATGTGTTTTATTATTCATCGATAAACGAGAACTACAATGTTTTGAATGCTTATTGACGAGCAGCAGTAGATCTATCTTAACTTTCAATTATAAACAACAGACGGCTTTTCTTCATTGTTCATTGATAAACAACAGTGAGAAAGTTTTTAATGCTCAATGACGAGCAGCAGGAGATCTATCTTCACTTTCATTAAAAACAACAGACGGCATATCTTCATTCTTCATTGATAAACAACAGTGAGGAAGTCTTCACTGCTCATTCATCAACAACAGTGGGAAAGTTTCACCGTTTATTAACCATCAACAGAGCGAAAGTCTTCACTGTTAATTGATAAACAATGGTAGGAAAGTCTCCACCGTTGATTAATAAACAGCAGTAAGAAAGTCTTAATTGTCCATTAATAAACAACAGCTTTCATTTATAAACAACAGTAGTAAAGTCTTCAATGTTCAACAATAAACGAAACAACAGTCGGAGAGTCTTCACTCTGCATTAATAAACGACTTTAGGGAAGTCTTCACAGTTCAATGGTGGACAACAATTGGGGACAGTCTTCATTGTTCATTAAGAAACGGACGTTGAAGTGTCCTTCACGTTTATCAATCTTCCGCAATGGGAAACTCTTCACTACTCATTGATAAACAACAGCAGGAAAATCTTCACTGTTTACTCGTAAACGATGGTCAAAAATCGTTCACGCACAGATTAAGAATCTCCTCGTGTGCGAAGAAGTCAGCAAGATTTCTGGTTTTGACTGGATTTCTTGTTTGCCGCGTGTGCAACATTTCCTCTTTGCGAAAGCGCTGTCCATGTTTCTGCAAATGCAAGTTTGCTTATTACATCTGTCTGTCTGTCTGTCAGTGCGCATTATATCCAACATTATGTCCATGTTCTTGGACACTACCATGTAAAAATCGCTGATAATAACTATCTTGCTTGAGTTTCTAAGAACAGGGTGCATTTTCTTGAGCAAAAATAGTTGTTTTTGTTGTAAATTCGGCGAGAACGCATTTACCAGTGATATATACCAAAGGTGTGAAGAGATTGTAATTGGACCAACATGTTTCAGCAACTGGATTCCCCCCCACTTGGATTATTGTACTGTAAGACTAAGTCTTCACTGTTCATTAATCATTAGCAGTGGACATATTTCACAGTCCATTAATAAACAACAGAGGATATATCTTCTGAAAGAGATCAACATTGTTCATCTGATCTAAGATTTCACGAAAGAAAGAAAACAAAATTTCCGGTGTGTTTTTAGGTGTATAATTTTCATATCAAAGGGTTGTGTGAATAAAGGTTTTTTTTTTTTTCTTTTTTTTCTTTGACTTGTGAGTTGACTTCAACGCGGTGACAGCCCTGATCTTGCCCTTTGCGGTCGGCAGGGCAATAAGCAACATTACCTTACCTTACCTTACCTTACCTTACCTTACCTTACCTTACCTTGCCGTACCATGCCTTACCTTGCCTTGCCTTGCCTTGCCTTGCCTTGCCTTGCCCTAACCCTACCCTGCCCTGCCCTGCCCTGCCTCGCCTCGCCTCGCCTCGCCTCGTCTCGCTTCACCTCACCTCACCTCACCCTACCCTACCTACCCTACCCTACCCTACCCTACCCTACCCTACCCTACCCTACCCTACCCTACCCTACCTTACCTTACCTTACCTTACCCCACCCTACCCTACCTTACCTATACCTTACCTTACCTTACCTTACCTTACCTTACCTTACCTTACCTTACCTTACCTTACCTACATATCTTTACCGTAAAGCGACAGTGGACACATCTCTTCTGTTCAGTCAAGATAATCAATCCAGTGGATGTTTTTTTTTTTTTTTTTTTTTTTTTTTTTGCTGTTCATTAATAAACAACAGTGTATATACATCTTCTCTGTTCATTGACAAACAATGGGTGGGTTGCCATGGACACCTGGCATTGCCTGTCCAGAGGCAAGAGTGACATGACGCTCTGGTGACAAGCCGGCCACTGAAAAGATGGGGGTGGGGGTGGGGGTGGGGGGGTGGGGGGATAACTCTTCAGGTCCAAGGGAGGACACAGTGGAGGCGAGACAGATAGGCCTGGATATCCTTTTGTGTGGGACGGGGGAGGGGGGGGGAGCGTAAGGTTGAAAAAAGGACAGATTTTCTGGACTTAGGCTGGGTGTCGTGGCTGAGGGACGAATGGTGGGGTCAGCTCCATCTTGATGTGGTCGGGAAAGTGACCACAGCCTCCAGGGATAGATTACATTGCAGATGGCGCCACTGTGCTGGCTGAATCGACTCGCTTCGCGGGTAATTCTTGTTCGGACTTGGAGTCCAGCTCGAGTCTGCCATAGTTCCAGTCTTTTCTTGGGTTTTTTTCCCCCCTTTCTTTTAATATATCTTCTAGGTGTGAAACAAATCTAACGCGTTCATTTTTTTTTTAATCTCACAAAAGTTTAACGAGGTCAAAATCTATTCAGGTTTTTGGTTGCGCTTTAACAAGGTTTCACTTCTGTCAAAGATAGTATTGTTTTGAAAGGATCTTGTACAGGTTAATAATTATGTCCCATTCTTATGTTTATTTTTGTGTGTGTGTTTGATTATTGCCCCCCTCTTTCTCTCATATGTATATCTATCTATCTATCTATCTATCTAGCTATCTAGCTAGCTAGCTAGCTAGCTAGCTGTCTGTCTATGTATATCTATATCTATCTATCTATATACAGAGTACAATGCACAATATATATAAACTGTGTGTGTGTGTGTGCGTGTGCGTGCGTGCGTGCGTGCGTGCGTGCGTGCGTGCGTGTGTGTGTGTGTGTGTGTGTGTGTGTGTGTGTGTGTGTGTGTGTGTGTGGTGTGTGTGTGTGTGTGTGTGTGTTGTGTGTGTGTGTGTGTGTGTGTGTGTGTGTGTCATTCATTTAACGTCTTTCCACTAAACGTGATATTAGACGGGGAAGAAAAAAAATCGTGCCGAAAGAGTGAGATGGGGAAAGAAAGAGCGTATGTGCTTATGCTTGTGCACGCACACGTATGTGTGCATGTGCGTATGCACGTATGTGTGCATGTGCGTGTGCTCGTGTGTGTGTATGCGAGTATGTTTGTGTACATATGTGTGTGCTTATATGAGTGCTTATATGAATAATAATGGTAATTACAAAACACTTGAATTTTTCAAATAAGTTTGAAAGGGAAAAAAGCTAAAATTTTAACAAAACTAATTAGCAACCATCTAGGCACAGAAACTTAACCTTTCTCAGTCCTTGTCACTTTTGAGCTTTGTACATTATTCCATCTTCCCTCCCCACATATATCCCCCATCCCCGCCCCACACACAAAAAAGGAACCTATACTTCCCCAATGGAGTGCGCTCCAAGCATACAAAAAACTCATATGTTAGAGCTGGTGACTCAAAGATGGCCTGTGCACTATTTTGCCTCAACACTGGAATTATTTTTTTCATGTCTTGACATGTAACAATATGATCACGTGTTATTTTCTTTTTACATAAACATACTATGTTTTTAACATATTTTGTTTTAAAAGCATCAAGTTTCCACCTATACATAATTGAAAGTAATTTTTATTTAAACTAAAACCATGTTGAATGATTTTAATATCAAAAATATCAAACTGATTTTGATTGTCATGTTCTCTCATTCTATCTTTGAAAGTTTTCGAAATATATGTTTTAACTAAATTGCACTGCTCATGTACCGATAAGGGTAGGTTAAGATCTTCAGAACCACAGATATGTTTGCTCCACGCTCAGCTGCCCTGTCTACTTTATCGTTGTAATAAAAGGAACAGTGTGAAGGAATCCAACAAAAGGATAGTTGGGTGCCTCCTTCAATAAGCATATGGATCAAACAGCTTATCTCAATAATCATTTCAGGCCTAGTATGCAAATTAAAATCTTTTATTGCCTGAAGGACTGATTTTGAATCTACACAAAACAGAGCTTGAAATATTGTTTTGGGGAAATTTAAAAGGTAATTCAAAGCCATGAGTATTGCTGTTAATTCAGCTGTAAATATGGATATGTTACATCCAATGTAAAAAGATTTCTCCACCCTCAAGTCAGGGATTAAGAATGCACAACCTGTTTGCTTACCAATACATGAACCATCTGTGTATATTTTTAATTGGTTAGTGTATTTCTTGTCCATATGACACTTAGTATAACTTGCTAGCATATTGCTATTTTCATCTTTGTTGATGTTGGTGTGATCAATATCAAAATGGGCTTTTTTAAGTTCCCAGGGTGAAATAGGACAAAAAGATGGTCTGGGAGATAAATTTTCTTTTTCTAAAGAAACCCCAGAATCTGAAATTATTTTTGATGTATAAGTTGCTATAATTATTTGAGAAGTTATAGACTTTGCTCTTTTCGGAAAATCAAAATCTGATCTTATTTTGATTTCTGATTTAATGTGGTGTTTTTCTAGCTGTACTTTTAATGACAAATTTACAACATGTTAAATCTCTATAATCATCTAGAGGAAGTACCTGAGCTTCATGCTATGTACGTGACGATGATGCGTGCACAGGAAGCCCAAGGGCTAATTTCAACGCCTTACATTCAATACTTTGCAGTTTTTGTAATAAATATTTAGGCGCGTTGAAGAATATTTCTTGGGCATAAGTTATTTTTGATCTCATTAAAGATTTACATAGAGTAATCAATGTAGCTGGATCTTGCCCCCACTTTTCTTTAGAAATGATTTTCAGAAAGTTTAATGTTTTTCTCGCCTTTGTTAATAAATATTCGATATGAAAGTTCCATGATAATTTAGATGTAAAATAAACTCCTAGAAATTTTATCTCTGTAACGTACTTAAGAGGAGTATCATCCAATGTGAAAACAGGCATACTTTCTGGGTTAGATCCACTGTTAAAAAGAATCATATTTGTTTTTTCGGTTGACAGACTTAATCCATTTAGCTTCATATAATCCACCATCTTATTTAGTTCTCCTTGATAGATCTTTTTGACGAATTTTATATCTCGCTGTAAAGTTTTCTTTTTTTAACGTTACATCCATCCACATGCATATATCATCTGCATATTGGACAAGAACAACTTTTTTTGATAATTTGTTTGGCAGATCATGCATTAATAACGAGAAGAGAAGTGGCGCTAATACTGACCCTTGAGGGATTCCCATTGAAAGTGTTCCACTTGTGGAATATGTTTTTCCTACTCTTGTTCTTATTACCCTATCCTTTAGAAAACATCTGACATAGGTGTATATATTTCCTGTCAAGCCAATGTTTTTAAGTTTATTCAATAGCTGAAAATGCCACACTTGGTCGTAAGCCTTATTTATATCAAAAAGGTAGCAAGAACACATTTTCGTCTAGCAAACTGTTTCTTTATATTTGTTGATAACTCTTCAGGTCCAAGGGAGGACACAGTGGAGGCGAGACAGATAGGCCTGGATACCTTTTGTGTGGGACGGGGGGGGGGGGGGGGGGGGGGGGGCGTAAGGTTGACAAAAAGGACAGATTTTCTGGACTTAGGCTGGTGTCGTGGCTGAGGGACGAATGGTGGGGTCAGCTCCATCTTGATGTGGTCGGGAAAGTGACCACAGCCTCCAGGGATAGATTACATTGCAGATGGCCCCACTGTGCTGGCTGAATCGACTCGCTTCGCGGGTAATTCTTGTTCGGACTTGGAGTCCAACTACAGTTTGCCATAGTTCCAGTCTTTTCTTGGTTTTTCCCTTTCTTTTAATATATCTTTTAGGTGTTAAACAAGTCTAAAAGCGTTCATTCTTTTTAATCTTACAAAAGTTTAACGAGGTCAAAATCTATTCAGGTTTTTGGTTGCGCTTTAACAAGGTTTCACTTCTGTCAAAGATAGTATTGTTTTGAAAGGATCTTGTACAGGTTAATAATTATGTCCCATTCTTATGTTTATTTTTGTGTGTGTGTTTGATTATTGCCCCCTCTTTCTCTCATATGTATACTATCTATCTATCTATCTATCTATCTATCTATCTATCTATTATCTATCTATCTAATCTATCTGTCTGTCTGTCTGTCTGTCTGTCTATCTATCTATCTATCTATCTATCTAGCTAGCTAGTAGCTAGCTAGCTGTCTGTCTATGTATATCTATATCTATCTATCTACAGAGTACAATGCACAATATATATAAACTTGTGTGTGTGTGCGTGTGCGTGCGTGCGTGCGTGCGTGCGTGTGTGTGTATGTGTGTTTGTGTGTGTGTGTGTGTGTGTGTGTGTGTGTGTGTGTCATTCATTTAACGTCTTTCCACTAAACGTGATATTAGACGGGGGGGGTGGGGGGGGGGGGGGGGGGGGGGGGGGGGGGGAAAATCGTGCCGAAAGAGTGAGATGGGGGAAAGAAAGAGCGTATGTGCTTATGCTTGTGCACGCACACGTATTGTGCATGTGCGTATGCACGTATGTGTGCATGTGCGTGTGCTCGTGTGTGTGTATGCGAGTATGTTTGTGTACATATGTGTGTGCTTATATGAGTGCTTATATGAATAATAATGGTAATTACAAAACACTTGAATTTTTCAAATAAGTTTGAAAGGGAAAAAAAGCTAAAATTTTAACAAAACTAATTAGCAACCATCTAGGCATAGAAACTTAACCTTTCTCAGTCCTTGTCACTTTTGAGCTTTGTACAATTATTCCATCTTCCCTCCCCACATATATCCCCATCCCGCCCCACACACAAAAAAGGAACCTATACTTCCCCAATAGTGGAGTCCAGAAATGTAAAATAAGTCTCAAACATAGGATTAATTGCAAAAGTTTTAATTTTATGTTCAATAGTTTGAGTACTAGCACTGAAACAACATATGAAAAAAGTACATAGATAGGAATATCGGAAGGGGTCTAATAACGAAATGACGTCATCAGAATAGAACGAAACACTAACATTTCTTATATTAATGCAAATACAATCATGTAGCATGTCGTTCGAAAGGTCTTGACTAGATACATTCCAATTCATTAAGCAAATGAAGATATTTACAATAGTGTGATTAAAAAAAAATAGATGTGTTGTCCCGGTATGTTTTTGAGGGTGGAGCCATTGCGCCCTTGACATCGTTCTTGGAAGCACTATTTTCCAACATAATTCAGCGTGTAATTACCTAACTAAAGCTTGTGAATATCGAAATACAGTTCCTTTGTCCATATCAAACTATGTAATTACATAGATATGTCAAAGGGCCACGAACAGGCCTTCTTCTCGCGGATCACGAATGTCACTATCAGCAACATGTTGAGAACATTCCAGTCCATGTTTTCTGCATGTACAACGCTTTGACTGACAATCTGTCTTGCAGTTGCACCGGATCATTTTTTAGCAGAAGTTCTGGAGCAGGGGGATCAGTTGTACCGGATCCATTCTGCCAGATGACAAGCGCCATCCCCACAACTCAGGCTGGAGGTCGCAGCTACTGCAACAACAACACAAGCAAATCAGTGTCTTCTCCAGTGACAACTGTAGTTTTGTGACCGCACTGGAAACTGCATTACTGACGATGAGTGTATCTGCATCCCCTTTTCCATGCAGAACTTGACACCCGATCCTTCGTAACATTTCGCCAAGATACTGTACAAATGCATGCTTGTTCTGGAAATTGGCTAGAAAATGTTCTTCCTGCCATTGCAAACCATTTCTGGAGTGAACCTGATGGTCGGCCCCACACCCCACATGAACGCCGGAAATGAGTGGCATCTTTGGTCGATGGCCCCGTGTTGTAGCCATCAAAGACAACTAGAGGCGTGTTGTATTTCTTCTTGACATAGTCTGCGTAGGTTTGGCATATTCCTTCAAAGGTGTTACTCCTTCTCCATGGGATTTTCTGCAGAAGACAGCCGCCATCAAGAATGTACTGTGCATCCTGGTCTCAATAGTGGGCTGCTCAGCCACCTGGAATGCTGCTGACACAAGAGCATCAGCAAAACTTGCTTTGCTGGATTCTCTCAGCAAACCTGATGGCTCAAATAAAGAGGCTGGAGGGCAGCTGAGTTCATACTCAAAGACTAAAGGTAAGTCCAGTTCATCTGACAGTCCATTTGCAACTGTTACTAGACGTTGAAACAGGAGTTGTGGATCCACATGGTCACTACCTGCTCTTTCTTTCTGAACTTATAGTCTTTGACTGCAGCATTGCTCATGGACTCAGGAATAGTCAATCCCACTTCTTCATCTCTGTCTGCATTGACTGTTTGGTCAGCCACTACGCCAGTCCTAATGCTGCGTTAGAGACTCATCGCAGACAAATGGATTTCTTGAGAGAAGAAAACTTAACAGGGAGCACATGTCCTTGTCATCCCTTTTTGCCTTGACAATGTACCTTCTGCATGTTGGTCGTTCGTTTCATTTTCTTGGTCTGTAAGTTCATGCGTAGCTGAGTTCAGCACATGCTGGCCTTGACAGGAGCCACTGACTTCGTTGTGACTCGCCCATTACCCTGCCACGGGTGAGTCCTCCAACAGACTTGACACTCCGCATCAGTGTTTGCTCAATGACAAGATCTGGTGATAATCCTGCCAGAACCGGTCACTCCTACGAAGACGTGATAACCAAAAGAGAAGCATTAAATACCTCTGGATGCTGCTCTTGTAAAGCTTGCATCTGCTGGAGGTAAATGTGCACTGACTTGGCATATAGGGAATGTCCTGAGGCAGCAAGGTAAGGGAGCATTTCTTTCATGGAGTGCAGATGCAATGTCCAGTTGCCTGTCCGTTCACCTATGATGAATTTCCTCAGGATGTCCAACATGTCCATGTACTGAAGCCAAAGACGTGATGTCACTGCTGAAAAGCTCAATTTTGTTTCATCAAACTTTGCTTCAATCAGTCAAGTTCTGACTTGAAGCCACAGCTTCTGCAGACACCTCTTTCTCCAAGATCTGATCAAAAAGTTCAAGACAAGATAAAAGGCAGAAATCTTCTGTGGCGTTAACTGTCATTTCATCAGATTTAGGCTCTCGTTTCCTTCGTTTGTGTCATTTTTATTTCCGTCTGCTTCATGCACTTCATTTTCCACTTCAGTTAACTCATTCCTGTTGTTGAGAATATTCATGTCACGATTTGTTTCTTCGGATGCAGGAGTTGGGAGGGAAAAACCAAAAGTGTGAGAAGCTACCATCAACAAGTAAGTGTCCTTTCACAGCTCTGGCAACTGCCTTTCCGATAACATATGCACGCAATTTTAGTTAAAATAAAAAGAAAGAAACAAAGAAAGAAAAAAAAGCTGACCACAAAACGAAAACGAACAAGAAAAAAAAGGCAATCGAAAGAAAGAACAAGAAAAAAGATAGAAAAGACATCATATAAAAGGCATCATCCATGCAATTTAAGAACAAAAGCATACGCTCTAATTTCAATATAAGAAAGGAAGAGACTGAGAAAAAAAATGGCGTTAAAAGCAAAGTTAAAAGCAAAACGAAAGGCAATAAAAGATTTGCATACTAGGCCTGAAGATTTGCATACTAGGCCTGAAATGATTATTGAGATAAGCTGTTTGATCCATATGCTTATTGAAGGAGGCACCCAACTATCCTTTTGTTGGATTCCTTCACACTGTTCCTTTTATTACAACGATAAAGTAGACAGGGCAGTTAAGCGTGGAGCAAAACATTCAACATGGTTTTAGTTTAAATAAAAATATACTTTCAATTATGTATAGGTGGTTTTTGTTTGTTTGTTTGTTTATTTTTTTTTCTGCTGATTCTGTAAAGTATTATTACTCTCAGAAAACTAGAATATTGAAAAATGTATGTGTATTTTTAAACTAGTTAAATTTCACACGAATACAACGTAAATGGATCACTGCAGCTTCGCTTTTCTTCTTCGATGTATGTTTCTCATTATAAAGATTTATCTAGAGTGAAAAAGTAGTATGTCGGATTGGCAGTGACGTAAAACCGGTTTGATTTTTTTTTTTTAACATTGGAATCACTTTGGGCACTGGTTCGAGTCTCAGCAGGATCCGTTTTTTTTTGTTTTGTGTGTGCCTTATTTATATCAAAAAAGGTAGCAAGAACACATTTTCGTCTAGCAAACTGTTTCTTTATATTTGTTGATAATTTCACTAAAATTTCTGTAGTGGATCGACCTTTCTGGAAACCAGCTTGATTGATTGGTATGATGTTATATTTTTCGCAGTAATGTACAAGTCTATTCAAAACAATTCTTTCTGAAAGTTTACATACATGTGAAGTTAATGCAATGGGTCTATAATTCTTAGGATCCTTTGTAGATTTTCCTTGCTTATGAATTGGAACAACAATCGACTGTTTCCATATTTTTGGCATAACACCATTGCTCCAACACGTACTAAATAATTTATGAAGAAACTCTACAAAATGTTCAGGCAAATTTCTTAACATTTGATTAGATATTGCATCTAAACCAATAGTGTGTGTGTGTGTGTGTGTGTGTGTGTGTGTGTGTGTGTGTGTGTGTGTGTGTGTGTGTGTGTGTGTGTGTGTGTGTGTGTGAAGTATAGGCGTGCCTGAACTTCAGTCAGGAATATTTGTGTAAATGTATTGTTTGTTGCGAAAGAACGTTGTGTCACAATCGTTTACTGTGACTGTAGTTCTGTAGTTCTGCGTTTTCCCCTGAATGAAAACGTTCATTTTGTTATTTGGAAAACGTACAAAACTAAAATCATGAAAACAAAGAGGCTCTACACATGACATGAATTTCCGTTACCCATTGAAGGCTGGAATAGAGAGATGCCAGTTTAACTTTTTTTTCAAGCATAAAGATGACAAAGATAGCCCAATGCAATATAGATGGCTCCTTTTGTCTCTTGACGGTTTTGATATCAAGGCGATAGAAGTAGTCTCCATCTGACTCAGAATGTCTTAATGTTGTCCACGTCGGTGCAGTATAACTGTACCATTTGACTAGAAAATACCCGTGTGTTCTTAACACCCGAGTAATGTAGGTGGCCTATTTGACACAGACTGGCTTCATGTTTCTAACACCTGGGTGAAATAGTTGAGCCATTTGATGCAGTAGCTTCTATATTGCTAGTCTGTTTATTGCGTTGCATGTTCACGCTTGTTTTCTGATGCACTGTCCCACGTTATCTTTCTACCTGTTCTCCATCCCCCCCCCCCTTCCCCCCCCCCTTACCCGTCCCGGTCACCCTTCACACACACACACCACACACACACACACACACACACACACACACACACACACACACACACACATACACACACACACACACACACACACACGCTCACACTCACACACACACACACACACACACACACACACACACACACACACACACACATCCGTTTTGATTCTTACCTTCCACCCGCTTTCCTCACTATCTTTCTATGTCCTTTCCTGCTCTCTATTTTTGGATTGCTCTCACTTCGCCACTCATTTTTTTTGTTTTTCATACGTTGTCATTCTCACTTTAATTCCTCTCAGGGGAGCATTTTTCTGAGCTTTTGTGTGTGTGTGTGTGTGGGTCCGTTCTTTGCAGCGTCTGAAGAAGACATGACTATCGAAAATTCACTCATCTGTTTTGTATTTTATATCAAACCTGCGTTCTTTACGTTTTGATTCGTATGTGTATTTCGCCTTTTACCTTGATTCATATGCCGATTGGACATTGAGTGGCCGAAACGTTAAGACCAGCAACACCGAGTTCGAAGATATATTATTAGTTCTGTCGACTTATATTTTGCGCGTTATGTTGTTCTGAGCCACTGCCTTTTTCGTTTGAACGGCTAGAGATGTTATTTTTGAGGCCCTTCTCTTCAATCGGATCGAACAATGAAGTCATGCGTGCGAGAAAACTGCGGTCTTTGTGACCTGAGTGACAAGAGACAAGCGAAAAAAGCAGATACTGTAAATAATACAGGGGCCCTGAATCTTCACCGACCCCAAACCGTATGAGCGCACCTGCCAACTGTTGAGTCCTCTTCGGATGTATCCGCAAGCTAAAGGCCTGAAACACATACGAAAGATCCCTCCTTCTTCACCTTCTGCGTACGCAGGCTGATACTCCTGCGGACACCCCCGTATAGAAAGGCAAGGATTAATCCCATCTACCCTACAAAGGGAGAGGAGTTTTGTGTGTATTACCGTTTTTTTTATCACGCCATTAAGGCAGCCACACTCCAACTTCGGGGAAGAAAGATCCCTCAATCCATCCATACGAGCCTTCCGAAAATACCTAGCATGTACAAGGACTCTGGAAGTGGGGTTGGCGTCAAAAGCAATATGTTTCAACAAACGAAGGCAGACGGTTCTTCCTACCTATCGTTAAGAAAGTTGACAAGATTTCCCGCGCACACGAAGCCGGATATATTTCATAACATGTTAACAGTTATAGACACCGTAGACAGGGACAACAACCTAAAACGAAATCTTATATAACGTAGTTTCTTATTCGGCTTCTCTCCCTTTTAGAATAATAATAATAATAATAATAATGAATACTTATATAGCGCCTATTCTCGGCTAGAGGCCAAGCTCTAAGCGCTTTACAATCCACACTCGTTTACACAACGGGCTGCCTACCTGGGTAGTGCCAACTGAAGAGCTGCCAGCTGGCGCTTCATTCAGTCGTTTCCCGTGTCATCCAGTCAGTATCATTCAATATCAATCACTCATTTTCCTTTCCTTACTTCCTTCATTCTTTCCATTTCTCACGCAGGGTGCATGCTATGTGTAACGTGTCATCCATACCAACGGCCAAACTGGCCTACTCTTCCGAAAGTTGGTGATGGGATTTTACGTGTGTGCAAGATGTTATGCATGCGTTCACACACGGAACCTCGGTTTATAGTCTCATTCGAAGGACTAGAATCCATTCCACTTTCGATACAAACAAGATAATGTTGTCTTGAGGGATTTGAGGCTGAAAAATATATTTTAATAAAGTCTTTCTAAGTTGTTGTCTGCACCACCTCAGAGGCTGTGCACCCACGCCGCTCATTCCGACACCCCGTCCACAGCTACAGCCCGGTAGGCCCCCCGCAGCCCCAGCACCGGCAATCCACAGGGAGCAGTCAATGTCAAGTCGTCAAGAGGCAACCCACCGGAGGAGACACTGCACTGCTGCCGAGTCACTTCGGTGGTGTTCAGTGGCGCCTGTTCTGATCTAACATACGCAGGACACCACCTACTAAGCCCCCTACTGACGACAATAATTACTTAGTCGCGGAGCCGGCGTGAGTGAGCTCTCCCTCCGGAGGGCGCCACCACGTCCGTCCAACGACAGCCCCCATGGACTCGCCGATACCGGTGACCCCGACAGAACCAAACCAAGGCCACAGATGTGGAGAGGACATCGAAACTGAGGTCACATGAGAGCATGGCATGAAGGGCCACAGAATTTGAGACATTTTTTAATATGCTGATCGATGAGAATGAGGATGATTAAGATGATGCTACGGATTTCCATTTCGGTCTGAGACTACATGACAGGGCTGTACTCTACGCTTCCTTTCATAATATATCCCGGCGTCAACCAGGCCCGAGAGATACAGGCACCTGCAGTGTTGGTCAGGAAATTTGAGCAACACTCTCAGAAACGCATCCATTAAGTAGATGAAACTCGACTGTGTGGTCCCAGTCTTCCCAACTGAGTCCGCAGCAAACTCAACTCTAGGTAGGAGCCGGTCGGGGCAGAAAAACCCACTGACTCTGATGGGATTTGAACCCACGACCTCCCAGCCGGGAGTCCGCGACGCTAACCACTTCGCCACGGCGGCTGGTGTCTTTCTAAGTTTTAATTATTAGAAGAAAAATAAAGAAATTATGTTCGACCATTATCCCCGTCCCCTGCCACTTACCCCCCCCCCCCCCTCCCAACTCAGCACTGACAAAAAAATAGTAACATCCTCTGATTTGTTGAAAAACGGCGCCTTCTTTTTTTTTTTTTTTTTTTTTTTTTGTATTTCAAAATGTATTGCTCATAAACTGAAATTGTTTTTTTCGCATTCAATGATTTCGACCAAGTTACATACACAACAAAAAGCAGACCAAGTTCCTCCTCCCAACCCCATTTATTAAAACCTTAAGTTCTTTAAAAACCTTCATCTCTATTTTTATACACAGAACCAGAACTGTCTAAGCAGTCATACAATAAACGTTCTTTTCGTCTAATATAAGCATTTTAACATTTTTTTTCTCTCAAACGTGACAGGCTGTCAATCAAAATTTGAGGGGTGGGGAAGGCATTACAGAGGGAAAATGAAATTACAACATTCACAACTTCAAAATCTTCCTTAATATATATAATACTGTATGTACATATTAAAGTTCATGAAGGACTGAAGAAAAGAGTAGCTTAACTTGTGCAACTAAACTACATGATACACAATAGAACAGATTGGAACGCAACAAATGAATGATAATTTCACGCTCAAATAACTCAAACAGCATGTAAGTTCAGGTATGATTATGAAAATGATAATTCTTTTCAGATTCCTGTCAAGAGTAAATGTGGAGTCAAATGTTAATGGTAAGCATTTTATCGAGTCTCATTTACTTGTTTAGTATCAACACTACATTTCAGTATGAAAGGTTTGCCATAAAACAGTTTCAGGTACTAACTTGAAAGACAAACTAAATTCGATTTAACAATTCTAAGAGACGTATTATATTAAGCCTCCGTTTTACGGCGCTTCTGTTCTCAGCCAATCACAGGGGCCATAATCAAGACAAGACCTGATAGCATCGGGCAAATGATGTCATCACACCTGTCATTACATCCACCAACGTCAAGTTCAATTATCGGTGTTAAATGCTCCTGATGAACCTGCTTTACATGGCAAACTTTGATTCTGTACATCCACCAACGTCAAATTCAATTATCAGTGTCAAATGCTCCTGATGAACCTGCTTTACATGGCAAACTTTGATTCTGAACCAAAATCAGTATGTCTTGCTTGAGCTTTCCAAGGGCATCGTATAGTTGATGGCACAGAATTCAGTTGACACTGAAAGTGGTTATTTGTAAAATACCCCCCCCCCCCCCCCCCCACACACACACACACACACACACTCTCCCATCCCCTACTTATTATGGGACAAACAACATTAAAACATTTTAAACTTTAATTCGTCACGATTCAGAGCTTTAAACACATTAATTACAGGAAACCGTATGCGCGGCGTGAACATAATACTTAAGAGGAAATGCAAGCGCCAAACTACAGTTAGAATGTCAGCTACCAGGTGTGTTACTCTATCAAAAGAGTAAAGTTTCCAGCCAATGCAGCGCATTGGTAAGCGTTACAGACTCCCAGCTGGGAGGCTGAGCCATTTATTTATGGAACCCTCTGAGCTATTTATCTATAGAGCCATTAGAGCCATTTCTTTGTAGGCTTTTCGGCTCCCACCGGTTCCTATACAGAATTGAATAAGCTACGGGCTCAAATGGGAAGACTGGGAACACACAGTCGAAATTCATCGACATACTGTGTGCGCCTCTGAGAGTGTTGCTCTAATTCTCTGACCAACACTGCAGGTGTCTGCATCTCCTGGGTCTTGTTACAAAGTATGAAGTCAAAGCGTAGAGTTCAGCCTCTGCCATGCAGTCTCACAGACCAGAATGGAAAACCCATACCATCATCTTCATTATCCTAGTCCTCGTGGATCAAACTCAAAACAGTCTTGAAATTCTGTGGCGTTTCATGCCCTGCTCTCATGCCGTGACCTTACCTTCTGATGTTTCTCTCCGTAGCTGTGCCCTTGGTGAGCTGATCACCAGGTCACCGGTTTCGGCGAGTACGTTAGGACTATCGTTGGACGGACGTAGTGGCGTCCTCCGGAGGTGGTGGGGGCGGGGGAGGGAGGGGGGGGGGGGGTGTTCGCTCGCGCTTGCTCCGCATAAAAGCCATTTTTGTCGTCAGCAGGGAGCTTAGTAAGTGAGGTATGGTAGTGTTGCTGAGAACCCAGCCGGCCTCAGAGGGCCATATCAGGACTGTCACCGCTATGAAATCAGGTCACAATTAAGTCATTAACAGCAACAACAACAACAACAACAAACCCTCATTCACACCACTCTTTTTTTTTTAAACACACCTTCTAAAAACACACACGGGAAATCTTGTTGAACATTTTTTTTCTTCTGTAAAATCTTAGATTGGATGAAACATGTTGATCTCTTTCAGAAATTCACAAAGATCACACCAGGTGGGACATCTCTGAACCAGGTTTTCATGGAGTCTGCTGTAAAGTGTTTATGTCTCACATCATGGCAAGTGCCAACACTCTAAAAGAATATATTTCTCTGTGGGTGGTACATGACGTGGAATGGAGATTCTTCACCTTTTCAATTGTAAGAATGGGTTAAAAAAAAGGAGTAGCCTGTGTGCAAACCTTTTAAAAGGTAAGAATGGGTTAAAAAAGGACTGGCCTGTATGCAAACGGCACAAGACTTTCTTCTTTAGGCTAAGTAGGTGGTGTCCTCCTTCTTTCTTCATCGAGTTGAAGATTCTGACACTTTTGTGTGTATGACCGGTTTTTTTTATCCCGCCATTAAGGCAGCCATACTCCAACTTCGGGGAAGGTGCAATGCTATGTGTAACGTGTCATCCATACCAACGGCCAAACTGACCTTCTCTTTCGAAAGTTGGTGATGGGATTTTACGTGTGTGCAAGATGTTGTGCGTGCGTTCACACACGGAACCTCGGTTTATAGCCTCATTCGAAGAACTGTATGGGGAATGGAATCAGAACCAATGTTGACTCCGAGGGAAAAATCCCCCTGTACCGAAATTCGAACCCGTAACCTCAGGATCACGAATCCGGCGCTCTACCAACTGAGCTATTCCAGCCCCAGCAGAGTTGGGGCCGGTGTCGTATAATACTGTCGCTCATAAAATCGTGTCGCAGCGACAGTATTTCCCGGGAAATACTGCATTTTATGGACAGCTACAATATTCTATGGGACATTTTTCGTGAAAAGTTGTCGCGCGACATTTTTTTCCAGCAATTATTGTCGCTGCAACAATATTTCACGTGAAATGCTATCGCTGCGATACAATTCTACGGCGACAGTATTACATACGACACCGGAATTGTTGGATCAGAAAGGCACCAGTGAACACCACGGAGGAGACTCGCTG
>CM031611.1:77187748-77190248 GCA_018398815.1 Conus ventricosus
GGTCTTATTTGCAACAGACGGCCTTGCTAAAACAGTCCTTCCTCCAGGGAATTGTTGAGAGAGGGACACGGAGGGGGGAGGGGGTGGGGAGAGACAGAAAAACACGATGGACGGACAACATTGCAGAGCGGACAGGGAAAACATTTGCAGAGATTCAGGTCTTGACTCTCAACGGACAGAACTGGACGGATCTGGTGAATTGGTCTTCAGTGTGTACCCCAAGAACTCCTTTTTTTAAAAATTTAAAAAAAAAACTAAATTGGCTTCAGATACTAACAAATTCAACCCCCCCCCCCCCCCCTCCCTAGACAGTGATACTAAAATTGCTCAGTTAAAGTATCTTTATGATTAGTGCATCAGAAGGGATGCTTATATCATCACAGCAATTGTTAAGTTAACCAAAAAGAAGGACGCGTTATGAGGCCGCGAGGCCTGGTCGTCCAATTGCCTGACCTGACCTGACCTGACCTGACCTTCAGAAGTAAGGGGAAGAAGGAAGACGAAAGGTTTATGACGAGACGCCCCCAACAGCGTGATTGTAGAGTGCTGTCCCTTGACTGGGAACTCTTTTTGACTACTGTGAAATAGAAAACGTATTTTGAATATTGTAAAAGAAAATTCCTTTAAAACTATGGTCAAACTTTTGGCTACTATAAGACATATTCATTTGAATGTTGTAACACAATTTCTTTTGACTGTTGTGAAACAGACAATTTCTTTTGACTGTTGTAAAACAGACATTTTTTGACCGTTGTAATACAATAGTTATGACTGGTGTAAAACAGGTGGGTTTTTTGTTTTACTGTTGTAAAACAGACTGCTTCTTTTGACTGCTTAAAACAATTTATTTTAACTGCCATAAACAAACTACTTCTTTTGACTGGTGTCAAACAGACAATTTCATCGACTGGTGTAAACAGACTACTTGTTGGGACTGTGTCCTTTTAATGGCTGCTGTACAAAAGACGACTGTTTGACCTCTGTAAACAGCACTTCTTTTTAGAGGACAAACGCTTGACTGCGCCTGTAAAACAGATACTCTTTCTGACTGTTAAAAACAGCAATTACGACGCTTCAACAGACAACTTCTTGACCGGTAGAAAAAAAATTTTTCCCTGCTGTGAAATTCTTTTCACTGCGGTGAAACAGGGTTTTTCCTTGAAACTGTAAAATGTAGTCCCACCCACCACTCCGTATAGACGACATAAGCCAAAAATAAGTGCGCTAATTATTTAAATAATGTTAAATTTATATCTAAAACCAAACCAAAAATTAGGAAAAAGCGCGAGAACATTTCAGATCAAAATTAAAAACTTCATCTTTGCTATGCGCGCGTGCGCAAGCGCGGTGCGTGTAGTGTGTGTTGTGTTGTTGATGTGTGTGTGTGTGTGTGATTTTGGGTGGTATGTGTGTGTGTTGTGTGTGTTGTTGTTTGTTTGTGTGTGGAAAGGAGAGAGAGAGAGAGAGAGAACATCACCCAGCAGACAGACAAAGTGTAATTCCAAGCATTACAGCCTTAAACAAAGGGGTGAACATGAACAATTGTATGCACATTTCAATATTATTTACTGATTTACACATGCATAAACATACACGCACACACAAACGCGCGCAGCCGCCACAAACAGCACACACACACACACACACACACCACACACACACACACACACACACACACACACATACCACAAACACACACACAACACCACACACACACACAACAACACCACACACAACACACACACGCACACACACACCACACACACACACCACACACACACACACACACACACACACATTGATACAGGATCATCTTGACTAGTTATTATTTTTAAGTTAAATGTTATCGCACATTAATTCTAACTTTTCTTATCTTCATTGCCTGTGCTATAAATTTAGCAACAGATTTAATAACAGTTCATTACTACTGGAAAGGATTTCTATAACTTTGTTCTGATCGGGAATGTTAGGGAAGGATTCCAGTATGGCACATTTTTTACGGATATCATCATAAGTGGTACAGTAAAATAAAACATGAGTTTCATTTTCGAATCCATTTCCACATGATGGGCAATTAATATCTGTTTGGTCATTTCGAAACCACTGATACAGTTTTTAAGGCCAACAAACTCGAGTCGAAATCTTGAGAAGCTGTCTCTATGCCACTTATTAGTAACATATGATAAAATATTTTTCAGGTTAAACATTTGAAGATGAACCATCTATATCTATCATTATCCTCCAACTCAGAATGCCAGTTCTGTTTAAAGCAGGAAATAACGTATCTTTCAACTCTAGAATAAAAGCAGATTCACACCCAACATCTTGACTCAATCAAACTATGCATACCCATTTTCCGTCAAAACCTTTGTACTTTTGATGCCCAATTAAAGTGACCAGATTCATGCTGCCTTAACAGCATTTCATAAGCCTGTCTACATATTCTTGACATGGGCGGTGACACGAGTTTTTAACCAGTATTTGATACACTTTATTGATG
>CM031611.1:77192748-77195254 GCA_018398815.1 Conus ventricosus
CCATAACTCTTCGCGACATCCCACTCCTTCCTTCCCTTCCCCACCCTCCTCCCCTTTCTTCTCACGGCTAACATGCCGGAAACCGCTAACCCCCCCACCCCACCCCCACCCCCCTCTCTCTCTCTCTCTCTCTCTCTCCCCCCATTGCCCCCTGCTGTGTGGATGAACTGTCTTCTCCACCACAACTTCCTTCTGTTCGGAACGTCTTGTGCTTTTCGTGTGTCTTACCGACAATGTTATCGGAATATTTCGACACGATGTTCACGCTCTGTTCGTGAAACCAGTCACGGCAGAACGTATCGCCTGCGGTGAGAATCGTGTGGCCGTCCAGGTGGAGAGGGTTTTGTCTGCTTCAGCGGTCAGCTAAACGTTATGCGTGGAGATGAGTGTCGCCTGTGACTGGCCTGGAGGACAGTGAGGTTTTTGGGTGGGGGGAGTCCACAAGTGTTTACTTGGGGGATGGACAGTCTAGAGGTCCACCAATTGTCGACAGAGTGACTGGATTGGTGAGGAGGGTTCACTCACTGGTGATTGTAACGTGACCGGGATCAGCCGCTGGATCCGTTCCGTGAAAGTCCAAGCTAGGAGTGATCAGTAACAGCGGAGCCGTCTCGCAGCGAAAGACGGCTGGATGGATCGGGTGTCCTAGCTATCAGATCGCTCCTGTCCTAGGGGAGGGAAGAACCACTTCCAAGGGAGATCACTCACTTGTACAGCATGCAGGCTTCTGTTCCTTACGTCAGTGTCAAGTGAGGATCGGAACCGGCCTAAAGAACCATCGTTTGAAAACAGCCTGCCGCTTCAGTTCATCTTATGTTTTTTTTTTTTGGGAGCTAAACTGACGGTGAGCGTACGCCTGAGTGGGTTTGGAGATTGGAGAGGTGGTGTCCATTCTACAAGACCACACAGTCAGAGGTGCTATTCATCTTCCCTCCGGAGTGCAGGCTGGTTTGTCCTGTCTCCTTGACGTTGTTTACGGTGATGTACATTCACAGCTGTGATTGAAGGATACTTACACAGCTGTCTGCAGAGAGAACTGCCTTTTGGAATGCACTGCCCGATTACTCATCGATCACATTATCCGTAGTTATAAGTTTTGAGTTATTTGTAAGGTTAGAGAATGTGAAAAAAACAGTCTTCTTTGCGAGTCAGGTTTCAAGATTCTTTTATACGCCCTTAATCATTTCTCTTAGTAGCAGGTAGTCCCAAGGTCTCCTGCGTGAAGAAAATGTAATTACCCATGTTCAAAATTGTTCATGCCGTTGTGCGTTGTAGATAAACAATAGCGGAGGCATTGAAGGAAGTGAACAGTGAGCAGTAACAGTTCTAACCGATCTGTGATAAAGACACTGTCCAAGGACAATGCAGTTCGCCGTCCGTCCTCGCACAGCGTCAAGTGGTCCTTGGCCTGTAATCTTGAATCCGTGATAACAGAACTCCACTGTCTTTACCCTAACATCATCTTAGAACAGTGAGTGATGCAGGCGTGGCTGTTAGAGTAGGAATCTAACCGTCACAAAACAAAACCAGAATAAAACAAACCCGTGTCTCTTCAGTGCCGGCAGAATATCCTTCCCTAGACTCCCCTGGAATAACAAGCATTTGAAAATAAATCGTCGTGGATGGTTTTTTGCGGGTAAAAAGTCTTAGTTCATGCCCCCTTTGTTCCGGATTCTTCCTCCAAACATCACCCCTTTTCTTCTTTTCTAAACGGAACTGTACCCCCCCCCCCCCCCCTCCCTCCGTCCCCACCTTCCACCACCACCACCATGCTGGTTCCATACTACGTGAGCATCGTCAGCCCTACTGACTGTCACCAGGGCAACGTGACCTTAGTGCCAGCCGTGTCAGCACCAGCAGCAGCAGCGGCAGCACCAGCAACAACAACAGCAGCAGCAGCAGCAGCTGCTGCTGCTGCTGCTGCTGCTGCCTCCAACGGCGGCGAGGTGATTCCCCTGAAAGGAGGCGGCGTCAGTGGCCTTGGTGTGGGCAGCAACGTGACGTTGATTAATGAGTTCATCACCTATGCCAACGCTGGAGTCTCCGTGCCTGTGGCTCAGGCTTCTCCCTCCACCTCGTGAGTAGCATTCTGTCCTCTGTGGATTGTCTGTGGATTGTGTGTCGTCGGTCTGTGGATTGTCTGTCTGTGGATTGTCCGTCTTCTGTCTGTGGATTGTCTGTGGATTGTGTTTCGTCGGTCTGTGGATTGTCTGTCTGTGGATTGTCTGTCTTCTGTGTGTGGATTGTCTGTCGTCCGTCTGAGAATTGTCTGTGGATTGTCTGTCGTCTGTGTGTGGATTGTCTACCGTCTGTCTGTGGATTGTCTGTCTGTCGTCTGTCTGTGGATTGTCTTTCTGTCGTCTGTCTGTGGATTGTCTGTTGTCTGTCTGTGGATTGTCTGTCTGTCGTCTGTCTGTGGATTGTCAGTTGTCTGTCTGTGGATTGTCTGTCTGTCGTCTGTCTGTGGATTGTCTGTCTGTCGTCTGTCTGTGGATTGTCTGTTGTC
>CM031611.1:77207607-77217607 GCA_018398815.1 Conus ventricosus
CTTCTGTCTGCTGATTCTCTCTCCTCTTCGCCACAGAAAAGGCGGCTTTTAGGCCACTTTCGCCCAAAAACTCGGTGGTGAAGCAAGTGAGTCAGGATTGGTAAAATGCTGTTCTCTGGGGGGGGGGGGGGGGGGGGGGGGGGGGGGGGAGGGGAGGGGAACAAAATTAAGAAATTCTAGGCAAAATGACACTCATGCCCCTGCCCCTTTCTGTACTCCCAGTTCTAAAAGAACAGCGATACTGTACAATGGGAACAAAAAAATGATGTCTGTGTGTCTGTCTGCCTGTGGTCAAATTGTGCTCCACTAGCTCCAGACAAATCTTCTGGGCCGATCTTTCTGAAAATTTGTAGATATGTTTATTATGGGTCATGGATGATGCCCGATTTTTATTTCACCAAAAAAAAAGCCGTTACTTGCGGCTATAAATGATTTTTTAAAAATCCAGTCCAATAAGGTAAATAGCCACCGCACTGTCGAGTTTTTTTTTCTTCCAGTAACTGGAAATTGTCTCCCTGTTTGTCACTGTACCGGGAGTACGTTTGTATGCTTTGCATCTTGTTATGCTCTTTACTGATTGATAGGCACCAAAATTAGTCAATGAAATTCAGGTTGTTTAAAGCTTGCCATTTCTGGATGCTCTTCCTCAAGCACCATGCTTTTGTTCTGAAATGGTCAGTTCTCTTAAGGGGCAGTTCGCAGCTTCTCATACCTATCTGAATTAGGCCGGATTTGGTATGCTCATGTTCATCTTGTTTGCTTTTTGGTTTAGTGGATCACTGACAACAGTGCTTGATCACTCTGATTGTAAGATATTGGACAAGAAAAAGGCTCGACCACTTCTCCGAGAGACTGTTTTTCCACGTTGTTCGCAGAAAGACTACTGTCTGCAAACAGCGTGCGCGTGTGTGTGTTGTATTCGCCATTATTTTCGGGCTGGGGAGGGCATAATTAGGCTTGTGCTGGGTGGATGGACAGGTGAGTATCTGAAATTGACGATTGTTTAATAACAGCCCATAAAACTCTCCAGTTAGAATAAAAAGTCAATGAAACAATCGCCAGTTTTCAAACAGAACACGCACATCTGGAAACCCAGTTTACATGACCACTTCTAAAAATGAAATGAAAGAAAGAAGAATGGTATATACTAGAAACAAAACAATCGCAAAATTATCATTTCCAGTGTGACTACTCGAAGTTTAGACAGTTTCAATTAACAGATATAAAAAAAAAAACGAGCTTCTGTCAAGCTTAATCTTGCCGTTCTTGAAAGAGAACGAACAAAAGGTGTAATGACTAGAGCATGACTAGTTGCAAAGCGAGACGACTGCAGGCGGAAATCTAAACAAATCTTAAATAAATGTTAGCGAACCGCCCAGAGAACGTGGACAAACGAGTTACAAGACAAAACACGACGCGTTTCGACCTCTTAGGTCTTCGTCTGGTGATAATTAAACGAATAAAACAACGAAAATTCACTTAGCGTTGGTCGCTTCAAATCGCTCAGGCTTCAGCGCAAGGAAGAAGGCGTGAATTTTTCGTTGTTTTATTCGTTTAATTATCACCAGACGAAGACCTAAGAGATCGAAACGCGTCGTGTTTTGTCTTGTAACTCGTTTGTCCACGTTCTCTGGGCGGTTCGCTAACATTTATTTAAGATTTGTTTAGAGCATGGCTGTTAACTGAATTAAAGAGAAACAGTAAACAAGTGGGGTATGTTTTGCTCCGATAAGGAAACCTAACACAGAGTAACTTTTATTCAAGACTGGCACAGCCTTTTAAACTTGAATAAAGTCAGACAAATACATAGACGAACAATCTAATAGTGGGGGAAAAACAAGCGCAGGCCAACAACTGAACTGTCTGGCACAGATTGGGACTTGAGGAGAGGGGAGTTTGAAGATGGAGAAACTGGGAAAATGAAATTAAAAAAAATGTTACAGATATGAAAACTCTTCTCTAGCTGCATAAGGGAACCATCGCAATCCCTTTTGAAGGCAGATATATTTGTATTGCCTGCTCCGAGGCCTTTCGCCCGCTGGATCGGGACTCATCAGGGAGACACGGCTGGTTGTGTCTGTGCTCCCGGCGTCAAATAGAGACGCACCACAGTCCATAATACTGTGGTGTTGTCACGACCATGGGTGCAAAAAAGAATCCAATAGCACCCCCAGAGCAGCCAGCGAAGAGTAGTAAATGCAACCAAACGAAAGTGTGGGAGGAAAAAAAGTTGCTGTAAAACTAAAGACATTATGCAAATAATATAAAATGTAGGGGACAGTCTTTGAGCCTACGCCTGAGGATCCACCCAAAGATGCAAGGGAGATCAAAGACAAACACACAGATGGACAGAAACAAATACAAATAACCTCAATTTAATCAAAGCAAAATCGGAAATGAAATGAGGTAGGGAACAGTAAAAGATAAACAGTAAACAAGTGGGGTATGTTTTGCTCCCATAAGGAAACCTAACACAGAGTAACTTTTATTCAAGACTGGCACAGCCTTTTAAACTTGAATAAAGTCAGCCTTTTGATCTTGAATATTGTCAAACGAACACACGGATGAACAATAACAAATACAGTTAACCTCGAATTTATTGATATGAAAGGAAATCTGAAATGAGCCAGACAACAGTAAACAGTAAATAACGAAGAAGTAGAGTACCTCTTGCTCCCATGATGAATTAAGCACACGCACATGACTCCAACCGAATGCTGCTTATGACATCGAATCACCTTGCAGACATAAGAACGCAGAGCGCACAGACAGGATTTTCTTTCATACCAATCAAATGGACGTCAACTGTATTTGTTGCTGTTCGTCCTGTGTTTGTCTGACTATATTCAAGATCGAAAGGCTGAGCCAGTCTTGAATAAATGTTGAGTTGTGTTTGTTCATCTCTCCAGTTGCTGTGTAGACGTGTTTGGTGCGGGGTATAATGGGCAAGCGTGGAACATCCTTTTGAGGAGATGTCCCCTTTCTTGTTGTGTGTGCTGTACTGCTAGGGGGAACCTGGTGTATAGTTCTGTGGTAGAGAAAACAAAACTACGTTGGCATGGCCATGTGACAAGATAAAATGTCCTCACTTAAACAATCTGCCAGGAAACTGTAGATGAAGGTGGAGTGTGTGTGTGTGTGTGTGTGTGTGTGTGTGTGTGTGTGTGTGTGTGTGTGTGTGTGTGTGTGTGTGTGTGTGTGTGATAGAGGGGGTACGGAAGACAAGAGCGTTAAAAGATGAACTAAGAATACCTACGCACAGGGAAACCACTTGTAGAGACTAAAGGTATGGCAAACAACCGACAAACCGGCACACAGGAGTGCGTGGTGTTTCAGGAAGAGGAAAATAGAAAAAGAGAATTGTACTGCTTGCAATTTTTATGTTATTGTAATTACAGTGTTGTGTGCAAGATTAAAGTTTTCTTTTGGTGTCGAGATTGCTGCAGAATTCCATAAATCTTGTTAAGACAATACGATTATAATGTTAATGTGTCTGAAATAAAATAATCTCCATTGCCAAGAGAAACAAAGGAGTAACAGTTTACCGAATTTCCACATTTCCATATCGTCCTCTTCTTAAATCAAGCCATATTCCTTACTTATGTTTTCTTTTAGCAAACTAATTCCGAGTTATTTTCTCACTTTTTCTTCATTGTAATCGATTTGTTTTTTTAAATTACAGGTATCTTCATTTACATTTTGTTAAAATCCGGTGCTTTGTTCTTGCTGTCTGATTATCATTAGCGCTGTACCCAACAGACGAGAGTCATTTAATACATTATTATAAATTCTCTCTCACCTGATAATGTGAGCTGTTATCAGCTGACACGTCCCCACTATAGCCTCTGCAATTTCAGCTAGTCGATCTGCTGTGTAAGTAGTTATACGCGGGAATCTGAAAGGAAATTGATGTTTGGCGCTTCTTTCTTTCCCCCTCCTCTCTCTCTCTCTCTCTCTCTCTCTCTCTCTCCTCTCTCTCTCTCTCTCTCTCTCCTCTCTCTCCTCTCCTCTCTCTCTCTCTCTCTCTCTCTCTCGCTCCCTCTCTTTCCTTCTCTCTGTGAATCTGTAAAGCGTAGCTTATTAAAACGTTTATGCCATTGACGTCCTTTTGTAATCAATTACATAGCAAAAAAATCAATTTTGAGACAAGAAAGTGGGATGAATATTATTAGGTAAACAAGCTCATCTAATGACTGTCAAATTGAAAGCATTGAAATCATTTTCTTGTCTAACAGCATAAACATCAGACCTTCATCCAATCAAGTTAAACGCCGCAAACGTTGGAATCAGAGAGAATACCAGATGAGGCAACAGACTACCCTGAAGTGTCCATCAAATCCTGATTTGTCGGCTACATTCAACGGATACCAACCGCTATGGAACAGTCTACATCAGACGAAGGTAATCCAGACAAATGTGAATCCAGTCAGCAAGTTATCAACCAGTCTGACCTAAACCCAACCACACTAAACTCTGTCAATCAAGTCCTCAACCCAGCTGACCTTTCGCAATGTCAGAGGATCTGTCGTTTGGTTCACAAGATTTCATCAAACTACCCCTCAATGTATGGATTGGTATTCTTTCATTTTTGAGTGCACGTGACAAGCTGGTGATGGCTGTGACTTGCAAGACATTACGCGATATTTGTCAGTTAAATTCTGTCCTGTGGAGATATGTTATCATATCACTGGTGTCTCAGGGTCAGACAGTGATGGACGTGTGACTCTGAATTCAACACAGAGATCAGTGCTCAAGGCGCACAGTCATCAGATAAGGAACGTACGTTTTCTCCTAAAGAATGTCCACAGACTGCAATTTAGTCAAGATTCTCTCACGATCTTACGTGAAGCAGTGAGAACTTGGCCACTAAAAGTATTGTACGTGACTGTGAAGTCTGACACAGCTACTTACCCACTACATGCATCTGTAGTTGAACTTTTGACCAGCTGCGTGACCTCTGAGAAAGGCGGTCAGCTTGACGAATTCGTCGTGAACAACTGGCGCTGGTCAAATCCAACAAGAGATAGGCAGATACTGGAACTGTTGAGAGCATCTGCTTTCAGGGACAGTTTAAAGCGTTTAGCGTTTACGAGGCATCATCATATCGATTATTGTTTCAGCCAATATGAACGTTGCATATCGGAGTTTTCATCCACAATCCCGATTTTCAAGAATCTTAAAAACTTCTTATTAACTCTATTCATCTGAGAGACAGTCTTCTGCTGATGCTGCCTGCTCATCTAGAAGAGTTACACGTTGTGGTTGACTATTTTCCTCAGGTAATCACATCATGGGCTCAGGTGATAGAGTCGTGCCCTAAACTTGTGTGCTGGCTCTTTTTTTCCCTAACATGGATTGGCAAGTTGGACACTTTGCAATTGATTTTCCCTCCAATTGTTCCAGTAGTTCATATACAATTTTCTTGTCATTCAGAAGATGAGCTGAACTATAAGAAAATGTGCAAGCTTGCATTTTCTTATGTATCGACTTATCCACAACATTTAACGTATCTACGATACACAGATAAGGGGTGTGTTTTGGCTGACTGCGACACTGAACTCATAGCATTGACCCAGAACTGTCTCAAACTGAAAAATCTGACCTTTTTAGACCCATACGCAGTCAGATCATTTTGACTCTGGCTTCCATGAGACAATGGACGACGTTCGCCTTTCTGGAGAGCAACATCCAATTTCCTGACTGCAGCCAGAGCCGTGAAGACCAGATGAACAGCCTGTGTAGTGAAGTGTCCCGTATCATGGGCAAGATATGGAAACCTGTCATGGAGATGCCTCGACCGTATTATTTGCCTGCTCCGAAAGCCTGGCCCTTTGGACTGCAAGTGATGAATTTTTGGATCCGGGCCTCATTCACCTGATTCACTTGGACTGTTAAAGCCTGACACATGTCAAATGGTTAAGGTCTACCCACCACTGTTATCATGTACACTTCCTGCAAATTTAATCTGTCTGTGTGTGTATGTCTGTCTGTCTGTCTGTCACTCTATCTCTCTCTCTCTGTCTCTTCCTCTGTCTCTCTCTGTGTGTGTGTCTCTCTCTGTCTCTCTGTCTCTGTCTCTGTCTCTCTCTCTCTCTCTCCTCTCTCTCTCTCTCTCTCTCTCTCTCTCTCTCTGTGTTTCTGTCTCTCAGTGTCTTTCTCTGCCTATATCTCTCGGCTTTCTCTCTCTCTATTTCTGTTCGTTTCTCTGTCTGTCTGTCTGTCTCCTCTCTCTCTCTCTCTCTCTCTCTCTCTCTCTCCTCTCTCTCTCTCTCTCGTTTTCTCTCTCTGTCTCCTCTGTGTTTCACGTACATACAAAAATGCGCTCGCGCGCTTTCTCCCCTCCCCCCCCCCCCCCCAAATATATGCGTGCACGCACTCACGTGATGATGACTTTATTATCCCCTTTTCTTTGTGCTGATTGACGACTTTGTCATTACCCGCTCCTTCCATTTGTTGATTGAGTTTATTACAACCTGTCCCCATCAACAATCGACAACTTTACTAAACCCTCTTCCCTTCCCTGATTTATGACTTGGTTACCTCACGCTCCTTTCTTGACTGATTACTTCATCATTACCTGCTCCTGACATTTAATGATGAGCTTACCACAAGATGTTTATTTCAATCCTTGATGACTTATTATTCCCTGGCCCCTTCGTTGGTTGATGATTTTTATCATTCCATGCTCGCTTTACTGGTTGATGACTTCATGATTTCCTACTCCCTTCAACTATTGATGACAATCATTTCATTTCGCCTCAATGATTGACAGCTGTATTATCACCTGCTCCCTTCACTGATTGATGACTTTAATATTTCCTGCTCTCTCCACTGTTTTATGACTTTGTGATTTCGGATTGTTTCACCGATTGATGGCTTTGTAATTCCCTGCTCCATTCTCGAATCGATGACTTTGAATATATCCTGCTCCATCCACAGATTCCTGATTTTCTTATTTCATGATTTATATCACCGATTGATGGCTTTATAATTCCCTGCTCCCTGCACTGCTTGATGGCTTTATCACTTCGTCCTCCCTTCAATGGTTAACGACTTTATTACTCTCTGTTCCCTTCACGGATCGATGGCTTCATTATTCTCTGTTCCCATCTCTGATTGATGGCTTTATTACTTTTCGTTCCCCTCCATGATTGATGGGGTTATTATTCTCTGTTCCCCTCACTGATTGATGGCGTTATTATTCTCTGTTCCCATGTCTGATTGATGGCTTTATTTCTCTCTGTTCCCCTCACTAATTGATGGTCTTATTACGTTCTGTTCCCCTCTCTGATTAATGGCTATATTTTTCTCTGTTCCCCTCTCTGATTGATGGCTTTATTACTCTCCGTTCCCCTCACTGGTTGGTGACTTTATTACTTTCTGTTCCCCTCACTGGTTGATGGCTTTATTACTCTATGTTCCCTTCACTGGTGGCTTTAAAACTCTGTTCCCTACTTTCATTGATAACTTTATGATTTCTTGATTTCGTCACTAAAGGATGATATCATTATTGTGTGCTCCCTCCATTGTTGACTTTTCTTATTCTCTTCTCTCTCCATTGATGGACGAGTCTTTTTTAATTTCCTGTTCCTTTCATTTATGGACTGCTGAAGTATCCCCCATCTCCCTCTACTGCTTAATGACTTTATCATGCCCAACTCCCTTTACTGGTTGATATCACGTTTGTTCCCTGCTCAATTCATCAACTAATGACGTCTTTATTCCCAGCTCCCGTCAATGATTAATGACTGTGATTCCTAGGTCTCTTGGGTGTTCATTTGCTATATCATTCTGAAAACCATTTAATGATAGACGGCTTTACAATTGTCTATATTCTTTATTGATTGATGGCTTCATTATTCGGTGGTCCCTTCGTTGATTGATGACTTTATTGTTCCCTGCTTCGTTCACTGATTTATGAATTGATGATTCTCTTTTCCCTTCAATTTTGATGACCTTGCTATTTCATGTTTCTTCCACTTCTTGATAATGTTGTCCTTCCATATTCTCTTTACGGATTCACGACGTATTATTCTGCGCTTCCTTTAATTTTTGGGACTTGATCATGTGCTGCTCCCTGCTTGTGCAGTGAAGAGCGTGTACATAGTTTGATAAATGTCTTTTTGTGAGTTTGCTTGCTGTTATTTAAAGCGTGATATTGTTTGTCTATAGATGTTGCTCTTGCCTTCTTGTGATTTCCATTTCTCAGTAAAACCCAGTGGTTATTGCCTTTGTTGTGTGTTGCTTTCGAACATCAAACATATGTTCTGTTTGTGGCTTGCTGACTTGAAAAAAAGTGCCATAAATTTGTGTCTGTAATTATTTGCGCGTAACGAAGACCTTCACAATGTTAAAAGTGCAAAGAGAAATCAGTGCAGGCATTTTTTTTATTTTAAGACTCGCAACAACAACAACAACAACAACAACAACAAAACAACAACAGAAAAAATGACTGTGCCACCGAACGAAAGGAACAAACAAATCACGAGATACACACGACGCGTTTCGACCTCTTTGGTCTTCGTCAGACATGACAAACAACATTCACGACAATGGAAACGAAGAACGAACAGACAGTCACTTATCTCCTCAAGGTGGGAGGCATTGTAATTTTTCTTTCAAATTTGTTTCAATTTCATTTTGAAACTAACTATTGCAAAATGCATTTAATATTCTTGCGAGTATTACACACGTCATGCTAGTAAGTTGATAGCAGTCTTTGGGATAACAATTCCGTCATTCACATATGCATGTCATGGAAAAAAAACGACACTTTTGCGAAACTCTGATAAATGTGCCTCAGTTTACTCTGTGTAACCTTGCAACAATTATCATCCACCATCACCACCACCATCACCATCATCATCATCATCATCATCACCATCACCATCACCATCACCACCACCACCACCACCACCCCCACCACCACCACCACCACCACCACCACCACCACCACCATCACCACCATCACCACCATCACCACCACCATCATCATCATCATCACCACCATCATCACCATCATCACCACCATCATTATTGTTATCATTATTATTATCATCGTTATTATTAGTAGTGGTAGTAGTAGTAGTAGTGTGGTAGTAGTAGTAGTAGCAGCAGCAGCAGCAACAGTAGTAGTAGTAGTAGTAGTAGTAGTAGTAGTAGTAGTAGTAGTACTAGTAGTAGCAGTAGTAGTAGTAGCAGTAGTAGTAGTAGTAGTAGTAGCAGCAGCAGTAGTAGTAGTAGTAGTGGTAGCAGCAGCAGCAGCAGCAGTAGTAGTAGTAGTAGTTTCATATCGTCTATCCTTGGTTACTATAACCACTTTACAGTCCATGCCATCATTTACACAGGGCTGCTTCCCTGGGCATAGCCAACTGAGGAGCTGCCTGCTGGCACTACATTCGGTCATTTCCCGTAGTGTTCTGTCAGCATTAGGCCTTCAGCCCTTTTTTATTTTTTTGTTTGTTTTTGCTTTGCTGTCCCAACCTCTGCGCCACCTCAGAGGCAGTGTACTCACGCCGCTCATTCCGACACCCCGTCCACAACCACAGCCCGGGCAATCCACAGGAGCAGTCAATGTCAAGTCGTCAAGACGCAACCCACCGGAGGAGACACTGCACTGCTGCCGAGTCACTTCGGTGGTGTTCAGTGGCGCTTGTTCTGATCTAACATACGCAGGACACCACATACTAAGCTCCCTACTGACGACAATAGTTGCTCAGTCGCGGAGCCGGTGTCGTATATAATACTGTCGCCGTGGAATTGTATCGCAGCGATAGCATTTCACGTGAAATATTGTTGCAGCGACAATAATTGCTGGAAAAAAATGTCGCGCGACAACTTTTCACGAAAAATGTCCCATAGAATATTGTAGCTGTCCATAAAATGCAGTATTTCCCAGGAAATACTGTCGCTGCGACACGATTTTATGAGCGACAGTATTATATACGACACCGGCGTGAATGAGCTCTCCCTCCGGAGGGCGCCACCACGTCCGTCCACC
>CM031611.1:77222607-77227607 GCA_018398815.1 Conus ventricosus
GGAAAGGAAATATATTAACGAAAAAAAAATTCCATGTTTGTGTTCATTTAAAATGATCTATTAATCTATCAAAATATTGAATCATTTCAGAAACACTGGATCCAAAAGGCACTGTTCATGTGTCTGACGTAACTGACGACAATATTTGCTACAAGACAAAGTGGACTTACATACACGTACCAGACACATCTGCACAGCAACTACTGTAGAAATAAACAAACTAAAATAAACATTGATTTGACTAAAGACTGCACAGTCTTTTGATCTTGAATATAGTCAAACTAACACACGGACGAACAGTAACAAGTACAAAATGAGATAGAGAACAGTAAACACTAATTGATAAAGAAGTAGAGTACCTCTTGCTCCCATGATGAAATTAGTACACACCCCTAACTCCAACCGAATGCTCCTTATGACATCGAATCACCTTGCAGACATGAGAATGCAAAGCGCACCGATAGGATTTCCTTTCATACCAATCAAATGGACGTCAACTGTATTTGTTGCTGTTCGGCCTGTGGTTTGTTTGACTTTTTCCATATCGTCCTCTTCTTAGATCAAGCCATATTCCTTACATTTTTTTCTGTCATAAATGCGAATTATTTTCTCCCTTACCTTCGCTGGTATCTTTTGCTTTCTGAATTTCAAGTATCTTCATCTAAACTTTGATGATGTCCGGAATTTTGTTTTTGCTGTTGCTTGACTTTCATTAGCATTGTACCCAAAAGAAATGACTAATTTAATACATCATTATTAATCCTCTCTCACTACATTATCTGAGCTGTTTTCAGCCGACACGTCACCTACTATAACCTCTGCAATTTCACATAGTAGAATCGGCTGTTTGAGTAGCTATGTGGAGGAAACTCTCTCTCTCTCTCTCTCTCTCCCTCCTCTCTCCTCTCTCTCTCCTCTCTCTCTCTCTCTCCTCTCTCTCTCTTGTAAGGTTTGTAAGTTTTAGTCGCTAGTTATGCTTAGTAGTCGCTAGTCATGCTTAGTTAGTCCCTTAGTGGGGCGAGGGCCGGATGAAAAAAAGCATGTGTTTGCTTATCTGTTACCCTTGGAAATAAAGATTATCATCATCATCATCTCTCTCTCTGAATTCGTAAATCGTAGCTTATCAAAACGTTTACACTATTGACGTCCATTTGTAATCAATCTTTGAAGTGGGGATGAATATTAAATTTGGTAATCAAGCTTCTTTAATGACTGTCACATTCAAAGTGTTGAAACCATTTCTTGTCTAACAGCACAAATATCAGACCTTCGTCCAATTCTGTTAAACCCTGCAAAGGCTGGAAACGGAGAAAAAACCAGATGCGGGCAACAGACTACCCTGAAGTGTCTGTCAAATCCTGATTTTGTCAACTCTATTCACCGGATACCATACGCTATGAAGCAGTCTACACCAGACAAAACTAATCCAGAGAAACGTGAATCCAGACAGCAAGTTATCAACCAGTCTGACCTAAACCCAACCACACTAAACTCTGTCAATCAAGTCTTCAACCCAGCTGACCTTTCGCAATGTCCGAGGGGTCTGTCATTTGGTTCACAAGATTTCGTCAAACTTCCCCTCAATGTATGGATTAATATTCTTTCATTTTGAGTGCTCGTGACAAACTGGTGATGGCTGTCACTTGCTGGAAATTACATGATATTTGTCAGTTAGAGTCTGTCCTGTGGAGATCTGTTATCATATCACTGGTGTCTCAGGGTCAGACAGTGATGGACGTGTGACTCTGAATTCAACACAGAGATCAGTGCTCAAGGGGCACAGTCATCACATAATGAACGTACGCTTTTTCCTAAACAATGTCCACAGACTGCAATTTAGTGAAGATTCTCTCACGATCTTACGTGAAGCAGTGCGAACTTGGCCACTGAACGTGTTGCACGTGTCTGTGGAGTCTGACACAGATCGCTACCCAATACATGCATCTGTAGTTGAACTTTTGACCAGCTGCGTGACCTCTGAGAAAGCCGGTCATCTTGAGGAATTCCTCGTGAACAACTGGCCCTGGTCAAATCCAACAAGAGATTGGCAGATACTGGAACTGTTGAGAGCATCTGCTTTCAGGACAGTTTAAAGTACTTAGCGTTTATAAGGGAACATCAGAACGTTTATTATTTCAGCCAATATGAACGTTGCATATCGGAGTTTTCGTCCGTAATCCCATTTTCAAGAATATCAAAAAAAATTGTTATTAACTCTATTCATCTGAGAGACAGTCTCTGCTGATGCTGCCTGCACATCTAGAAGAGTTACACGTTAATGTTGACTGTTTTCCTCAGGTAATCACATCGTGGCCCCAGGTGATAGAGTCGTGCCCTAAACTTACATGCTGGCTCTTTTTTCCCTTAAAATCGGATGGCACGTTGCAGACTTTGCAATCGATCTTCCCTCCAATTGTTCCAGTAGTTTACGTACAATTTTCTTCTCAAGCAGAAGATGAGCTGAAGAATAAGAGAATGTGCAAGCTTGCATTTTCTTACGTATCCACATATGCACAGCATTAAACGTATCTAAAATACACAGTATGGGGTGGTTTGTAGCTGGTTGCGACACTGAACTCGTAGCACTGACCCAGAACTGTCTCAAATTGAAACACCTGACCTTTTTTGGACCAATCCGCAGTCACATCATTTTGACTCTAGCATCTTTGAGACGATGGACGACGTTCGCCTTTCTGGAGAGCAACATCTTATTTCCTGACTGCAGCCAGAGCCGTGAAAACCAGATGAACAGCCTGTGTAGTGAAGTGTCCCGTATCATGGGCAAGATATGGAAACCTGTCACGGAGATGCCTCAACCATATTTTTTACTTACTCAGACATCCTGGCCCTTTGGACTGCAAGTGATGAATCATTCGATCCGGTGGGCAACATTAAGGATCTAGCCTTCATTCACTTGATTCGCTTGGACTGTTAAGACCTGACACATGTCAAATCGTTAAGGTCTACCCACCACTGTGATCATGCAAACTTCCTGCAAATGTAACCTGTCTGTGTGTCTGTCTGTGTCTCTGTCTGTCTGTCTGTCTCTCTGTCTCTTCCTCTCCCTCTCCCTGCTTATGTCTCTTGGTCTCTTTCTCTGCCTATATCACTACGGCTCTCTCTCTCTCTCTCTCTCTCTCTATCCTCTCCTCTCTCTCTCTCTTCTCTCCTCTCTCTCTCCTCTCCTCTCTCTCTCTCTCTCTGTTCTTTTTTTCCCTCTCTCCTCCCTTTGTCTGTATGTCTACCTGTCCATCTGTCTGCCTGTCTGTCAGTCTCCTCTCTCTCTCTCTCTCTCTCTCTCTCTCTCTCTCTCTCTCTCTCTCTCTCACTCACTCTCACGCATGCACAAAATGCGCTGGCGTGCTCCCCCCCCCCCCCCCCCCCCCCCCCACCGCCAAATGTATGCATACACGCACTCGCGTGATGATGATTTTTCTCCCTTTTCTTTCTGCTGATTGACGCCTTTGTCATTACCCACTCCTTCCATTTGTTGATTGAGTTTATTGCAGCCTCCCCCATGAACGATCGACAACTTTACTAATCCCTGCTCTCTTCCCTGATTTATGACTTGGTTACCTCAGAATTTGCATGCTGTTTCTTTGACTGATCACTTTATCATAACCATCTCCTGACATTTATTGAAGAGCTTATCACAAGATGTTTATTTCAATCACTGATGACTTATTATTCCCTGGCCCCTTCATTGATTGATGATTTTTATCATTCCATGCTCGCTTTACTGGTTGGTGACTTCATGATTTCTTACTCCCTTCAACTATTGATGACTATTATTTCATTTCGCCTCATTGATTGACAGCTGTATTATCCTCCCCTCACTGATTGATGACTTTGATAATTCCTGCTTTCTCCGTTGCTTTATGACTTTAGGATTTCGGATTCTTTCACCGATTGATGGCTTTATAATTCCTGGCTCCCTTTCCTGATTACTCTCTCTGTTACCCTCACTGATTGATGGCTTTATTGCTCTCTGTTTCCCTCACTGATTGATGGCTTTATTACTCTCTGTTCCCCTCACTGATTGGTGGCTTTATTACTCTCTGTTCCCCTCACTGATTGATGGCTTTGTTACTCTCTGTTCCCTTCACTGATTGATGGCTTTGTTACTCTCTGTTTCCCTCACTGATTGATGGCTTTGCTACTCTCTGTTCCCCTCACTGATTGATGGCTTTGTTACTCTCTGTTTCCTCTCACTGCTTGATGGCTTTGTTACTCTCTGTTCCCCTCACTGGTTGATGGCGTTGTTACTCTCCCTTCCCTGTCTGATTGATGGCTATATTTTTTCAGTTCCCCTCACTGATTGATGGCTTTATCACTATGTTCCCTACTTTCATTGATGACTTAATGATTCCTCGTTTTCGTCACTGAAGGATGATATCATTATTTTGTGCTCCCTTCATTGTTGACTTTTCTTATTCCCTTCTCTCTCCATTGATGGACGAGTCTTTTTTCTAAATTTCCTGTTTCTTTCATTTATGGACTGCCGAAGTATCCCCATCTCCCTCTACTGCTTAATGACTTTATCATGCCCAACTCCCTTTACTGGTTGATATCATGTTTGTTCCCTGCTCAATTCATCAACTAATGACGTCTTTATTCCCAGCTCCCGTCAATGATTAATGACTGTGATTCCTAGGTCTCTTTGGGTGTTTAATTGCTTTATCATTCTGAAAACCATTTAATGATAGACAGCTTTACAGTTGTCTATATTCTTTTTTGATTGATGGCTTCATTATTCGGTGGTCCCTTCGTTGATTGATGACTTTATTGTTCCCTGCTTCGTTCACTGATTTATGAATTGATGATTCTCTTTTCCCTTCAATGTTTGATGACCTCGCCATTTCACGCTCCTTCCACTTATTGATAACGTTGTACTTCCATATTCTCTTTACGGATTCACGACTTGTTATTCTCCGCTTCCTTTAATTTTTGTGACTTGATCATGTGCTGCTCCCTGCCTGTGCAGTGAAGAGCGTGTACAT
>CM031611.1:77232607-77245107 GCA_018398815.1 Conus ventricosus
ATCAACCCTCTCTCACTACATAATCTGAGCTGTTATCAGCCAATACGTCACCTACTATAACCTCTGCAATTTCACTTAGTAGATCAGCTGTATGAGTAGCGATATCGAAGAAACTCTCTCTCTCTCTCTCTCTCTCTCTCTCCTCTCTCTCTCTCTCTCTCTCTCTCTCTCTCTCTCTCCTCTCTCTCTCTCTCTCTCTCTGAATTCGTAAATCGTAGCTTATCAAACGTTTAGACTATTGACGTCCATTTGTAATCAATCTTTGAAGGTGGGGATGAGTATTATTAGGTAATCAAGCTTCTTTAATGGCTGTCACATTCAAAGTGTTGAAACCATTTTTTGTCTAGCAGCACAAATATCAGATCTTCATCCAATTCAGTTAAACCCTGCAAAGGCTGGAAACGGAGAAAATACCAGATGCAGGCAACAGACTACCCTGAAGTGTCTGTCAAATCCTGATTTTGTCAACTCTATTCACTGGATACCATACGCTATGAAGCAGTCTACACCAGACAAAACTAATCCAGAGAAACGCGAATCCAGTCAGCAAGTTATCAACCAGTCTGACCTAAACCCAACCACACTAAACGCTGTCAGTCAAGTCTTCAGCCCAGCTGACCTTTCGCAATGTCAGAGGGATCTGTCATTTGGTTCACAAGATTTCGTCAAACTTCCCCTCAATGTATGGATTGATATTCTTTCATTTCTGAGTGCACGTGACAAACTGGTGATGGCTGTCACTTGCTGGAAATTGCATGATATTTGTCAGTTAGAGTCTGTCCTGTGGAGATCTGTTATCATATCACTGGGGTCTCAGGGTCAGACAGTGATGGACGTGTGACTCTGAATTCAACACAGAGATCAGTGCTCAAGGCGCACAGTCATCAGATAAGGAACGTATATTTTCTCCTAAACAATGTCCACAGACTGCAGCTTCGTGAAGATTCTCTCACGATCTTACATGAAGCAGTGAGAATTTGGCCACTGAAAGTGTTGCACGTGTCTATAATGTCTGATACAGATCGTTACCCGCTACATGCATCTGTAGTTGAACTTTTGACCAGCTGCGTGACCTCTGAGAAAGCCGGTCAGCTTGAGGAATTCCTCGTGAACTGTTGGCACTGGTCAAATCCAACAAGAGATTGGCAGATGTTGGAACTGTTGAGATCATCTGCTTTTAAGGACAGTTTACAGTACTTGGTGTTTACGAGGAATGTTCATTTCGTTTGTCATTGCAACCAATATGAACGTTGCATATCGGAGTTTTCATCCGTAATCCCGATTTTTCGGAATCTTAAAAAACTTCTTATTAACTCTATTCATCTGAGAGACAGTCTTCTGCTGATGTTGCCTGCTCATCTAGAAGAGTTACACATTTGGGGCAACACATTTCCTAGGATGATCACATCGTGGCCTCAGGTGATAGAGTCGTGCCCTAAACTTACATGCTGGCTCTTTATGTCCTTACAATCGGCTGACGAGTGGCACACTTTGCAATTGATCTTCCCTCCAATTGTCCCAGTAGTTTATGTAGAATTATATCGTGATTCAAATGAGCCGAACTGTGAGACACTGTACAAACTTGCATTCTCTTGCATGTCAACATTTGCACAGCATTTAACGCATGTAAAATACACAGATGTGGAGTGTTCAGCTGACTGCGACACTGAACTCGTAGCATTGACCCAGAACTGTCTCAAACTGAAACATCTTACATTTTTTGGACCAATCCGCAGTCACATCATTTTGACTCTGGTTTCCATGAGACGATGGACGACGTTCGCCTTTCTGGAGAGCAACGTCCAGTTTCCTGACTGCAGCCAGAGCCGTGAAGACCAGATGAACAGCCTGTGTAGTGAAGTGTCCCGTATCATGGGCAAGATATGGAAACCTGTCATGGAGATGCCTCACCTGTATTGTTTGCCTGCTCCGAAAGCCTGGCCCTTTGGACTGCAAGTGATAAATCATCGGATCCGGTGGGCGACGTCAGGGGACTTGGCCTCATTCACTTGGACTGTTAAGTCCTGACACGTATGAAGTTGATAGGGTCTACCCACCTTCAACCTGTCTGTGTGACTGTGTGTCTGTGTCTTTCTCTCTCTCTCTCTCTCTCTGTCTCTCTCTCTCTATGTCTCTGCCTTTTTTGTCTCTTTGTTTCTCTCTCTCTCTCTCTCTCTCTCTCTCTCTCTCTCTCTCTCTCTCTCTCCGTAGGCACACACACACACACACACACACACACACACACACACACACACACACACACACACACACCCCACACACACACACACACCACACACACACACACACACACACACACACATGCGCGCACGCAGGCGCACACACACACACACACACACACACACACACACACACACACACACACACACACACACACACACACACACACACACACACACACACACACACACACACACACACACACATGCATGCAAGCAGGCACGCATGCACGCATGCACACGCGCACTCACACCTACACACTTGTACAAACGTGCGTGTACATGTAATTAATTTTTAAAAAATCTCTTTGGGCCGTATTATTATGCAAGCACCAAATATGCGGATCTCTTGTTCTGCAACATACTGTTGCAGCCTGTTAATTTTTTTTTATAATGATAATGTGCATCTTTTTTGACGTGTTGTGTTGCTTTTTTTCTTTCCTTTCTTTTTTTTTTCTTTTTTTTTCTTTTGAATAGTGTACGACGAGGAAAAGCATGGTATATTACAAAGGTTGTGTCTCACGTCAATGCCTGGCTTAAAGATTAATTTTCAAGTCTTTTTTCTTGTCGATATCATATCATTTCGTTGCCCGTTTTGAATTTTGTATTTAACATTTCCGAATACGACTGCGATTATGTCGAGTTTGAAGAATCATTTCTCAAGCTCTTTTTCATTATATAAAACCTGCTCATTTTAGGATTTGAAGTTTTGTTACACATTGTCCATGCATGGTTAGCTTGTTATACTTTTGATGTTTATTGTAAACTTATCACACACACACACACACACACACACACACACACACACACACACACACACACACACACACACACACACACACACACACACGCCACACACACACACACACACACACACACACACACACACACACACACACACACACACACACACACACACACACACACACACACACACACAAACACATGTACACACGCCACACGCCACACGCCACACACACACACACACACACACGCCAGCCCCCCCCCCCCCCCACACACACACACACACACACGCCACACGCATGCGCGCACAGGGACACGCACACGCACACACATACATATATTCAGCAGCTGCACTGGATTGTCATAAACGAAATAAATAGGTTCACATTTCTATCTGTTGTCGGCTGAAACGTAATTGTATGAAATGATCTACCCACTATTGTTTTAGCCTGGTTTTGTATTGATTGACGACTTCATCATTCCCTAATTTCCTCAGTAATCGATAGATTTTGATATCGCTAAGTTTCATAATTGATGACTTGATCATTCCCGGCCCCCCTTTAGAAATTGATGACTTTATCATTCCATATTTACTCCCTTCTCTTTGCACTGAGTGATGACTTGATCATTCCATATTTACTCCCTTCTCTTTGCACAGAGTGATGACTTGATCATTCCATATTTACTCCCTTCTCTTTGCACTGAGTGATGACTTTATCATTCCATATTTACTCCCTTCTCTTTGCACTGAGTGATGACTTTATCATTTCATATTTACTCCCTTCTCTTTGCTCTGAGTGATGACTTTATCATTCCATATTTACTCCCTTCTCTTTGCACTGAGTGATGACTTTATCATTCCCTATTTACTCCCTTCTCTTTGCACTGAGTGATGACTTTATCATTCCATATTTACTCCCTTCTCTTTGCACTGAGTGATGACTTTATCATTCCATATTTACTCCCTTCTCTTTGCTCTGAGTGATGACTTTATCATTCCATATTTACTCCCTTCTCTTTGCACTGCGTGATGACTTTATCATTCCCTATTTACTCCCTTCTCTTTGCACTGAGTGATGACTTTATCATTCCATATTTACTCTCTTCTCTTTGCTCTGAGTGATGACTTTATCATTCCATATTTACTCCCTTCTCTTTGCACTGAGTGATGACTTTATCATTCCATATTTACTCCCTTCTCTTTGCTCTGAGTGATGACTTTATCATTCCATATTTACTCCCTTCTCTTTGCACTGAGTGATGACTTTATCATTCCCTATTTACTCCCTTCTCTTTGCACTGAGTGATGACTTGATCATTCCATATTTACTCCCTTCTCTTTGCACAGAGTGATGACTTTATCATTCCATATTTACTCCCTTCTCTTTGCACTGAGTGATGACTTTATCATTCCCTATTTACTCCCTTCTCTTTGCACTGAGTGATGACTTGATCATTCCATATTTACTCCCTTCTCTTTGCACAGAGTGATGACTTTATCATTCCATATTTACTCCCTTCTCTTTGTACTGAGTGATGACGTGATCATTCCATATTTACTCCCTTCTCTTTGCACTGAGTGATGACTTTATCATTCCATATTTACTCCCTTCTCTTTGCTCTGAGTGATGACTTTATCATTCCATATTTACTCCCTTCTCTTTGCACTGAGTGATGACTTTATCATTCCATATTTACTCCCTTCTCTTTGCTCTGAGTGATGACTTTATCATTCCATATTTACTCCCTTCTCTTTGCACTGAGTGATGACTTTATCATTCCCTATTTACTCCCTTCTCTTTGCACTGAGTGATGACTTGATCATTCCATATTTACTCCCTTCTCTTTGCACTGAGTGATGACTTTATCCTTCCATATTTACTCCCTTCTCTTTGCACTGAGTGATGACTTTATCATTCCCTATTTACTCCCGTCTCTTTGCACTGAGTGATGACTTGATCATTCCATATTTACTCCCTTCTCTTTGCACAGAGTGATGACTTTATCATTCCATATTTACTCCCTTCTCTTTGTACTGAGTGATGACGTGATCATTCCATATTTACTCCCTTCTCTTTGCACTGAGTGATGACTTTATCATTCCATATTTACTCCCTTCTCTTTGCTCTGAGTGATGACTTTATCATTCCATATTTACTCCCTTCTCTTTGCACTGAGTGATGACTTTATCATTCCATATTTACTCCCTTCTCTTTGCTCTGAGTGATGACTTTATCATTCTATATTTACTCCCTTCTCTTTGCACTGAGTGATGACTTTATCATTCCATATTTACTCCCTTCTCTTTGCTCTGAGTGATGACTTTATCATTCCATATTTACTCCCTTCTCTTTGCACTGAGTGATGACTTTATCATTCCATATTTACTCCCTTCTCTTTGCTCTGAGTGATGACTTTATCATTCCATATTTACTCCCTTCTCTTTGCACTGAGTGATGACTTTATCATTCCCTATTTACTCCCTTCTCTTTGCACTGAGTGATGACTTGATCATTCCATATTTACTCCCTTCTCTTTGCACAGAGTGATGACTTTATCATTCCATATTTACTCTCTTCTCTTTGCACTGAGTGATGACTTGATCATTCCATATTTACTCCCTTCTCTTTGCACTGAGTGATGACTTGATCATTCCCTTTTCTCTTAACGGAGTGATGGCTTTCGTAATTCTGCTCCATTCACTGATTTATATCTTTATGCTGTCTGTGCTGACTTAGGGTTTAAATATTCCCTGATCCCTCAGTTGATGACCTTTATATTTCCCTTTCCGTTTCCTGATTTGACGACTTCATCATTTTCTGCTCCTGTGTTCTGATGAATGACTTTATTACTTACTGCTTCCTTCCACTGATTGATATCTTTATCATTCCGTATCGTCTGTGCTGATTAAGTTGATTAAGTATTTCCTGATCCCTCAGTTCATGACCTTTGTATTTCCTTTCATGTTTCCTTATTGACTACTTTATCATGTTCTGCTCCTTTTCCTGATTATTGACTTTATTACTTACTGCTTCCTTCCACTGATTGATATCTTTATCATTCCACATCGTCTGTGCTGACTGAACGGTTTAGATACTCTCTGATTCGTCAGTTGATGACCTTTATATTTCCCTTTCCGTTTCCTGATTTGACGACTTCATCATTTTATGCTCCTGTGTTCTGATGAATGACTTTATTACTTACTGCTTCCTTCCACTGATTGATATCTTTATCATTCCGTATCGTCTGTGCTGATTGAAGGGTTTAAGTATTCCCTGATCTCTCATTTCATGACCTTTATATTTCCTTTTCTCTTTCCTGATTTGACGACTTCATCATTTTCTGCTTCTGTGTTCTGATGAATGACCTTATTACTTACTGCTCCCTTGCACTGATTGATGACTTTTTTGTCTCTTGCTCTCGCTGCTGAATGATGACTATATTGTTTCCTGCTCTCTTTGGTGATTGACGCCATTACTATCCCCTGATCCCTTCCATTATTGATCACTGTATGGTTCCCTGCTCTTTTAACTGATTCTTGACTTTATTATCCCCTGGTCTCTTCGTTGATTGATAGCTTTATTATTCCCTGCTCCCTTCATTAATGGATGACTTTGTTATCTCCCGATTCTATCTCCGGTTGATGTCTATTATTTCCTGTTTTCTCCACCGATTCGTGACTTTATTATTTCCTCCACCCTGCAGTGATTTATAACTATCTAATGCCATGCACGCTTAGCTTTCAGTGACTTGATCATTGACTTCCCTTCTTCTGTTGAGGAATTTGTGTTCATAGTTCGACAAATCACCTTTTTTAAAGTTATTTGCTGTAATTCGATGTTTTATACCGCGTTTCTAGAATGCATTGCTGTTGTTTTCTTACGATTCATGTTTGTCAGTAAAAACCTGTGGTCACTGCCTTCATTAATAATAATAGTATATTATTATTATTATTATTATTATTATTATTATTATTATTATTATTATTAAAACCTGTGGTCACTGCCTTCATTGTGTGCAACTTTTGGACAGAAAATGTACGCTCAGTGCGTTGCTTGTTGATTTTCAAAGAATCGACATAATGTGTCTGTAGTATTTATACATGAACAAGTCTTCAAAACCAATTAAGGGCCAGTATTACAAAACAGGCATTACTTCCTTTTGATATCACAAACAATGTTATATGTTCTCGTGAGTATCATTCATTTAACGCTAGTGCGTGGATGGCAGTCTTTGTGTTAACAATTTCTTCAGTTGTACATCCATTGCATAACAAAAACAAAACTGATGCGGAAATCTGATAACTATGCTGAAGTTCGCTTTTTGTTATCTTGCAACACAATTCATTTACTGCATAGCCGGCTGAAACTTTTGTTTTGCCTGGGATGTCGTTGATAGTTTAATGATTATTATTGTGAGCTCTTACATAGCGCCAATCTTCGGTTAGAAACCAGGCTTTAGGCGTTTTACAGTCCACGCCATTATTTACAAAGGGCTGCCTACCTGGGTAGAGGCAACTGAACAGCTGCCTGTTGACACTGCATTCAGTCGTATACCGTGTCATTCTGTCAGTATTCGTCACTCGGCTTTTGTTTCTTTCATTCTTTCGATTTTTCTCGAAGGGTGTACGCTGTGTATAATGTGTCATGCATAGCCACGGCCAAGCTGGCCTTCTCTTCTGAAAGTTGGTGATGGGGTTTCACGTGTGTGTGCAAGATGTTATGCGACCGATCATACATTAAGCCTCGCCTTCAAGTCTCGCTCGAAGGACTTTTCTTAGAAAATGGAATCGGAAGCAACGTTAACAACACCCCCCCCCCCCCTCCCTGTATTGATATGGCCTCGCGAGGATTTGAAGGTATGACCCTAGGATAACAAGGATTACGAGTCTGGCGCTCTACGTACTAAGCGATTCTGGCAGCAGTGCCTCTGTGAATTGTGCTCAATCACTTGCATTAAAAGATCTGTTGCTCAGCAATAATAGACACCATTTCCAACATGCCCTCCAGATGAAAACTACATGAAATAAGGCAACAGATCCCAAACTTTTGTTGAAGTCTATATTTCAATAAAAAGTGAACAAGCTGTAGCAGCGTTTTGCTTCTACAGTGAAACTATCAAAACGTTTGAAAGCGCGTAACGCTAAACCAATGCTGCTTTCTTTATCAGGTAATGCAAAACATGTTCTAAAGATGACAGGATTGGTAAAGTTAAAATATAAGAGGAAAGTGAACACTTTTTCTGAGCTCGCCTCTTTCATCGAGGTCAGACACTGATTAAGATCCCACTGAAATTACGTAACAACTTCAAAGGCAATCTGTTCTTTCAGATAGTCTTCTTCATCAGAGGAGGAAGAAACACTGAGAAACCGGGACAGAAGGCAATGTTCAGTGAAGAACTTCTCTCGTGCTCTTCGATTTTTTTTCTCTCCACTGCTATGCCCTTGGTGAGTTCATGTCGAAATCGCCGATATCGGCGAGTACATAGGGAGTGTCGTTGGACGGACGCTGTGGCGCCATCTGGAGGGAGATTCGGACTCATGCTGGCTCCACAACTAAGCAATTATTGTTGTCAGTAGTTTGCTTAATTGATGATGTCCTGCGTGTGTTGGATCGGAATAAATACCACTGAACGCTACCGAAGTAACGTTGCAGCTGTTCAGGGTCACCTTCATTGGTTGTCTCATGACGACTGGACACCGACTGTCCCTAGGGATTACCGGTGATGGACGTTCTTCGTCTTTGAAGTTATCATTTCATTGGGGTGTCGAAATTTGACACCATGATTGATAATGTAATGTACGTGTGAACAAGCTCAAAGATCAGAAATGTCAAGTGTTTAGAGTGTGAAATGTTGAGAGCACGAGAACCATAAGAGCAGGGCATGAAAGGCCACAGAATCTGAGAGATTTTACTCTGAACTATGAAGGTGAGAATGCTGAAGATGATGATGTTATGGATTTCCACTCTGTTCTAAGACTGTGTGACAGGCCCGTACTGTACGCTTACTTTTGTCATACATCCGACTGTTAACCAGGCCAGAGAGAGACACACACCTGCATTGTAAGTCAGGAAATTAGACCGACTCTCTAAAAAACCGATTAAGAGGATGAAACTTCTCTGTGAGGCTCTAGTCCTCCCGCTGAGGCCACAGCCAAAATCAGCTCTGGGCAGGAGCCAGTCATGGGCCGAAAAGTCCCGCAAATATAAGTGGCTCTGATGGGAATCGAACCGACGACCTCCGAACCGAGAATCTGCGATGCTAATCACTGTACTACGACGGCTTTCAGTCCCTACTGCTGATTGTTTTGTCTGTTCCTTCATCGACTCTTTTTTCTGTTAAATGTAAGAGATTTAATTTACTACAAACCGAGACCCCCCCCCCCCCCCCCCGCCTCACCACCACCAACTGTACAACATTTCTTCGGACCTCATGAACAACTGAATTTGGAAAGATCCCGGTCTTAGCCCCCCGCGACATGCACGAAAGCATCCTCCCGCGCCCCCCCCCCCCCCCACGCCCCCCCCTCCCCCCCACACACCCCTCTCTATATCTGCCTCTTAACTACCCTCATCGCTTCCCTTTCACCCCTCTCCCTCCCCGCTGAACAATAAAGTCAATATACTGAAATATGATAGTATTTTATGTTCTTTCGGCGTAGTTTTTTTCTTCTTCTGCAGCTGAGTCTAATCCATATTAGAAACACACCCCTGTATAGGAGGAAGGCGCGGAAAAAAGTCCCTTTAGCACCCCCCCCCCCCCCGCTCCCCAACACGTTTTCTTGTCATATATCTATATCTTAATCCATATTTTCTTCTTTGATAATGTTGGCTGTCAATATATGGGGAAAAAACAGAAGAAAAGAACGACTTAGCTGGCATCTCTCCCTGAAAATAAAACAATGGACTCACTCATTGTGACCTCAAAGAAAAGTCAAACCTTTTCAACGAGTATATTTGCTCCATATTTTCCCCCAAGTGACATGACTGAACTGGTCTTCCCGGTCGCCTACTCAGCATCGTTGCTGCAGACAGCAGGACAGTTCTCACTCTCTTCTTCAGCAGGTTCCTGTCCATTGGTGATCTTCCGGAGGCCTTGGTAGACCACATCCATTAGAAACGTGGCCGTCACTAAGCCTGCAGCCATCACCCCATCTCCATGACCTTAGTCTGCAGGAAGATGGTGCAGCATGTCGTAGATGAACGATGACAAACACGAGGTCCTGACTTACGGTCCGCATGGATTCACAAAGGTGGAGCATGTGGATCTCAGCTCATCCTCACCATTGACGACATCGCCACGGAGCTTGACAGAGGAGGACAAGTCATATGCCATGCAACTCCACGTTCCTAAACCTTTCGACAAGGCTATCCTTCGGCGCCTCTTCCTGAAGATCCATCATTATGGTTCCATCTTTCTGTGAACAAGAAGCTTCCTCCAAAATAGGGTAACACAAGGATGTCTGGTAACCGCCTGTTTTTCTAGACCTGTACCAAGAAGTGACCTAACCCGACTTAACTGCCCCCGTCGCCCTCCCCCCCCCCCCCTCCCCCCCCCCCAACACACACACACACGCTCACCCCACTGGAAAGTAATGTCGTTGAAGGCTGGGGCTGAGCCAGTCGGGTATATTCTTGGGGACGGTTAGACCTATAGTGACGTAAGTCTAGAAGATAAGAAATACTCTGTGCCCGTATAGAAGATAAGAAATACACTGTGCGCCTTATAACTGGACTGATTTCTGCTACAAAATAAATTGCAACACGAGACAGTGGATGTCCCTGAAATGGATGTTACAGAGACCAGAACATGAAAGCTCCATGTCCAGACATTCCTGTTGTTTCAGCCTGAATGGGACATTTTCAGTAGAATACACTTGCAGTACCATTTTCTTTGTCGTTAACACGCCAATTTAAGTATCAAGTTCACAACCAGTTCCGTCAGGGCACCCAAAGAAAAAGAAGGGAAATAGCAAGAGCTTAGGGACCTGGAGCCAAACATTATTTTTGGAGCTTAGGAACCTCAGGTTAACAACACTCACTTGCTTTCAAACCCTTTTTCTGTCTTGACCGAAAAGCACCCAGCATGGTATACAAAATCAACCGTCCAAACAAACTTGCTGTTTCAAACATTTCTGACTCATTAGTTGACAGAGAGAAAGTATCTGTCAAAGAACAATCACAAACAGGGTTCGAATCAAGGAGGCTCACGCTTTAATTGCCGGAAAAGATCTTGCAACCTCCCCCTCCCCCCCTCCCGCTACCCCTCCCTCCCGCGTCTCCGTTGTTCTGTTTGTCTGGACCTACAGTCATCGTAATAGTTTGTAATGGTTTTTATCCTATGTCATAAAAATCAGTAGAAATGGAAAGCGGCACTGGCATCGATTTGTTTACAGCATGAAACAGAAATATAGTTTGTTCTGGAACGAACAAGGTATTTAACAATCTCATGCGTTTTTTGTTGTTGTTGGTTTTCTTTTCTTTTTTTTGTTTGTTGTTGGGTGGGTTGTTTAAAAAAAAAAAAATTTTAACGAACATTTGGCGTGTATGAATCGCTGAGGGTGGAGCGGAAGGAAACCTTGCCCAGTATACCTTGTTGTTTTATTTCTTTAGGCCGTCGTCCGTTGTTCTCTTTTTGACCAGTGTTAAGCACCATTTGCCGAAATCTAGATTTCGAGTTTGGAGTTCGTTGGAAACCGTGAGAATGTCCTATCTTAAAGAAGGTGATTCAGTTGAGGAGATCGACGCTGGCATCACTAATAAGTGGCGATGGGCTTGGCTGAACGAAACAGATGATGAAAACCGACAACATCGTGTTTGGTGTTTGAAAACGCACTATTTTATGTTACTTTATTTTACTTTTTAACATGCACGCTAGTGACCCACTCGTTTTTGAGTGAACCAGTATTTTAGGAAGAAGAAGACAGGAAAAAGCTACATCCGGCTCCGCGACTGAGCAACTATTGTCGTCAGTAGGGGGCTTAGTAGGTGGTGTCCTGCGTATGTTGGATCAGAACAGGCGCCACTGAACACCAGCGAAGTAACTCGGCAGCAGGGCAGTGTCTCCTCCGGTGGGTTGGGTTGTCTCTTGAGGACTCGACATTGACTGTTCCCTGTGAATTGCCGGTGCCTGAGCTGTGGCTGTGGACGGGGTGTCGGATTGAGCGGCGTGAGTGCACTGCCACTAAGGTGACACAAAAGATGGGACAGATAAAGAAAGGAAAAGGCTACACACTCCCATAGTGGCTACAGTACTCACCCAGTTTCCTGACGGTGATGTGTTTTTTCCAGGTGGTCCACAAAATGACGCTGACTGTCTGGCCATCAGTTTCTGCATGTTATGCACGCAGTCTTTCTGTATTTCTATCCAAGAGAAATACCCGTTCTACTGGCATTTATTTTTTCACTTCCCATCAAAGCAATCTCGACCATTTCTTTTTATGGTGAGCACCCATTTCAAGATTTTCCACCCAATTCTTTGGCAACTGTCTGCTTCCCCAATTCTTCCCATCTGATTTCT